>JAMRXY010000030.1:1200000-1800000 GCA_024447195.1 Panagrolaimus sp. LJ2414
TTTGTACATTTGACAATGTAGCGAAACCGTTAAGCTTTATGCAATTTTTGTTTATTTTTCAATGTAATGTTGCAGTGGAAATGTCAAAATAAGTTTATATGCAAATCCCATTTAACATTCCCTGAGGTCATATTTTTAGAATCCCATCTAAAACTTTTTTTTTCTTATATTCAATTCCCCTTGTAAAATTACATTCCAAACCGGAGAAGAATTATTCTAAAACGTTCAACAGTCTCGCACACGGTCGAAATCCCAAAAAAAATGGCGGCGCCCTAGAAAGAAAAAAGGCATAGATGTACTTCTGTGATATATCACAGAAGTACATCTGTGCCTTTTTTCTTTCATCGATAAGTGTTTTTTAAATAAGATCTAATGAAAACAAAAATATTATTAGGTTAAGTTAAATCCAAATGCTGAATTGAAATTTGCTGCACATCTTAAAACTCAATGGAATGGAAAAAATTATGTTCGTCTTCGATATGGTTCTGATGAAACACGAGAAATTCAATCATCTTTAAAATGTGGAACCTATACAAAAACTTCAAAATTTCTTGATGTTCATGAAACTCCGGAATTCACAGAAAACAAAATTTGTGATGAATGTGTTGCATATAAATGTACTTCTGCAGATGGAACAAAAATTATTTCTGGAAGTGGTTGTTTTGAAGATTTTGTTCGAATTTGTGAAACTGTAAATGGATCTGATCGAGAACTTGTTAAAGAAAATATTAAAAATTCATTTCATTATGGCCCAAATTTTGTTGTCGCTTCTTGTAGTCATGAAAAGAATTGTGCCGAACGTGAACTTCAACGATTTGTAAGACATTTTTGGAAATATGTTTTATGGTAAAAATAAAATATTTTTAGTTGTACATTAACAAAGATGCATTGGATTCATTTGCACCTTATATTAATCGCTCTTCTGAAGTTAGTTATGTTAATTTTGTTGAACCAATTAAAAATATTTTATTTTAGTCTTTAAAAATGCAAGACCAACCTCGCCTTCATCGAATCTCAAATTCCGCATCTTCAAATTTTCAAGGCTATGTTTTTGGGGTTATTGTTGCTCTTCTTATTTTTCTTTGGTAAATAATTGTTGCAATTTTGCATATCTGTTTTAAATAAATATTATCATTTTCAAACATATTTTGTCTGTTTTCTCTATTAAAAATTATCAAATTTGTTTTAAAAAATGTTATACAGTAATTTTATGATTGCCCATTCCAGTGCTGTGCTTTTATATTTCAGTCGCCTCCGCCTCCCGAGGCGCAAAGCGGCACATTTTTCTTGATCTTTAAAAAAATTCGCTTCCGGAGCAGGGCTGTGCGAAACTGGGTTTTCATTTGCGAAACGAAACGAAACGAGACGAGACGAAACGAAATAGGAATTATGTTTCGTTGCGCGAAACGAAACGAAACTGCCAAAAAATCCTATGATTTTAAAAGATTTTTGGAAATTTTTTTGTTTCGCCTCCGGCGAAACGAAACGAAACCAGAAAAAAGTGCGAAATTTCGCGAAACGCGAAACGAAACGAAATTTTCGCACAGCCCTGTTCCGGAGGCGGAGACGCACCAACACTAGCCATGTCAGATTACACAGTCTTTTAATTGATTCAATGATTTGACGTTGAAAGAAAATTTTTTTTCTAAAATGGTGCCATTTTACAATCGTTGTCACTCAAAAATGCCGTGGTAGAAATACTAACTTTTTTAGTAGTTTGTACTTTGATGCCCTTTTCCCTCCTTTTTTTATATTTTTTATTCAGCTTTTGAATATTGGAAAAAGCAGTTTTAGACAAATTTGGAGATAAATCATATTTATTCCTAACATAATTAACTTTATAAATCTGTTAAAATTGAATCTAAATATCTGTAAATTATTGTATATGACATCATTTTATGGTACTACATTTTCTTAATCCATCCAGTAAAGTATTATATTAATAAAAATGCCAACGCTGCATCCAGATATTTTAAAAGAAATTATTCCATATTTATGTGTTCCTGATAATCAATATATAACACTTAAATCACTCAAAACCTTTTTGCAATCCGGGAAAGAACCATTTGAAGCAGTTTTGAAGTATTTTTCTCATGTTAATTCTGTTGCCGTTCATGAAGATCACTTAACTATTGTTAGTTTTTTTCGAGATATCTGAGATATGCAAATTTATCAATAATTCTAAAAGGGCACTAAATAATCTATTTATTTTAGTTTGTTGAAAGAATCAATTCCAAAAATGATGATGAAATTGATATGGATATTTTCGAAATTCCATATGATTTTCAATATTTTGAAGATATTTTAATGGTTATTATAGTAGTCTTAAGATTCTAAATGTTCTGTAATCATTTTTAGGTTATCAGAAAATCCAATAAAGTCCTGATAATTGAAGATTATCCGCCAGTACAAAACGGGAAACGAGCTTTAGCAATGCTTTCACAAAAAGGTAGATACTGTATTTTATTCAAATTTTACATGCAAGCTTTCTTTCTCCTCAAAAAATGATTGTTACTAACAATAATAAATATTTTAGATCTCGAATCAATTACTTTTTCAAATTATAACATTTTACCAAATGATTATTACAAATTCTTTAAAAATGAATGCAAATTTAAAGAAGCTTTTTTAATTCTTAATGGTGCAACTCAGACTACATTGGATGTAAGTTTTTTAAATTTAAATTTTGATTAAAAATTCTATAAACTTTTTCACAATTGTAAAATTATTGTGTAACAATAATATCTTTGATGATGACAAGTAGTACAGAAATTATCGTTACGGTCAAGGATGTAAGTGAGCATCATAATTTTATTTTGGAGGGGGAAGGATCAAAGGATTTTCATGATGGGAAACTCATGCTCTTAATAACCCCTCCCTTTCTGACATCCTAATTACTGTAATGTTTATAAGTTATTTGTGGCATATTTGAAACCAATTTTTTTCAATGCCGATTTTTTTAAAAATATAAATTTTACTTTTTCAGCAATTTTTTACTACTGTTCCTCTTTCCCAGTATACAATTTGTACATACATGAATGCCAGTTTGATATGGCCTTTTTCTGACACAGATTTTTGGGGGACTCCTGCCAGCATATCAGAAGAATTCATCGAGTATGAAATTTTACATCCTTTTTTTTCTCAAAAAAGTTCATTTTTTAGCGGTAGTTTTAGGGATGTTAAAAGTTTAAGCTTACAACAATGCTATTATTTTTTAACTGATTCAATCACATACCCTGAGGAAGTTTATCATTATTTTGGATGTCTTTCAAAATGTTTCCCGAATCTTGAAAATTTAAAAGTTGATTTTGATACGACCTTATTCATCGGGGATAAATGGAATGATTTGGCTTGGTTGGAAGTGTACAAAAATATGACAAAATTTAGCCCGAATGGATTTTCAAATATTTCTACAAAAATTACAGGTTCAATAAGGCTTTGTGTTTTTGAAGTCTTAGAATGCCTAGATACGGTAGGTTTTTGTAATTAATTAGAAATACTGTATATGGTTAATTTAGGCCCTGAAAATCATTGATAAAAATGCCAATGTTGAAATTGAAAGCGATAAAAAACAATTAATCAAAAAATTTGAAATTCATGATGGACTTGTTTTTGAATTTATTTTGGAATTTAATCAAAATGAATCAAAGCAAAATATGTGATTGTTGTATATTTTGTTGTTGCAATTTAATAAAAAAAACTGCAATAAAAAGCTTTCCTAGAGAATTTTTAGAATCAGCAACATCATTAATTTTCAAAATTTAATGTTACCTACAGTAATAAAAATTTGCATAAAACAGGGGTTTTTCAACTTTAAAACTTTCCCAAAAACTTGCAAGTGTCATTTTCGTACAATTTTGTTTAAAGGTCACAAATACAAATTTTATTTTCCAGACATTTTTTTCACAACAAAAAAAACAGGATAATTGTGAGAAAACAATCATATTTTTTCATGTTTCTTTTCAATTTCAGATTCAAGCGAGCGAAAATGGCAATCGACACTTTCTTTTTCTTCCGCTCAAAAATTACACCATTTTTGTGAGAAGGAAAAAAATAGAAAGTTTTTGAGAAGGTTGAAAGACGGAATTAGATCAAAGAAAAGCAAGTTTTACTTTTGAATTTTCAAATTTTAATAAAAAAATAAAACAAGTTATAATTTTGTTACAACCTTTGCTCTTTTTTTTGAAAATTTTTGAAAAAAATAATTTGCATATTGTTTTTGAAGGGGTAAAACAGATTGTTTCAGAGAAAAAGAAATGAGATTTGCGGAAAACATGGATATGTTTCAAAGGATTTCAAAGGGAAAAGAAGATGAGAAACAAGAAATATAGATATGTATTTCTACAGGAAGGAAAGGATAAACCTTCAAAAAGGAAGAAGAAACAAGTTCAAGTGGAATCCTTTGTTTTGGAGAAGAAAGATGACTGTAAATTTTTTGCACTTGTGACAACAAAATTATAATAACTGAAACATGGAGAAGAAGAAAAAAGGAAAAAGTGATGGCAGAGAGTCAGTTTCAGTCATGGGACGTCAGCAGGATACCAGGAGCCCTCTGAAATCGCAAAAATTTCTTTGATCTTTTACCGCGGTCGGTAAAAGATCAAAGGCATACCTCTTCTAATAAGTTTCTATCCCCTTTGAAATAAATTGCTGCTGATGTCCATGGTTTCAAGTGTCAAAGTTGCAATTCCATGTTTCAAGGTTTCATTGAAACTTTCAACTTTGTCCTTTTTCTTCGGGTTTTAACCCTAATCAATTTCTTGTGAATTCATTAATCTTTTTTAAAAAAGAGATAACCCTGTTCTTCCGTTTGCCCTGCAGCTGCTGCAAAGAAGAACATTCAATTTAAATTATTGTCAAATCAAAAAAACGCGGGCGTGAAATTAATTCTTTCCATTTTTTTCTTGCGCATCTTCCCCGTTTTACACCCGAAGCATTAATCAGTACCAAGCAAGTAAAGAAAGAATGAAACTGAAACAATTTATTTTTTCAGCAACTCCAAAAAGAAGAACAAGAAGAAGAAGATCATCACTGATGAAATTTCAATCGATAACAATCTTCTCCTTCTCCAATTTCTTTCTTCTTTCCAACAATTTTTTCTCTTAAATTTCTTTGATAGTTTTAATTAAGAAAAAATAAAAAAAAGTTTTATAACCCTTTTTTTAACTGTTTCTCTCGATCTCTGTGTTTCTTTAATAAAGATTTATTAAAGAGAATTGAAACAACTCAGATTGTTTGAAACTTTATTCAAATTTTTTTATTACCTTATTACCTGGGATTACGGTAATGAAAAAAGAGTTTCAAGCTCAACTGTCACCTTTAATCCGAATTGGAGACGAAATTGATCCATCAATTGATAGTCAAAGGGTAGGTTCAATTTTTTAATAAAATTTATTGTTATTTGCAAAATACAAGTTTTTGTTGTTTTTTTTATATTGGAAAAAGTGTAATAATTTTTGGGTGGTTTTGCTGCTGTAATTCGCTTATTTATTATGGGTCTTCATTTTTCTATTTTTTTTATCTTTGCAGTTTTCAATTTATTGTTCTTTCGATTTTGTATAAAAAACAATAAAATAGTTTGAGACAATTTCAAAGACTGGAACAGTTTTGGTCTTTTTAGAAGTTTTAATTTTCGCGTTTAATTTTAGGTTCTTTTGCATTTTTTGATGAGAACAAGGTAACCCATTTTGCAACGATTTAATTTTGGCGTAAACTGGGTTACGGTAATTGATTAAACACAGCTAATTTTTATCTCTCTATTCTGTTGGGTTCTATTCTATTGAATTTAGTTTAATTTTTCCTAGAATCCTTTAAAAGAGGTAATTTTTCCCAAACATTTTTTATCTCTTGCATCAAGTTTTTACAACATTAGTAATCTTTTGGTGACATTTGGAACTTCGGTGTTACAATAAGTAACATTTTTTTTCCAAAAAAAATCAACTATGCAAATATTTAATCCATTATCAAAAAATTTACCTAAAATTTCTTTTCTGTCCTGCCGCGATAATTTCTTTCAGGACCTTATCCTGGCAAAACACAATCCAACTTCTTCCAAAAAGGCAAATTTCATCATTTTTTCTTTTTCAACCTTGTCTCATGCAACTTTTTTTCCTGATTTTTTTTATTTTTGGTATTCTTTTTCTTATTCTTATTTTTTCTGTATTTTTGTCTCTCTTTCTATCCAATTTAAAAGTCAAAAATGTCATACGTATGTCTAAACTTTTTTTGATGCGCTCATATCAATCAAGAAAAAACGTAACCTTCTTCTTCTTTTTCTTGCTGTCAAAAAATGGAGTAAACGAACTTGAAGAAAGAAAACGGCCTTCGAATGATGTACTAAAACACCCCCCCTGAAATTCGGCAGAAACACAGAAAAATGAAAAAAAAATTAAAAAAAGTTACAGAAAAATTGGAAAAAAAGAAAGAGTCATCTTTTTTTCTTAAAATGGGATTGAAAAAAGAAGAAGAGTATCGCGTTAAAGATGCGTTAATTCACTTTGTGTTGCTGTTCAAGAAGGAAAAAAGAAGAGAGAAAAATCACAGCAAAAATCTTAAAATGTTATGTTTTTACGCCACTTTTTTTTTCGACTTCGTTAGTTTTGATTTTAAACAAAAACTTCTTTTATCCTTCTTTTCTTTTTTTCAGTCCGATTAACATTATTAGAAATCATTAAATCCGTTTTTCTTCAATCTTTTTTCTTTTGAATGTGGCAGTTTTTAGAAAATTGAAAGAATTTTTGAGGATTTAAAAAAATTATTAGATTTTTTTGATGGCTTTTTCAAGATAAGACAGGAACAGAAGTTTTTGAAGATTTTTTCAAATTTTTTTTCTTAAAACAATGGAAAAATATTTTATTTTTTTTGATGGGAGATGAAACTAGTTTTGATTTCGATGCTTGCTTCCTTGCAGTTTCTGCTGCTGCTGTTGCATTCATTCATTTCATTTCACTTTTCTTGTAACAAGAAAGAAAAATAGAAGACAACGATTTCTTTCTACTTCGAATCTTCTTCTTCTTTTTTGTTGTCGCCATTGCTGTTGCTGCTTTGATCAAGGAAAGAAGATTCATCCATTTTTGCATTTTTTTGCGCTTCTATCGAATTGAAGAATATTCAAGGATGAATCATTTTTTCTCATTCCTTTCTTTTGTTGGCTTTTCCCTCCCATGTTCCTTTTTGGTCATTTTTTCAATACTTTTATTTTTTGACTTTTCAAAGCGAGACAAGGATTCACAAAATGAGGCGGATTTGTTAAAGTGGATGCTTAAATGGTGGTTTCAAAAACGACTTCTTTCTCAATTTTCTAATATTTTGATTAATTATAATTGGAAAAAATTCAAAAGCTAAAAAAAATTTATTTCTGAAGTTTTCGGAATCTTGATCAATAAAATAAAATTTTGATTATCAAAATTTTTTGGATTTTAACAGCTTGGTTAAAAATTTTTTTCTTCTTTCTTCTTCTTTTGATTTTATTACCAGTTAAATTTCCCTCTAACAGATCCATCCTTCCAAGTCCTCGGGGGATTCTTTTCGAATGTGATGATGCCATTGGCGATAGAGTTTTCTGCCTGTCGACGACCCGATTCGGCTATCGCCAGCGAAAGAAACGTAGAGATTGCCATCTGGCCTTTTTCTACGGAGATTCTTTTCTCTCCTTCTTTTTTTGAAAGAAAAATATTACGCATAAAAAGAGGATTTTTTTAACTTTAATAAGATCAAAATATTTAAGTCGTGTCAACAACAACAATCCCCCCTTCTTTCTGCCACCCTTTGTCACCCTGATTCTCCTAAAATAACAGGTTTATTTTGCCTATAATCTTTCCGCATTTTTTGTATTTCTGCTTCAATCATTTTTTTGCCCTCTTTTCTTTCTTTTTTCAACAAAAAACTTTTAACATCTGCTTTTTTTAAAGTACAAAAAAGCTTAAAATTTTATAAAAAACAGATTTGTCATTTTTACTTTCTAAAACTTTTTTGACCTATAAATATAAAAAATATTTAAATTTTATCCAATTTTTTTCAGAGTTCTATGGGGGTTGATGGAGAGGATAAAAAGAAGGATCGATGTTTGTGCGATCTTTTACATGTTCGACAAGGGGCTTTAATTGTTGCCGGATTTGAATTAATTTTTATTCTTTACGAAGTTTGTTTATTTTAGTATTTTGTAGTTTTTCAAAAATTCGAATTTGATTACTGTAAGTACAGTAACTTTCTGAGTGTGCATTCAGTAATATCAAAAATTAAATAAATTTTTTTGCAGATTGCAACAACGATATGGTTCTTTGATAAAAATGATGATTATTATATTCTTGCAGTTTCGCTAATTTTATTCAGTTTCGCGTTAGCTTTGATTGCGGTTGTTCTTCTAATTTTTGGGGTTCAAAAACAGAATCATCTTTTGATTGTTCCACATTTGATTATGCAAGTATGTCAATTTTTTTTGTAAAACTACAGTTTCCTCAAAGATTTGAAATAGAATTTCACAATTTCAACTTTTGGTTAAAATCGATAAACTTGTTTATTTCGACTATTTTACTTTTTTGGCAACTTTATATTGTATTTATTTAAATATTTTTAGTGTGCCATTATTCTTGCCTCCTTCCTTTTTACCGGGTATTTAACACTTTTATTAATTGGTGGAACTTCGGTGGAAGTTGAAACTATTTTTTATGAAGATTCAAGTCGCGGCGAAATTGGTAATCATTTTTCAAAATTTGACCCACTTACCGTAATCTCCTACCCATTTGTTTCAGGCCTTTCCCAATCATCGAGATATGCTCCAATTGAATTAACTGTCCTAACTCGAGGCCTTCGAAATATGCTACTTTTTATAATTTTATTTACCATCGGTTTTCTAAGTTTTCAAATTTGGTTTTTCTTTGTTGTTCGAAGATGCTATCGATTTTTGCACAGATTTAATATTGAAAAATCCCTTAATGTCAACGGTTCAACAGATACAAAATCAAGCAAACTTTAAAGAATTTTGTGCCATTATTTTTTTTGTTTTATTAAATTTGAAAAATGCCATTTTAAAATTTATTATTTTGTTTGTTTTTGGTTATATTACCTGTATATAATGAATAATAAAAAAGAATATTCATAAAAACAATAATGTAAAAACATTTGTCTTACAAATTGTTAGATGTGCAAAAAATGGTTAAAAAATATTTATATTTCAGCTTGAAATTTGGTTTTTCGTTTCACATCTTCTTCTGCTGTGGCCCAAATTTTTGCAAATTTTGAAGATGATCTTGATGAAAATTCAGTCTTTACATTTGATAACCTTGAATAAATGCAACCAGGAAAATAAGTTATTGGTAATTGTATATCACAAAATTTGGAGAAAAAGCTTTACAAATTCCAACAAACATTCAGCAGAGCATCGATGAAGTTCATATTCTTCAAATGTAAATTCTTCGAATTGAATTATTTTTTAAAAGTGCCGTTTTTAATGTGACTTCATAATTGGAAATATAATCTGATTTTTTAAAGAATTTCGAAGAATTTTCACTTGAATATCACGCTGTGTCGAACGCCTTTTGAGATGGTCCCTAGGGCCCTGGCTTTTTTCGGGGAACACTTTTTTTCCATATTAAATTTTTAAACCCAAATCCTGAAGGACTGAGATAAGTTAAACGAATTCTGTAAAAGCAGAAAAAAAGTACATCATCGACTTATTCTGTGTCACCACATAAATCAAAAAAAAGTGATACGGATTCTGTAAATTTCAGGATTCTGAAATGAAAAAAGGGAACACTTGGTTTTTGTTGGATTTTTCCTTTTTTTGCTGCAATTTTTTTCTCTTTTTTTGCTGCAAATTTATTATAATTGTACTAAAATCGTTAAAATATCTTTTTAAACTTGCATTTAAACATTTATAATATCAATTTTATCAACGATATGAATCTCATAAATGCTCCAGAAGCTACAAAAACTTGAAAAACGTCTGATTTGGATGAACTTGAAGCTGTAAAGTAAGTTTGTTTGTTATTTTATACTTATATATCGATGCAAACCTGTTTAATCTCCTTTTTTAGAAGCTCTTTTTGAATATACATCTCCATCTCCTTTAGTACAATTATAATAAATTTGCAGCAAAAAAAGAGAAAAAAATTGCAGCAAAAAAAGGAAAAATCCAACAAAAACCAAGTGTTCCCTTTTTTCATTTCAGAATCCTGAAATTTACAGAATCCGTATCACTTTTTTTTGATTTATGCGCTGACACAGAATAAGTCGATGATGTACTTTTTTTCTGCTTTTACAGAATTCGTTTAACTTATCTCAGTCCTTCAGGATTTGGGTTTAAAAATTTAATATGGAAAAAAAGTGTTCCCCGAAAAAAGCCAGGGACCATCTCAGCACACCGTGTATTGAACAAAATTTTGTTTAATTAAAAATCATTTTAATATAATTTGACTTTAAGCAAGATTTTAAACCTCTGTTCATTAACAAAAACAGAGGTTTAAAATTTTTTGGTAATTGTTTCTGGTACTTAAAATTGTCACCTTATTTTTTTATCAAAAAGCATCTTAACAAGTGACAAAAAAAATCTTACAACTATGAAAATTCAAGTGAGTCATTTTTAATAAATACAAAAATTGAGGCGTTTTTCCTTTTGTGCTTTTTCTTCTTCTCCGATTGCTTTTCTTTTCAAATAGAAGGCAGCACCTTTTTTATGTGCTAATACATATATTTTTTCTATTGATTGACGTCTGAGAATGTTACGTGAAGCATATTTTTTCTCTCTTTTAGCTTAAAAGTTGCTCAAGTGTTGATATTTCCATGTTAAAAACTGTATATTTTAGGCTAGTTGAAATTGATATCTTTTATTTAATTGTTTCAACTTGTAAGGATGGAAAACAGGACCATAAAGTATACGAGATTGAATTATGGCAACTTGTCAGAAAAACTTGTTTTTACGGATATTGATATACCTTCATTGCAAGGTGATTTTATTGTTGAAGATGATTTTATGATTAAGCAGATACATCCTGGGGGCATGTTGGATTTAAATGCAGAACTTAATAATGCAACAATGGGAAATCCGGATAATGTTCAAAAAATATTATTATTATTTCCATCCACCGAACGTCAGTCGTTATTCAACCAAAATGAATTTAACAACAATTTGAATAATTTAATTCAAATATGTTGTTCAAAATTTATTAATGCTAGAATTTCACTTAGTGAATTTCCAACAAATATTTCGATTAGCCGTAATCGCCATGTTAAAATCCTCGAAATTGAAAAAGATTTTACAACAGGAACCGAATTACGCAACTTCATTGTTTATAACTTTGGATTCAAAACTATTCGTCACAACTATGCTCGATGTCATCATTTTGTTTTACGAAATCTTGAAAAAAGATGCCATGATGAAATTGAATTTTCAATGGACGATATCAATCAGTGCAATTTTTACATTCGGAAAGCAGACACTAATTTATTTTTTCGAAGAAATTCATCCAGTGGCGCGTATTCTGTTTTTGATTCAAGCAACCCCGATGATTCACTTCTTGAATTAACAAATGATCACTTACTTGGTATGTATAATCCTTGTCTTTTATTTGACTTTGTTGCATGTCTTTCTTCTATTAAAACTAAAATTGGTGTCAAAATTGTAAACAATGAAATCATGATTGTTGGACTGGATCCCCAAATCCACAACATAAATTTTAGTGAACTTTTTAAAAATGCGATTGCAAAGTTTGATCTTTTAAACAATTCTAAAAAATTTAAAATTCAATTGGGACCTGGTAATTTTCTTGTTTTAAACCGATGCCTAAAAATATCTTTACTGACAATAAATTTTTTGTTGGATAAAAATATTACTGAAATGCTTATTGAATTAGCATGGTTGTATTTTAAATGCTTTTCAATAACACCAATATGTTGTCGAATGCAAAGTATTGCTCAAGATGCAATTGTTTATGACTTTGAAAAATATACATATTATCATTTACATAAATATTTGTCTGAATATGTTACAATTTGTAAACTGTTATTTCCTTTCGTTAATGAAGTAGATTGTGACTGGTTTGACCGGACATATCTGGAAATTATTCCTGTCTCTTTAATTCAACGTCTTCATGGTTCACAATTTCGCAGATTTACAGGGGTTCTTGTGACATTAAAAAATTTTCAATTACCTGTTGTGCCATTAGCAAATGGAAATTTTAGGGTTGGATCTTATATAAATATTAATTCTGAAATGCTGACAACGATATGCAACCCGGAAGAGCTTAATAATGCAAACAATATGATAATGAATGAAATAGCTGAAAAAAAATTTGAATTTGTAAAAGCTGAGGACATAGAATTTGATTCATCTTGTTATTTTGAATATAAAAATGTTTTTTTAGTTCATGATACTAGAGAAAACAGTAAATTTTATGAAGTAAGAAATATACCACTTTGCAAAGAAAACAACAAATGCTGCCACAAGTTAATTACGACTCTTGTTATTTTTTCTTCGAAAAATCATCATTTTGCAGCATTAAAATTTGATCAGCAAAATTTAGAGGTTTCACCTGCCGATAAACTTGATCGAGTTTTTTCACAAGCTTTTAAACCATCGATTTCACATTTTCTGTATTCAGCATGTCATACATTGTACGGTAGAATGAATAAGACTTATGACCATAAAACTAATGCAGTTGCAAGCAGTATTCCATTAGAAAAACCACTTCCTGGTTCTTACGATTATTGGATATATAAAGAAAGATTTCTGTTTGAAAAGCATATCTCAGTATCTCTTATTGAATCCATTGTTTCAGATCTCATGAGTTTCGAAGAAGTAGAGGGTGTCTGTCTTGCATTCGTCAAAAATAAAATCGTCACAGTTGAAAATCTGAAAATGGCAATTACCGAAGTTAACTGTGATTATTACAAAGCAACCGCTGATTTTTGTTTCTATAACAATGATGATATTTCAAAGTTTTTTCATAAGTTTAAAGAAGCAAAAATTACTACGGATTTGGACGGCTTGGATTTTGAGATTACCCCGTACGGGTTAATTAATTTTTTGGACACAGTACAAATCGAGCCTTCAACATTTTTAAACGTTCGAGATAGCTTAAAACTGCTGAAAATTATAAAAGAGCTTAGCGCCATTTTATCTGCAAATCTTATTAAATGTCGGACAGTCTCTATTGGGTCGTCCAGAAGATACGATATTACAGAATCTTTTATTGAATTATCAAAAACAATTGCTGAAAAATTGAATCCACTACTGAATGAAGACTGCGACTTTATGTTGTCGAATTTTTGTTGTGTTCCTCCTGATCTTTTTAATAGTGTTAAAAAGAGTGAAATTTGCCAAGCTCTTCAGAATTTGCGAAATGAACACATTAATTTCCGGATATCACCTATAGTTGCAGAGCATATTTTACTGGATAACATTTGCGTTAGCATAAATGTTTTACAATATACAACCAATTTTTTCGATCTTATCAGTGTTATACATGAATTAGAAAATATTAATGCAGGTTCTCAAGGTACATTGATTCTAAAATATCCTTCTGTGTTGGAACTTCTTCAATATGATGACTTTGACGACCAGATTTTTGCAAACCCAATTTTGGATAAAGTAAACAAAGAAGTTGTCAAAAAATGTTTGGAATATTTTGAAAATAGTAATGTGAAATCCGTAGTACTAGCAGAAAATCGGAACTTTGAAATTAACAAAGGAATACTCCTTTATGCAAACCTTTTATCCAGCTTTACACCACAAAATCGGAAACTGATATATGAAGTTGCTGAAAAATTCGGAGCTTTTCTGAAAAGAATCAATTTTTTAGTTACGAATAATCTTCTGAGTTTAAAAAATAAAAATGTTCACACCATGATGACAGGTATTGAAAAGTTTAAAAAGTTTTTTATTGTTGATACTAACAAGAAAACATATTTGCAATTGGGTAAAACAATAAATGACAGCTTTCATGATGTTCCTCCTGCGAAATTAGAATCATACGAATGGCTAGAATTTATACCAAAAGAAGTAATTATGGGTGAAGAAAAAGTTACAAAATTGCTACATACATTAAATTTTTTGAAAGAGAAGAATTTACAAATTTGGACATCAAGTAGTGGAAAAATTTGTACTTCTCGTGTTGAACTATCTGTTGCTACATGGTTGCAAATAAAAAATGATGAAAAGTTTGTAGAGTTTTCAGCATTTTTGAATGAAATTCCCATGATAAATGCAAATCGCCATTTTAATATTTTTTCATCAGGCCTATTTTCAATGGAAAGGGAAACGGAAGTCGATGTTTACAAAACGGAAAACATAGAGCGCCATCAGCAATTGGCGAAAACCCAAATTCAGTATTTCCTGCAACGTGAAAATGTCTTACCAATTACTATTAATTCAGGTTCAAATATTATGGTAGGTCACACCATATGGAGCTTCTTAATAGAACTGTACCGAAAGGAGGGCATGTTTCTTGAATTGGCACAAAAATTTAATAATTCGGTAGATGAAGTTGATAAAAATTTGATGAAAAGCATCCATGATCTAGTTCAAAAACGTCCTGACACAAGAAAAGATGTTTTACTTTTAATAAAAATGATGAATAAAAACTTACAACTATTTTCTAATGACGATGATTCAGAAAAATTTTTATTTCATCAGAATTTGAGAATTTTTCCTAGCGATTTATGGGACTACTGTTCTGCAGATGTTCGAATTTATGACAAAGCAATAAAAATGCTTCAAAAATTAAACGAACAAAAAATCGCTTGGTTTTTAAAGCTCAACGGAAATATCGAATTGGAGAGTAAAGTGATAGTAACCTTTACGAATTTATTAAGCTTAAACAATGAAGAATTTAAATTTTATGAATTTTGTGAATTCTTAAGAATGTTCAAAATTGTTTCCCTGATGGATATTTCGTGTAAAAGAGAACTCGAAAATACCAAATCTGAAAAATTAATTTCTAATAAAATTTCTTCATATGCTGATATCATCAGGGGAAAGAAATTGATAGAACAAAATGATTTGAGTTGTAGAATTGAACATAATGGAGTTTTATTTGTTAACAAAAACTTATGGGTACGTGTTGAAGATGTTTTGAAAGAAAATACTCAACCATTGACAACTCATTTTCAAATTCCATATATCAGTAAAATGCTTCGCAAGCTTTTTCCAGGCGATGTCTTCCAATATGGCCACCCCTCCATTTCAATTTTAACTTCGCTTTTCACATCAACGGAAGAACAGGTTTTTGACTATTGCAATAACTTATGTAACTATATTACAGAGAATTACGATGACGACGATATTCAAATAGAATTTATTTCAAGTAATAATCTTTTTAGATTTAATAATTTACTTTCTGTTCATCCAAGGTCATTTTTTCATTTACAAAGTATTAATGAAGTTATAAGAGTTTTAAAAAAATACAACAATCTTAGACAAAGGAATCCAGAATTTTTGAAACATATTATCAGTGACGACGAGAGAAACTTTTGTAAAGAATTATGGAAAATAAAAAAAGATGAACGTCTCGAATTTAATCCTATGCGAGATATATTTTTAAAGAAGCTTGGAAAAATAATTTGGGATAATAAGGAAGATCTAAAAGATATTGGAAATATCAATAATGTACTAAATATAGAAAAAGAATATTACGGTATTGAAGAAATATTGGTAAAAAATGAGCTAATTTTACAAAATGGGAATTCAGCCAGTTTTTTAACAATAAGCGAAAATGGAAATGTTTCCATCAGATTTAAAAGCAAATATATTATTGATGCATTTAAATTTGCTGAAAATTTGAATGATGCTTATAAATGCTGTAATGCGTCTGACTATGCGTCAGCTGTTGAAAGCGTAAGTGGATATAGCAAATTTATAGAATATTTTGAAAAGAAAAATAATACTTCGCAATTACCCAATGAAAAGCTTACTCTCCATGAACAGATTTATTGGTTGTTAGATAAAATGAACAAGATACAAAATGAAAACTGGGTATACAAATTTAGTAAGCCTTTGAAAGTATTACATCATTGGATTAAGCATCCTCATAGTTTTCAAAATTTAAATGATTTTTATACAAAGATGAATGATTTTTTTACAGATACCGAATATAATCTTGAACTTGATGCACAAAGAGGAGATGCTCTTAGTCGTCGCTATGAAGGCAACAAATATTTTGGTGTGTACGGTATTCCCTTGGAAAATGGAGAAACGAAAAGTTGTGTCATTACATTTTTTTACTGTCCCAAAACTAACAAGGAAAAGCAAAAAGGAATAAGTTTAAATTTTGATACCTCTAAATTGTTAAGCAAATATCTGGTCATAACAGATACAAATTTTACATTTTTTGTATCTAATCAAGAGATAAGTCTTCATGAAGATATCGTTGTTAAAACTTTATCAGCGTCAAATAATCCTAATTTTATTTCATTGACGAGATATGTTGAAAACACGACATTGGAAAACAAAAAAAAAATTGAAAAAGTTTTACTTTTTTTGCAGCATACAACAAAAAATGAAAACGAAGAAGTAAAAAGAAAAGAAAAACAAAAAAAAGAAGATGCCAAACACAATACTGCAAAAAAGGTAAAGGAAAAAACAAATTTGGATTACAACGAATGTCTCCGGCAAACAATAAAATCAATCAACGAAAACTTGAACAACCCGGAAATTATAATTTGTTATCCTAGTAATCTTGATGATACCAAAAAAGGGATTTTAGAGTCACATTTACCCAATAAATTTAGTTTGTATACGATTGATGCGGCATTGTATAAAGAAAAAAGGCTGAAGCTCTTAAAGAATTTATTGAAAATGCTCTGAATATTGAATTAACTTTGGCTTAAACTCATTATGAAATTTCCTTTTTTAAATAAGTATATTGGTTTTTAATAAAAATTATGCCAAAAAATACAATTGTTTTAAAACAAATGTTCAAACTTTTAACGAATTTTTTGACTGAAACCCATTCATAAAAATACAGTTAATCTCGTTATTACTTCTTTTTTCACAGTTCTTTAAGAAATGTAGCATCGAGATTTGGATGTTTCTTTAATGCATCAAACTTTGCGATTACATTTTTAAAAACCCCTTCAATTTAACCATTTTCAGAACAATATTTTTATTTTTGGAAATTCGTATTCTTTTCATAATCCTCCTTTGCTTCCCATATATAATTCAGCTTTGTTATTTTCTTTCACTTACTAACTATGACTATAAAATTTATTTTGTTAATTAGGTTAATTAGTTTTCTTATTTTGCTGTTTATTTTGTAGTTTGTGCTTAGATTCTTATATTGTTTTTACAATAAAACATCTTGCTATTATATCAATAAGAGTTGTTTTTTAGAATTCTGATTAAATAAAAATCTTTTGATTTTGTGTTAAATTATGTTCCTTCTTTTTTGTTAATACATTGTTAAGACATTTCTATCCATAAATATTCCATTTTTAAATTAAAACTTTTAAATTCATTTGTTTCCATTTGTCAAGCTAAAATAAAGTTATTTAAACGAACCGTCATTTTTATTTTTAAAAAACTAAACTTTTCCATGTTGACATGCATAAAGTTTAGTTTTTAAACAGAATTTTCCACGTTTATTTTTATTAATAAAGATTGGGAAAGTTACCCCCAAAAAGAACGAAGTTTGACCTCCTGTTTTAAGAGGGATTTGAGTACACCTTTAAAGAATTTTCATTAAACGAACCAATTGTAGATCTATTGAGGCAAATGGTCATATAACATTTGCCAACGATGAACAGACAGAAAAACGAACAAAAAACTATTCTCTATGCTTTTTTAAATACATAGATCATCATTTATGATAAATGTAGCATTTTTGGCGCCTTTCCTTTACACTTGTTTTTTTAAAACTGTTGTGCTTTTGTTTGTGGTTTTTTATTTACTGCATTATTTTCGTTGTGTTTGAAATTTATAAGATTTTTTAGAAGTTTTTCTTCAGCAAGATGGTTAAAATTGAACCTCCATCAGAATTAAATTCAGTAAGAATTAATAAAATTTATAGAATAACAAAAGAAATAATTTAGGCTCAAAAAACGTCAACCGAGTTGATTCGTTTTAATCAAAATCATGATATTTGCTATCAAGGATACTGTAAGCTAAAGATAAATCGGCTTTCAAATTCTATACTTGTTGAACCAGTTAACGAAAGTACGTTTAGTATGCAAATTTTTTGACGAAATTTATTACGATATTTTAGATTTCGTAGATATTATTGGTTTTACGGCTTCATTTAATTGGAAATTTATTAAACAAAAAGTATTCTAATTTGTTTTGTTATTATTAAAATACCATTTAATTTTTTAGAACGTTTTATTTGGATTTGGTGAATTTGATTATCAAGATTTTGCTTTGGTTTTCAGTGAGGAAAAAATCTGCAGAAAAGTTTATTCTGGAATTTATAAAGATAGAGTTTGTCCTTAAAATTTTTTGAGGATAACAATTATAGGATGAGTTTTAGAGTAAAGATTTTGTGACCAGAAAAATATTTGTGAAACGTTTTTTGAACCCAATTTTTAAAAAGGTTGCTCAAAATAAATGTACAAGGTTGAATGAAATTATTGAAGAATGGATTAAAAATCATGATGGAAAAGAAAAAAATAAATATTTGCAACTTTTAAAATGGTATCGTGAAAATCCTGAAATGGATTTCGTTGATGATGTCAAAAATGTCGTAAAGGAAGAAATTGAAGTTGAATCAAAGAGGTCAGTTATTTTTCAAATATCACACGTAGTCGTTGTCAAAGAAAAGGCCCTAATTATTATCTGGCTCGATTTAACAAAATTTCCATATAATCATAAAAATATGCAAATTCTGCATGATCTGATGATCCCTTAAAAATCTTTTAATTTTTGTTTAACGATTAAATTTTTAAAGTTCATTTCAAACATTCAAAAGGTTGACAATGTAGAAGCTTATTCGAACAAATTTTATTTTGTCTAATAAAAGTTTTAAAAACTGTTAAATTAAAATTTATTCTCGCACACTTTATACATGTTTTAATTTTAAAAAATGAATTTTTAGAAGTCTAAAAAGAAGGTTTCGCGAAATCGGAAATTCTTTTGATACCCATTTATCTGATCCTAAAAATAGAGAAGGTGGCGAACTTAATTCTGTCAGCGGTGCAAATTTTGATAGGTCTGTTTAAAATCATTAATTGTTTTTTAATTTAAAAGTACAATAATTTTATTTTTAGTATGCCGAAACAAAAGTTGTCAAAAAGATGCACAAAAATTATGGATCAATCATGTTTCAAATTGGTCAATTTTAAAAAATCAAAACATTTACGTCAAAAATTACTAATTTTTACTTCCCCTGAAAGAACTAAATGTTATGAATATGCAATTCATTATTCAAAAAAATGCTTTTTTCATAAATGCACAATTAATGGAAAACGATACCAAGCATTTTTGGATTTTGATAAAAATGGAAATGAATTTGTTAAATTGGAAAATGTTTCACATTCTTGTACCCCAATAAAATACCTCCAGGGAAAATATATTGAAATGAAGATCCTCAAAAAGCCGGATTATGAAATATTTGAAAATTCTGGAGCAACATTTTCAAAATTATTGATTATTTTTGATTCAGATGATCGAAATCGCTGTCATGAATATTTTTGGAGTTCATCATCTAAAAGATTTCAATGTCGTGGTTGTGGATTAAAAGGCGAACATTTTACGGCACAAATTTGTCATGAAAATTGCGAAAATGAATATGTTCGGATACTTGGGAATCAGCATGTTTGTGAACTTCGAAAATATAATCCTAAAAAATACAATGAATCTCATCAAATTGTTTTGGCGCCAAATTTCGAGATTCAAACTTTCATGAAACATGGAACCGAAAGAAAACGGCTGATAATTTTTGACGAAAATGATCGAGAAAAATGTTATTCATATTTTTATAACACTCCTAACAAGATATATTACTGTAATGGATGCCGACAAAAACATGCCCAAACTTCAGCAAGAATTTCACAGAATTCCGATGGTGAAGATTATGTAATTTTATCAAATTCTGAACATATTTGTGTTTTGCGAGATTATATCCCCCAGAAGAAGATCCCAAAAGAAGTTATCCTTCGACTACCGAAATTCAAATTTATGGAAGGAACAGGAAAATTTAAATCAAAGCTTTTCATTTTTGATTCGAATGATGCAACATTATGTCATACATTTTCAAATGTGTACAAAGAAAGTTCGAGAACTTTAAACATTGATGTTCAACGATATGCTTGTCTTGAATGTCGAAGATATTCAGAAAAGGGAAAGCCATCTTTTACGGTTGAATTATGCAAAGATTCAGATGGCACTGGTGAATTGTATGTTAAAATGTTGGATTCTGAATCCCATAAATGTCAGCCAAAAAAATTTGAACCTGAAAAATATGAAACAAAAACAGAGATTCTGAAGTCAAAAATTGATTATGTTTTATTTCGTAAGAATGATGAAAGTGATGCCCTTGATCTTATCATTTATCATCCCAAAGATAAAGAATTATGCTATAAATTTCGATATAAAGAAAATGTAAAACATTTTTTATGTTATCGGTGCAAAGGAAAAAGTAACTTTGTAATGGCAAAAATTCATCAAAATTTTGATGGAAGTGAATACCTAATTCCATCTCAGAGGGCACATGTCTGTGAACCTGTGAAAATTTCAACCTTTTTAAAACCGGATTCTGTAATCCTTGAAAAAAGTGGCCTCACCTTTGATGTTCCCGCCAAAATTGATGAATCCAAAATTATTCGGCTACCAAATTTTGAGCTTCAACCAAATCGAAATGGAACCCTTGATCGAAAGCTGCTAATTTTTATCGACGAAAATAAAGAACTTTGTTATGATTATGGTTTTAATCAATTGGCGGATAATTTTCATTGCAAGAAGTGCCATATCACTGCAAATTTGCATATTGATGAAGAAAATGGAAACGAAAAATATATAATTTTGGGTGATTCAGAACATAAATGTACTCCAATTAAATATCAACCAAAAAAAGAAATTCTTGAATCATCAAATTTCTTGATTTTTAATCGAGAAGATGAAAGTAAACCGACAAAATTGATTTTATTTACCTCTGCCGCAAAAAACCTTTGTTACGAGTATACTTTTTATCAAAGAGCAAAAAATTTTCGATGTTATTCCTGCAAAGCTTTGAATAAAAGTATTTCTGCAAAATTATTGACGGATGAAAATGGGGAAGAACGAATTCAACTTTTAAACAGTCAACATTTATGTACTCCGAAGAAATTTGATTTAAAAAAATTTCAACCAACGGCAACTTCAAAGCAAACAAGCAGAAACAACTTTTTTAAAAGATGTAGGTTTTAGGAATTTCTTGTTTTAATAATACCTGATTTTTAGCAGCTTCAAAAAATGGTGGCATAAATTAAGGATGACCAATCAAAAGATGAAATTTTTTACAAAATCAGTTTTAATTGATCTTCATCCATTTTTCCATGTTCTATTTTTTCAATTTTATTTATTCTTGTTTACTGTATTCATAATTCTACACCTTTGCTCATTTTTTTATGTAAAAAAAGTTCTAATAAAAAAGCGAAAAAATGACATCCCAAATATCATTAAAACAACTGTTACAACACTGATTACAGTATCCCCTGAACAAATTTTTCCTTTTTTTACAGTTAAATCAAAAATATCTTCTTGATTCGGCAATATCCGTTGTCATTTAGCAGATCCTTCTCTAAGACATTTGTTATTATTGGTACAATTGGATGAAAAAAATAACCAAACGTTTTTATAATTTTAAAGAACTGTTATTTCTACCGCATACCTTCTAACATCTTTAAACTTTCCTTTGTAAAGAGTCAAACGATTAAAAAGAAGCAAAATCATAAAAAATACTATACATAGTTTATTATAAATTAATAACAAAAACATCAAATTAGATAAGAAAAACTTTTGAAAAAATTAGGTCCAAATTAGAATTCAAGACTTCATCAGCAAATTCAAGAATTCCAGAATTCTGAAATGCCAAAAATTGGCCAAAAATTCGGAATTCAAGACAGCCCCTGATTTGTATTACTTTCAAAGTTCATGTTGTTTATTTCCCGGGAAATAGAAAAAAGGTGGGAAATTTCCCGGAGTTACAGTATTCCAAGCTACAGTAATATTTTACCAAAGTTAATCTTATAACCTATAAAAGGACTATTAATACTAAAATTAATCATTTTTGATGATTTACATTGTTTTTATTGCATATTTAAATGTTTAATGAAAAACATAAAATATTACCGTAATTTCCCGGAAAATGAGAACCATTTCCCGCAAAAATCAGGAAATTTCCCGGGAGAAGAAAATGCACAACCCTAAAAATATTACAAACTTAAAAAGAATAACTAAAAAATATTAATTTTTTAAACAAAAACGCCAAATTTGTTCAAATATGTTAATTTTTATATTCCCATCCAGAAAATGGTTTCTGAAGCGAAAACCTGTTTTCTTCTCTCTTCTTCTTCCTTCTTCTCCTATTTTTACCTCATCCTACTTTTTTTTACTTTATCAATTTTTAATTTGTTAAATTTTTTTACTCATCAATTTATTTCGTGTCTGACTTTTGTATTTAATTTTTGTAACATTTATTCATTCTTTAATTTTTAGCTTACATATGATGATTTAAATAATTATGGCTTCTCCAGCTGCAAGCAGTGCTGGAAGCCTTCAATCTATTGATGGAAGTTCTAGCTCAGTTGTAAGTTTTTTATTCCAAATTGTTGTGGGTTTGATTGGCTGAGTCACTTATATCTTGGGGGAATGTGGCTGACCTTTGATGGGCAACAAATGAAAAATACTTGGGAATAATATTTATTTTAAACATTTATTGGTTAATGTTTATAAAAAAGATATGGCCCGGATTGATTGTCGGAAGGGGTAAAATTCAGTTTTGTGAAAGACCCATTTGAGTTTTTTTCAGTCATGTATAAGGGGCGTCCACCATAAGTGCTACTTCCCCCTTCAAGCCTTATTTTCATTTCTGTAATGTATCACTTTTTTCAGGATCTATTGCAAAATTAAATAATCCTGAAACGCATTGTTTGCAAGCTTTGCAACGATTAAATTTGGAACCAGGTCTTCCACTCTTCTTCGATAAAGCTCAAGCCGCTGTTCGATCGACTCAATCAAGAAAAGCTATTTGATGCTTTTGTTGCCAATATCCTGATATCTTTAGCCAAAATCCTGATGATTTTTGCTATGATGATGCCTCAACTTTGTTCTCTCTTGATGAACTTCCTGTTTTTGATGTAACAATGATGCTCGATCGAAATGAAGTTAATGCTGCAATTCAGCGTCCTTATGAAGCTCAACTTGATCTCAAGATACCCCCAAATAATGTTTTTTTAATATTTGTGATGTCATGCTTCCAAATGATGATCATGATCTTTCGAAGCAACCTTCACATATTATTCGATTTCTTGAAATCGCTACATCATGGTATGCTTCTCAACATCCGTAAGTTTTAACTTTTTTTTTCTCAACAAATATTAATTGAATCTTATTTTAGAGGAGAACATGTTATGTACTGTTAGTTTTTATTGTTGAAGTATATTTATTTTTAATAATCCATAAACATTTTAGCAAGGTTCTAAAAAGATTCACAATATTTATCCATTGTTTCCACTTGAAGTCTTGATTGTTGCAGATTATCAACGTGTTGAAAATGGCAATATTTCACCAATTGATATTCCCGCCATAGTTAAAGTATGTCACTGTTTTTACAAAAATATTTTTAGATTAATTGTAATCAATTTTAGGCTTGTGCAGTTCCTTTATCCGTCAAACGTGATGAAATCAAAAACTGCTTTCAATCTTTTAACTTGCCTTTGAATGGATTTATGCAAAAAAGTGGTATGAAAGCTGTTGAAAAACCTTTGATTGTTCCTGCTTGCATTTTGAAGCCTCTTCAAGTTCATCAAGCAAATGACCATCTTGATCCTGGTTCAAATGGAAAATGGCATTTGCCTCGTGAAGTTAGATTTTTCCGAACAATCGAACTTACAGTATGGTGTGCAATTTTTTTGGATGTTCCTGGTGAACTTATGGCACTTGCGGATTTTCAGTATGTTTTTTTAATTCCATTTTATATTTCATAATCTGGATTATTTTTAGGATTTTCGTTGATAAGTATTATAATGCATGTCATCGCGGCCTTGCAATTCCGCCTTCTGCTAACATTTGGGAAATTCAACGTGGTACTGCACCAATTGAAGATGCTCTTACGAGTGCAAGCGAAAATTTGCCAATTTATCCTTTTTGGACATTCTGATCTTGATACTCAGATGCATAGTATGTTTTAATTTTACTACAAGTCATATTTTCATTTGACTTTTTTTTAACTTTTCAGCTGTCATCAAAGACATGAAAAGGAAATATAGCATCATCAGCCAATGTGTCAAACCCAAGACAATCACTAATATTATGAAGACGAGTCCGCTTTCATTTGAAAATATTTTCAAAAAAACAAATATTAAAAATGGAGGTAGGCTTTTTTATTGTGTTCAATTATTTGCTTTTCTAATTGTTTCATTTTTAAGCTTGAATTATGAAGTTGTAGTGGATAATTATGGCCTTGATCCCAATGTTCTTTTTATTGGTCTTGACATGAATCATCCTGAAACGGCCAATATCAACTCCTGCTCCTGTAACTGATACTAATGAAGATGATGCTGAAAGTGCAAAACAAGCTCAGAGGGTAGCGAAGATTCAATTTATTCAATCTTGGGGTATGTTCGTATATATATTTTATGCAAAATAAATTATCAGTTTTTTCAGATTTGCTGCAAATGATGGATGCAATCCAAATGAATTTATTGGGAAATTTCTTTTTGCAATCAATGTTTAGTGATGACAAGGTTTGTTTTTTTTAATGATTACGGTAGTCTGAGTTTAAAGATACTTTTTTAGGTATCTGTACTTGATGAAGTCCTCACAGAAGTTTTGATTCGAATCAAACAAAATCGTAAACGGGTTGCATCCCGTGTGATTATTTTCCGTAGTGGTATGTTTTAATTGTTTAATTGAAGTTCAAAACAATTTTATTTCCGTTTTTTAGGATGTTCTGAAGGTGCATACGGTAGCACTTCGCTACGAATTTCCGTACGTGATTTGAGTTTTCGTGTCATATTTATCTTTAATAGTATCAGTGTCATCACAGCTATGGTCGTCAAACATGCTCCTGGTGCTCCACTAAATGTTATTGTTCCATCAAAGTTGCATTCCTTCCGATTCTTTCAAAAAAATGTATGTATTTTTTGTATTCATTTATTTTTGTATCATTTTCATTTTTTAGAGTGATGTTTCTGCTCGATCATCTGAACAAAATATTCAACCTGGAGATCAATCAGTTGTCAGCAGAACCTTCTCTGAATTCTTTCTTAATTCTCATTTGGCAATTCAAGTAAGTAAAAATACATATATTTTTTTAACTTTGAATATAAATAATTGTTTTTATTTTTTAGGGTACTGCAAAAACTGTCAAATATACGGATCTTTATTCAACTGAAAAAGATGCCAATCTTGATATGTTCGAACGATGGACGAATACTCTTGTTATAATTTTCAATGCCGACCAGCTTGCCTGTACCTGTTTATGCTGCTGAAAGATATGCAGAACCCGGCCGACAAATTTTGAATACTATGTTTTATTTTTGTGCAACTATTTTTTTTACATCGCTTTTTTGTGTTTTCTATTGTGTTATTGCTTTGTTTCTGAAATAAAGTTTGAGTTTTTTTAAAATATTTGTATTCAACAATTTGTCCATAAATCTGTAGATCATATTTTTTAAATTTGTTTACACATTGTGGCTCTTATAGAATTTTTGTCGTCCATGCCGCTAATTTATTTTACTTATTTCTCACCAGCAATATCACACCGTATGCCAAATATTAAAACTTAAACTTCAGTTGTTTTAAAATATTATAATAAAAAATACGGTATTGTTGGCAAAATATGGTGTCGATGCCAAGAGAAAAAAAACAAAAATGTCAAAATTTTGTCAAATAAAAAAAAATGTTATGTTGCGGCAAAACTTTTGCATGTCTGAAATTTACATAATTACACGATTTGTTTCCCCTAAAAATGCATATAAATACTCAATCACGTCAACGTAGACGTTTCTTTCACTCTCTTCATTTTGCTTGCAATCAGTCGTCTCAACCTCGTCTCCTGCTGGAAGAAGATAATCTGCTGTGGTGAATCAAAAAGAATATATTGATTCGTGATTTTCATCCTCGTCCTCAAAAATGCCAGGTGCTACTGCTGCTGCTCCATCAACCGCTTTGCCGAAAGATGATCAACTTCGAAAGGTTTATTGTATGTTTTTAAAGCTTTTTGTTATAATAATTTTTGATAACTTCTTTTCTTTTCAGCCTTGCCATATTACCATGGTCTTCGATCTCGAGCACATGTTGAAGAAAATTTGAAGGAAAAAGGTGATTTCCTCTTTCGTATGGTTAAATCAAGAAAGAATGAAGTGGTGCTAAGTATATGTCTTGGTGCAAATGTTGAACCGAAATGTGCTCACCTTCCTATCACCTACAATACTTCGTCAAAACAATGGGAACTTCAAATACTCTTTGGGAAAAGAACTGCCAAGAATCGTTCAACAATGGAAGCTGCACCACCTGCTGCTGGAAGTAATAATGCCAATGGGAGTCAAAGTGTCAACAAAAGAATTTTATCCTTTGATTCAATTGAAGAATTGGTTAAATTTTATCGAGTAAGTTGTACTTTATACTTTTGCCTTTTATTAATGATTGAATCTTTTTTAGGATCGTCCATTGCAATGTGGTGTATCGCTGAAATCTGCAATCAAGCGACCAAAATGGCTTATTCCAACAACATGTGTACGATATCATCTCAAAGATTTTCTTGGAAAAGGTCATTACTGCCAAGTCGTCAAAGGAAAGATTCGTGGCAAGCCTGATAAGATTGTTGCAATCAAGGTATGCTCTCATTTGATTCATTGTCTCACATTTAATTTTATCATTATTTTTTAGATGCTTCATGAAGATGAAAATGATATGCCAGCACAAAGTGATTTGGAGAAAGATGAAGGCCGGGATAGCATGTTCCGGGAAGCTGCAATTATGGCAAAATGTAAGCATAAGTATGTCATCAAATCATTTGGTGTACAATGTGATATCCCTCCTGTTATGATTTTGATGGAATATTGTCCTGGTATGTTTTGTTGAACTATTTTTTAAAGCACTAATATCGTTTGTTACTTTTTAGGTGGAAGTTTGGATCTTCATCTTCAACGTGAAAAGGAAAATATTCTTGATGGTGAAAGAACTGTTTACTGCTATGAAGCAGCTCGTGGAATGCGGTATCTTCATTATCACAAAATTATTCATCGGTATGAATTTTGTATTAAACTTATATCCATGTGTTTAATCTTATCATTTTTTAGTGATCTTGCTGCTCGAAATTGTTTAATCTCTGATCAAGGTGTCGTGAAGATTAGTGATTTTGGATTATCTCGTCCCTTTGAACGTGGTGATGCTGATGCTAGTATCAAGAATATTCCTTTGAGATGGATGGCTCCAGAAACCCTCAATCGACATCCAAGTTTTTCAACAAAATCTGATATTTGGGCTTATGGAATTCTTGTCTATGAAATATACAATTTGGGAATTAAGCCATGGTCTGATGAGGAAGATCAAAAGAAAATTTGTCATATGATTAAGCATGGTCCAATGCCTGATTTGCCTGAAAGAACTCCATCTTCAATGAAAGATTTAATTCATCAATGTTGGTAAGTAGTTTTTGATTGTTACAGTATCACAACTTTTATTAACTTTGTTACTATTTTTTCAGGGCTGAAGAAGTATCTGAACGTCCAGAATTTCGTGGTGTAATCAAAGCAATTTGCAAGATGATTAAAGAAAATCCTCAAATGAAATTTCCAAGACCTCCAGAATTTTCTCTCAATCGGCTTCCTGGTGTTTATCGAGAAGATGAATCTCCTTTCTCAACAGAAGAAGCATTAGCAGAAAAGAGCATCATAACGGTTTATACTGATCCAAAGACGCCATCAGTTGGAGGAACAACAGAAGAAACTGTATCTCGTGAAGGAAAAGGCTCAAAAGATTCTGCAGAAGATCTTACACGTGGAATTCGAATGACAAAGAAGTCTTTGAAAAGCAATAATGAAGGAAAGAAATAAACTCTCAATCACTTACTGTCTATATATATATTTGTATTATTAATTTTTTAAATTTTTTTTTAATTTGTATTTTTTTATCCTTTGTATATCAAAAATAAATTTGATTGGATATTTTTTGTTTGTATGCTACAGTATACTTGGGAAGGGACGGATTTACTGCAGTGATTGAGAATTAATTGATAAGCTTTAGAGTTTGAAAAATTATTTTTATTGCACTTCTTTTTGAAACATGGATAATAACAATTTTTGCAGATTTTTTAAATAAAAATCACATTAACAATGATAAAAAAGACAGATATAAGATAAATGGAAGTGTTTAAATGTGTATTTTTCCCTTCTTCTTGAACATAACAAAAACAACCTGATGAGTGTGTTGGTGGGTGTGTTGAAATAATTGAGAATGCAAAACCTCATTTTTCAGGGCTGACATATTTTATCCAATAATACACTTAAAATTAAATTTATTATAAAATTTGAATATTTTCATAGCTTTATTAAACAAACCTAAAAAGCAACAAAAAAGTGCCGGAAATGTAAATCTCGAGACCAAATCAATTCGTTTTGAAACTTCAATTTTTGGACTAAAATATTTTGCAAAACGAAATTTTGAAATGAATGATTTCTTTTTTGGATATCCTGCGGCATCTAGCCTCAGGGAAGGACCTTCATTGGAGAGGATTTGATGTCCAGCAAGTCCTCCGGGAAGTGGAGGCGGACAAATACATTCTTGAATTTGCATTTGAAGACCATTTCCAAGTTTTTTTTGTTTTTCTTTTCGCATAAATTCTTGTCTACCATAATAATTTACAAGCGCATATTCAAGCAGGGCCCCAAAAATGAAGGCTAAACAGGCGCCAATCCAAGCATCAACAGCTTTGATATATGAAACTGGAGGGAGTTTGGAATTAATACCTGAGGACTGGGTAGTTTGGGTTAGAAGGGTTGTAACCCCTAAGGAAACTCGTGCAGGGACCGCATCCTGAAATAAGGGAATTTAAATATTTTTAGGGGTTATTAAAGGAAATTACCTTATCCAACCAAAAGGATACCCATGAAACCATCACCAACATAATACATGGAACGTATAGTTGAATTAAATAATAACTAAAAATTTATAGATATATCGTATCCTTCAAACATGCATGCAACATGCATTCATGGCATGTTGCATAAGGGTGATGCAATAATTTAAAAGTTCCAAATTTTAAAAAACTGACCTATATTCACGTCGAAGACGTAGCTTTACGCGGGCACAACTATATTCCCCTAGAGATAATATTATATTAATTACTTTAAAAAAAAAATTATACAGTATACAATGATAAGTAAATAAATTTTTATTAATTACATAATATTGAAGGCAGTTAAACATAAAACATATATAAAATTGTTAAACATATTATTATTGCTTATTTAAAAACAAGATTATTACTTTGAAAAAATTGTTAACTGAGATTTTTATTTAATTTAAAAAGAACAAAGAGACACCGCTTTTTCTGTGTTAAAAACATAAAACATTTAAAATAAAGCTTTCTGCAAAAAAAAAATAAATCTTTCCCGTATAATAATATTCAAATTTTTATTGGCTGGTTGTTGAAGGTTAACAAAAACTGAGGATGGCACTTCAGATGCTGTTGAAGAGGATCAATGCAAATGTGTGTTAATTTTGGCTCACATTAAATAAACAACCCAATAAACAACTAAAATTTTAATAAAAACGAAATGTTAAGCTTTTTGCAAACATAAAAAAATAAGTACCATTAAAAAAAGCATATCCAATTGGAAAAACCTGAAAAAGACAAAAAAGATTAGCTTGAAATTAGTAAACAAAATGTTTGAGATGAAAACAATCAGTGACAACAAAAATTTTGATTTTGAAAAAAATTTGCATAATTCTGCAGCTTAAGCTACAGAATTGTTTTAGTTTCGAAAAACAAATCCGAAATCTTGATTTTTGTAAATTTGCATATTGGTGCATTCCAAATTACAGTAAAAAAGGATTATGCAAATTTTTTGTTATCACTGATAAGCTGTTAATAAAATTAGTAATACAGTACCACTCTTGAAACGACATCAATTCGTTTCGATCTTTCTTTATATCGACGAACAAAAAATCGAAAGCAACATGATGATCTTTGGGTGGCAAGCGACTGATACCCTCCATGAAAATGATCAATATGATTTTGGGATTGTTTTGCTGTTATCTTAAATAATTTACATAATCAGTCAAAACCAACATAATCCTTGAAGGGCACAAACCAATCTCTGCGAAGATGTCATATCTTTTCTGGCGGCATAATTAACAAGGGCAAATTCAAGCAAAGCTCCAAAAATGAAAGCCAAACAGACACCTTTAAAAAATACACATTGTTAAATAAAACCAAATTGTATTAGTTTCAAAAACTGACCAATCCAAACATCAATTGCTTTTGTGTATGAAACAGGTGGAAGCTTTGCATTTATACCCGATGATTGAGTTGTCATTGTTAAAAGTGTTGTCACACGTAAAACACAAAAGTGGGATTAGTTGCTTGTTATAATTATGCTAATTTTTGGGCCAAAAATTTTTGTCACAGTTTATAGTGTCACATTAAAAATTGAATCTTCTACTTTTTTTATTTCTATGACTGTATAAACGTTGATTTCCATAAAATAATATACCGTAATCACTTCTTAATAGTTAATCCCAAAATCAAGAAAAAAGTTAGGTTTAATTTTTGAAGCTACTTTTTAGGTAATTTTTAGGCGAAAAGCTCGTTACAGTAAAAATGACTGAAAACGATATATTTGAAAATTTGCATAAAAATTTATACCGTTACTAAATAAAAATTTAATCATGTTTAAAGTTATTTCTAAACCCCAGGGTAAGAAAGTATATTAATTCCTCACCAAGAGTAACCCTTGCTGGAACAGAATCCTAAAAAGAACAACAAAAATTTGCATAAAGTTACGAAAAAACAAGCTGTTTTCAGCTGAAAGCAAACCTTATCAAGCCAAAAAGACACCCAGCTAACAATAACAAGCATAAACGATGGAATATACAACTAAAAAGAAATTCAAATAAAGAGTTAAAGCAAGCAAAACATAAAATTAGATATTATGATAATTAATAATTACACACCTGCAACAAATAATAACTGAACTCTCGACGCAAAATCATTTTTGTTCTTAGACAAGAATATTCACCTTAAAATTAGTAAAAATATTAAAAGCATAAAAAACATTATTAAATTAGTTAGTCAATTGACATTTAAAGCATACACAAAATTGTACATTTTAGACAATTAAAATATTTAAACTTACCAGTATTTGTTTTGCTTGTACAGTAATCCGTTAAAACATCTTGAAGTTCAAAAGATGGCAAACTTTGTCGAAGGCCTTCTTTTTGTTGGATGGGATTCTGTCGTTTCCATTCATATTTGATGTCATCGGTTGTATAGGCATCTGAAAAAATATTAATTATGCAAATTTTTGAAGCACGAAAAAGTTGATTGAAAAAATAAATATGAATACAACTTTTGCAAAATTGATATTGAGATTTTGGTTTCTAGCTCATTAATAAAATTTCAAATGATTTCGGTTTTTAAAAATCAATGAATATTATGCAAATTTTTCTATTTTGAAAGTAACACACAATTAGATTTAAAATTTTGATTACTCAATTGAATTTCGATCGATTAAGGCTCTTCGAAATTGAAAAACTTCTTGTTAGGCCAAAAATCGATAAAAGCAAAACTTACAACTTGCTAAATCAATTAAACAGGTCTGCCGATCCAGGGGATAATATTCTAAACTCATTGGACATGATAAAACCAATGACAGCCGAACACTGTACAATATTTGTCCATTTGGATGAATTCGAATTAGGACATTTGGTTTATCAATTAAATGCCTTCTTGCTTCTCTTAAAAATTTGCATATTGTATCAATTACTGTAAAAACATAAACACTGTACTTTTCATTTTGGAAAAAAGAATCCGGCATCCAAATTTGCTGGGATTGATCACTATTTTCTGAGGTCGCTAGCACAACAAAAGGTGGCACTTGAGTATTTTCATCTGCAAATCTTTCATATGCTAATCTGGCATCCCACCATTCCTCCCGAAATGTAAACTGCACAGAATATTCCATATTTACATCATCAATTTTTGATATTGATCGAAGATAAATATTCACTGAGACAACAACTGGACCACCCGTATCTGAAATTGTAATATTACTGTAAATACTTTTGTAAGTTTTTCTTTCAATTTATGCAAATTTCAATAATTTATGCAAATTTTAGTTTTTTCTGCAAATTTGTACTGCGTTACCTCAAATTTTATGCAAATTTCTTTCTTGAAAGTTCAGATGCTAAAAATTAATTTTTCTGCAAATTATGGAAATTCATATAAATTTGTCGTATTTCAATTTCTCTCATTCAAATTATTGCTGATACTTCTGATTATCCCTGATCAAGATGAAACTATCTTTCAAAGATCAAAGCCCTTTCAGTTTATCTTTAAGACGTCAAAACACACTTTGAAATTTCTATTTTAAACTACATATTTTAAATTAAATCGAATGCCATGGAAAGGAAAAATGCACTTTAAAATCTCATATATCTTAAAAAACGTTACTTTTTCTCGACTTTTAAGTTTATCTTTGAGAACAAAAAAATTTTACTCTGTCTTTTATTTTTTTTGACTCAAACAAAATTTAAATGCAACATTTGGATTTTTACGGAAGTGAATGAAAGAAAGAAAAAAGTTGTCCGAAAATGATGCATAAAAAATCTCAATGAAAAAAAAGCCAAAAAAAGAGCTCAAATTACAACAGCTAACAAGTCATCGGGACTTTTTTTGAAAGCTAAAAAAATTAATGATAACGAAAATACATATAATGGTCAAAATCAATCAAAGAAAATTAGACAAGCTGAGAAAAATTGATATACAAAAATAGATTGTCCAGATCTGGCATAGGATTTTTTTGCCTGCTAGGCAGATTTTTCCTTTGATCTTTGCCGCTTTTAAGTCAAAAATCAAAATTTGCTTATCCAATTTTTCTCGTAAAACACCCCGGTTTCAGATCTGGATAATTCCCAAAAGAATAAAAGGCCTTTTTGTCTTGAAACGAAAAAGTACTGTAAAAACAATATCGATTGATTACCTAAATTTTGAACACTTTCCAATTTTTTTTATCATTCACTTTTGTGTTTTGGAATGAAACTTTATCTATATTAAAAAATGTCATTTCCGTTTCATAAAAATTCCCCTGAATTTTAAATATTGTCCTTAAAAAAGTTCCCTTCAATTTCATTCTTTTTTGTTTGTTCTTGCCTCGAAAAAACCCCTCCAGCCTTCTTCCTTCGAAGACAAACAACCTTTTTTCAGAGAAAAATTTTCCTTCAGAATTGCAAATGAGATACTTGATAACCTACTTCTTAAAAATTCTTTTGTTTTTCTGTTTTCAATGAAAAAAAGTCTGTCAAGTTTTTTATCTTTTGTCCTTTTTTCATTTAAAGTTCAAAGACTGTCTTGATCAATTTAAAATTTTTGAAGAGAGACATTTTTTTCAAGGAAAAGTTTTAAGATTTTAAATTAAAGGTATTGTCCAAGGTAGAACAAATTTTTTTTATTCTTTTAGATGACGTATCTTAACACGAAAGCAATATCTCAGGCAGCAACAAAGAAAAAGAAAAGAGAGAGCACAAAAAAAACACATGTCTCACTCGCGTGTCCATTGTTTTTCCTGAGCATATTGCTTTCGTGCTAAGATACGTCATCTAAAAGAATAAAAAAGATTTGTTCTACCTTGGACAATACCTTTAAATTTTTGTGTTTGTTTACTGCCATTTTGCAAACTTAAAAATGCTCTTAAAGTTGCAAATATTATAACTTAAAAAATATTTAAGGATTTAAAAAAACCTCCTTAGAAAATTTTTTAACCAATCAAAAAATTTTGGGGAAAAGTAAAATTTGCATAAATTAAAAATTTTAATAATTTGCTATGATCATTTAAAGATCAAAATTTGTCTCTTTTTTCTTAATTTTGAAACAAAGAAATGCTTAAAACTATATATTGTAGTGCAGCACGTGCCATGGCATGTCATGACCTTGTTGTCATAGATCCATGCTATTCATATTTAAAGTTTTGCATTGTTTCCCCTAACTCCCTGCTGCTAATGATGTTAACAAAAAGCAAACATATTTTTTACGCTTTATTAATAATTCTGAGCACTTTTTCTATTAATTTTTGACTTTTTTTTTTTCGTTTCTCTTTGCTTTTTAAAAATATAAAAAAAAATGAATTGTTAGTTCATTTTTGTCGTTAATCTTTTGTGTTTTTTGTGTTTCTTTTATTGCTCCTTTTTTATGTTGCCTTTTTAGAGATTTTTTGAATTTTTAAGATTTTTAAAGAAAAAAGAAAGCAAAAAAAAAGAAAATGAATGTTAATGTTAAAAATTGAATGCATCCGTTGACCAAAAAAATTTAAGTCTTTTATTCTTTTTTTTCTATAGATGCTTTTATATTGCCTTCATTTAAGTGAAAAAACGGAATTTTTAAAAAACCTTTTTTTATCAAAAAAAATCGCTGTTTGAAGTTTTTTCAAGCTTAAAAAACGAAAAAAGAAGAAAAAGCAATAATTGTTCGACCTCCTGAAGAAAGGCCCTCTTTTTTGCTGCTCTTCAATTTCTGAAGTTGAATAAGAAAAAAATCACGCTTCAACGATGGCAAAAAAATAGACTGAATTTTTAAATAAATAAAAAAAAGTTAATGTACCAAAAAAAGATGAAAAAGTTGGTAAACAGCAAAAAGCAATTAGCTTCAAATTATCGTCAACAAAAAAGGCTGCAAGAAACAATTTAATAAAAAAACAAGATATGCGTCACTTTTTTTAATATTTAACAAGACTTTTTTGTCGTTGTTAACAAAAAGAAAATCTTGAAAATTTTTACACAAAAGTTTTTTATTATTAAATTTTTGGCAAAGAAAGGAATTTTTTAAAAATGTAAAATTTTTCACAAAAGAATATTTTTGAATAAAAAACGGGTAAAAGAAGAAAAATTGTGATAAAAATGCATTTGTAAACGTAAAACTTGATATAATATTCAATTTTATAATCAATGATTAAATTAAATTGAAAGCTTTTAAAATTACGTAAAAATCGGAATTTCGGAGAATATGCTTTAAAGAATTCGTTTTAGGCAAATTTCTAAAAAAAAATTACATTTAAAAAGACGAAAAATTATTCTTGTTAAAAAAGAATGCCTCATAGGTGTTAAAGATAAGTATCACAAACTTCTGAACTTGCAATCTGGGATAAATCCGTGAAAGAAGACAAAAGGCTAATGATCAGCATTAAAATTTGCAATCATCGGCAAGGAAATGAACCTCCACTAAATAAAGTGAAAAGTATGCGCGCTATGCCACTGAGCCAGCAATGCAGTGGATGATGGCCATATTGGTTTGAGTCATATATTTTAAAGCTCAAAAAAGGCAAAAGAAACTTTTTTTAGTTAAAGAAAAATATATTTCCCACATATTTAATTAATAATAAAAAGAACATACCAGGCCAAGAATCATTTGAACCCCGAGGTCTTACCCTCCAGTCATAATCTTTTAGCGTTCTTTGAATGATATCTTGTTCCTTCAATTTCTTTTTACATTCACAAAAAGAAAAAATATTAATAAAAAATAGAATTAAAATAATTAAAAATCGATTATTAATATTACTACTATTTTGTGGTAATAAAAAATTTAATAATTCAATGAAAAAAAATGGAAAAAACATTTTTTTTCAGAAATAACAAAAATGTTTCTGTTGTTGTATAAAATTTAAATCATTAATATTTAAAATGTTTAAAATATTATTACTACAGTAACAATGTAATTTTTTGAAGAATATCATTTGAAATTAACAACATTGATAGAAAATAATCAAAAAAATATTATTAAATTGTGTACTTTTGACGAAATAATAATATTGAAGGTTGTTTCTGTAAAAAAACGGATTATAAAAATTTGCATAAAAACAGAATAGCGAGAAACCATACAACGACAAAAAAGTGGCACGATTTTTGAAATGGCAAAAAAATATTAAAAATGTTAATAACTTTTTTAAAAACAAAAAAGGAAACAGAATTAATAGTTTTTTTTCGGGGGAGCAGATTTATTTTAACTCTTGTTTTTTTACACCTGCTTTAAGTCAAGCTTATAGCCCTAAGAGAAGATAGGCTTAAGCTAAAACAAAAAAAATAATGCGACACGACTACTTTGAAAAAAAAATGCAACAAAAAAAATTGAATTTTTTTGACAGCTTATTATTGATTGAGATTTCAAATAATAGTTTTTTTCAAAAAAGATGAAAGGTAAAAAAATATTTTTTGCAACTGATCATCAAAATTTATCATCTTTCGGACTTTTTGCCTCAAGGCATTTCCTTTGAAGAAGAGAAGAGGTAGGTGATATCGCACGTCTACAAAGTAGTAGCTCAAAAGCAAAAAAAAACATATCACATTTTCTCAATGAAATTATCTTTTTTTAAGAAAAAAGCGGAAAAGAAAAAAGGAAGAGATTATTCATGTGCCTGTTTTTCTCCTGTTGAATATATATGTATTTGTAGTAAAGTAGTAATAGTAGTAACTCTATAACGACATAGATGAAGCAAGCAAAAAAGTATATAAAAAGATTAACTTAAAGTATAGCTAAACCCTATTAAAAGATCAAAAATTACAAAACACCTTATGGCAAACGGCATGAATAATCCAAAGATTCAAATTATATTTAGTTTAAGCAAATTTGCATAAAAATGCAATTTCGCAGAGTTCGTATTTTATATGGATAAAATTAATTTTATTCTTGAAAAAAAGAAAGGATTTAATTTCAAAAAAATAAAAAAATAGATGAAACTTGAGCAGTCTTCAGATTTTTAAGTTCCGTTTCATTTTGCTTTAGTCAGGGATTTTTTTAGTTGAAAAAACTTCGTCACCTATTTTTCATGAATCCGCTTCTACTTTTTTTCTTCAGCAAACAAATATCGAAGCAAAAAAAATTGAAAGCTGAATTAAAAAATGGCATTGAAAAAATAAAAGTTTGATTAAATACAAATTGGGCAATACCTAGTTACAGTATCCTGATTACCGTATGAAAATAAACAAAGATCAACAACAAAGTTTTAAATAATCATTTACTATATTTCGAGTACAGTATTTAAATTTCGGTAAACATTGAAAATACTATTTTAGTACCGTAATACTTGTCCCGAAGAGAAGAATTAAAATTATAAAAAAATGACAAGGAAAAACATATGTTTCAATTTGCAAAAAAAACCACAAAAAAAGATACATATATTTTTTTTAAATCACGTCGAAATAATAACAACATCATTGATATACCTTTTATTTTTTATTGACAGCTTGTCCAAAATGCCAATCAAAAAAAAGAACTCGAAGAACTTCAAAAAAGAGCAGTCGGCGCCTCGTGGAAAAAAAAGAATGAGTAAAGATTATGGCGTCAGTTATGTGATTTTTTTAAACTTTAAAGTGACAAAAAAAAATACTTGAAGAAGAACAAATTATTATTATTATTGAAAAATGATTTTACCCTAAAGGCCAATTTTCTCTCTTTAAACAAGGACGACAAAAAGATGAAATAAAATAAACGGAATGAAGACGTTTTTGTTAAACGGCGACGGCGACGGCAAAAAAAAGAAAGATGACGGAGAAGAAGAAGAACGACGGGAAATGGCGATGACACAAGCTCGACGGAAAAAGAAGGCAAAAAATGGGTGGCGACTCTCTCCTCTTTTTTCATGTCTTCTTCTTCTTCTTCTTCAATATTTTGTCACCGACATTTTTTTTCGATGTTGCTTATTTCCGTTAGCCATTGGCTTTTCGACTTCGACTGTGACAACAATGACGATGAAGATAAAGATGCCGTTTCTTTTCTTTTACCGATGCCTTTATTTTTTTTAAAAAGGTGCTGCTTTTTTCATGGGACTTTTATGATGTGAAACAAAAATGTGGGAGAAACAAACAAAAAAAGAGGTCCTTTTAAAATAACAAAAGCTTTTTTTGTCACAAAAAATAAATAAACAATAAAGAGAAACTAAAGCAATAAATAAAAAAATGATGGGGGGAAAATAAACGTTGAAGAAGTTGTTTTTGAAAAGAAATGTTACAATAAAAATGAAAGGAGATGGAATTACGGTAGACAACTTGTTTTATGATTTAAATATGGCTATCAAGCAGTTAAATTAAAGCCTTCTAAAAAGGAAAAAATTTTTTCGATGTTGAAACGATTTAAAATCAACGCATTAATGCTTAAAGGATTGAATAGATAGTGATGATCTGGAACTAACAATAAGTTGCAAAAAACAATATTGACCAAAATAATTTTAAAAAAGTTAAAATAAAAATCCAGAAATAATTTTATAAAAAACCAAAATAAACTTAAACCTTATAATATTTGAAAGTTAAAGCTTTCAAAACTGTCAAGGTAAAATTAACAAAAGTAAAACATAGAATTCAGAATCCTAAATAAAAAACAATATTCAAACTTTGTAATATTTTTTGAGTGATCACTAAAATCGTCAATAACAAAAATGATAAAAGTACCTTAAAGCTTATGTGTATGATGTAGACTGACTACAACAACAACTAGAAAGAAAACGAAGTAACTCTTCTTTTCTCTCTTTTTCTCAAAGAAGAAGACAACTCAATTTAAAACTTCTTTTTTTTCAACAAGAAAAACATAAAAGAAGAAGAAGTTTCTAAACGAAACAAAAGAGACAGAAGAATCCTTTAAACATGTATTTTTTATATAATAAAATCTTAGAAAGAAAAAGAAGAAGATACGTCACAAGTACAACTAAAATCAAAAAGCATATCCTAAAATGTGAAAAATATGTTATACGTGAGTGAGGGTATTGAAAATAAAGTTTTTAATTTTTGGAAGAAGACGAAGAAGCATTAAAGCTTTAGAAAAAAAAGGTTGGGTAAAAACAAAAACAGAAGAAAAATTAGAAACGCTTGGATGCGCAAATTTATTGCTTAGGCTTTCTGATGATGAAGAAAAAGATGGAATTTCTAAAAAAAACTTTTTTTGCAACTTTTTTTTTCTAAATTGCTTCCGTTTGAAAAAACAAAAACACGCAGAAAGGTTTTTCTTTCTTTGGAATTTGAAAATAAGAAAGAAAAAAAATTGCCGTAATTTTAAGAAGGAGGAGAAAAAAAGCAAATAAAAGATAGAAGGAAATGAAAAAAAAGCTATTTACCAATTTATTGGTAGTAGTAATAGTAATTATTGTTGTTGTAAAAGATGCAGAAGTTTATACAAATTTTTTAGAATAAGAAAATGGAAAAAGAATAGAAGAAACAAATCTTATAATAATAAAAGTGATAACACTCTTATAATATTAAGATCTTGAAAGATAGAAAACTAAACACTTGAGTATACTCAAAATCGAAAGCCATCGCCATCGCCGCAGGGGAAAAAAGAGAAGGCTTGTTCCTTGTCTTTTTCTCGCTTGCTTGAAAAAAAGGAAGGAACACATTGAAGAAATTTGATCGTTTTTTTCAAGTTTTTTAAAAAAAATAAAGGATGGCACACTCATCATCATCAAAAATAACATAACTTTCCTTCATCGCCATCATTGTCGTCAAAATTCACTCAAGTGCAACACAAAAATATTTGCTGTAGAACATGCTTGCATGCCTCCTGGACAATGTCCTTCTTCTTTTCTCCTTGTCAATTGCCATTGGCCATCAAACAAATATATATATCTATATATTTATTTTAAAAAATGAATGAATGAAGTACTTGTTTTTCCATGCCTAAGGCAGCTAATGTTATTTTAAGCAAGCCGCAAACTTTTTGTTTGAGTGACCAAATAAATGTCCTTTTATTTTTAACTTTTTGCAGAAAAAAAATTCAACAACGGCAACAAATTTGGTTTTTGAAAAAAATGCGCAGCAGCAAAAAAAGAAGTTAAGCAATTTGAATATATTAAATTTTAAAAAATAATTTTCAATATAAAACAAAAAAAAGAAATAGTGCCGTAGAGTACATATAGTAAATGAGATATGTAGTTTAGCTGAAACGTAAAAATTTGTAAAAATATTACGTTTTTAGTGGCATTTTTGCATCCCTCCAAAAAATAAATATTCACGTTTTTGAAAGCCTAATTGCTTCTGACACAAGATTTTAGCAAGCAAATCTGCAAAAATGCCATAGCATGTCATCGAAAGAATACAAGATTTTTTTATAGAACTAAAAATGATGATGCCATTTGTAGAAAATATAACGGCAATGATTTTTGCGGCATTTTCAATGTAAAAAAGAAGCTTTGTTTAAATTTTCAACTCAAATTTGTAAAATTCAACAAATCTTTGCCATTCTTTATTTTTGACAAAATGTGTACGTAATTTTTTTAACGGGAACATTAAATAATGATTGACATTCATCAAATGCAAATGTGATTGATTTTCAAGTATTTTTTGAACGAAAAAATAGAGTTGCAAAGAATTGAATAGTTATCGATATATATCATTAAAATCCAGGGATATAACATGGATTTTAATGATATTAAAGTAAATGTTGTTCACTGAAAGTTCCAGTCTGGAACAATATTAAGATATCACAAAAGATAACTGACATGTTAATTTTATCCAGGAAGGAAAAATGCTAACCAATTCTGATGAATCTTGAACATACTTCTGAATCCAAAAAAAACTTTGTGATTCACATATCCAGAGTTTTTCGTACCATTGTTTTTCCGGCAGCAAAGGGGCCATTTACAAAAAACAAACAACACTGCTGTTTTCTATTAACCATGGACGCGGGACCACTTTTCAGTCCCGTCCCATCAAGATAAGTCCCGCCGGACTTAAAACACAAAAAACAAAGAATGGCAAAGACTAGGATTTGTTAAAAGTTTTCAAGTATTGTAAAATGTTGATTTTTTCGAGCATACTGTAAAAAAGTTACAGTTGATGTGTAAATTTGTTAATGCTACAGTTTTTTTAACATTATTTCAGCAACAGTAACAAAACGAAATGGAAATTAAAAATAAATTTAATCAAATACACCGAATTTCCTTAAAATAACGAAAATTACGGGATCCCGGGAAAAAATCTCGTCCTGCGCCGTCTCGTTGAAACTCTGTGCCATCCCATCCCGTCCCTGGCTATCGGCACTTCAAATCCCGCGTTCATGCCTATTTTCTAACGAAAATTAACGAAAAAACACAATATCACAGGTCAACACACAAATTTGACCTCGTTGCCAAAAAAGAAGGAAGCCAAAAAGTTACGTAAAAAAACGTAAAACTTCTTTTTATCACGAATCTTTTTCTCTTCGATGATGCTGCAATTTGCGCAATTGCAATTCATTCAAGTTTAATCAACGTGTGAAAAATGGTCGGATCATGGATTAGCTCCTTCAGCTTATTCTTACATCATCTCTGAAGTTCTTTTTTTTTGCTGCAACAAGTTTACGCGTTTATTTTACTGTAATGCTTATATATTTTCGTGTTTAACTTTTTCGTGCTCGCGTTTTTTTGTTTTGTTTTTCTGTACTTTGTAGCTATCATTATCTCTCTAATCTTTATCATGTCTTGTTTCAGAAGAATGTCTTCAAATATGTCATCTTGGACTGAAAAATGCTTGAAGAAGCTTAATCGATGTAATGAATATCTTGCAGTTGCATTGTATGCAGCCTTAACAATTGCATTCATCATGGGATGGCTATATATTTACTTTCATCTACTTATGACTCGTTGTTCATATATAATTATTGGTGGAGTTGTTTTCATCACATGTGCAATCTGGATGTATGGATCTCTTAATTTTAAGTCAAAGTTCTTCATTCCAGTTTTGATTCTTTTGGTAAGTGTTACATTTTTGTATAAGGATGGATGAGGAATAGCGATGGCCGCGGACCGACAAAGTCCGGGCTGGACCTTTGATTTACGGACCGGGCTTTTAAAAAATGGGCCCTTAGCCATGCTTAATGAGGACCGGGCCCAAGGCAGGCCGGGCTTTGGTCATACATGGTCAGTATTGAACCTGAACTTTGAAAATCAAGCCTTCATCCATCCTTTGTTTGTTGTTTTTGTTTATTGATTGGCATGGCATTATGCAAATTTGTAAAACATGGAGTCTGCCTATTTCATACGATTCTTGACCAAAAATTCAGAGAAACTACAGAAAAATTTCTGTGTCTGAAGATGCCCCAAAGCTTTACAAATTTGCATAATGCCTTGCTACCCCATCTATGTACCTTTTCATATCATTATTATTGTTTTAGGCATCTGGTGCATTAGTTCAATTTAATGGACATTTCTTTATTATTAGTGATTTGATTGCTGGCAGTGCTTTAACTGAAGCAGAATTTCGTAAAACTTGGTGGACATGGTTTTTGCATTATCAAGGTAACACCTTTTTGTATTTATTTCTTCCCACTTAACTTGTTTTCATTTTCAGCTGATTCTTATACTCCATACTTCCTTGCTATTTTCATTTATCTTATGTTTGATTTACTTTTCTACATCTTCTTCACTGGACATTTACAAACTTTTCTTGAAACTCAACGAAAACCAAAAAATATTTCATATTTGGATCGAGAAATTTGTTTGAGTGTCGTTACCGTATAACGTATTATGTATTATATTTAATTAATATTTTTTTCATTTTTGTTTTTAATATTTTTGTTTTAAAAGAAACAAAACTGTTATTTTTTTGTATGTTTTTTTCTTTTTGTAATAAATTTGTTAGTTTTGTAAATTTTTTTGGTCTTGGTGATTTTCGATACGGTAGTTTTTAAGCTGTTGCATAATATTTTTTGTAAACATTTCTTTCTTTCTTGCTCCCTAAAAACAAACAGGTGATGATCCAACAAAAAATATTGTTCATTCATTCATTGTTTGTTCAGTTCCGGTCATTTTCTCTCTCTTTCTCTGTCTATTTTGGACAAATTTTCAAATACCGATGCAACATTTTTTTCTTTAGTTTTTCTTGTTTTCGGACATTCACGCTTTCTCATATTAAATTTTCAAGAAGGTTTTCCTTCCCTCTCATCTCATACCCTCAGAGAAAGTCTTCATTTTTTTCCTTTTTGACTGCCTTGATGCATGCCTGCCGATAGATATTTAGATAGTCATATGAAGATGAAAATGCATGGATGTATCTCTCTTTCATCTTCTTCTTCCCTCTTTTCAATGTTTCTCTTTCTCCATTTTCATTTCTTTTTTCCATGTTTATACATTATACACAAATATTACGTGATTTAATCGGTACCAGGATGGTCAAAGGTGCATGACCCACTTTTTATTCAAAATTTTACATATATTTTTTTTATTCTTGTTGCAAATAAAAAAAAGAAAAACCGGATTTTTTTTCAAAAGTAGAATCCCTCTGTTCCTGAGAAATTCGCCATCCCATGCACGATTACCTTCAATGTTGTTTTTGCCGCCGCAAAACATGAACAGAAAAATTCCTTCCTTTTTTAAAAATGAAAAAAAGAGATGGAAAAATCGAAGAGAAAAAAGAAGATGGAGAAAAAGTAGGTTAAATAGCAATGGTTATGCAATCGACGTCATTTTTTTAATTTATGGATTTTTGAATACATAATTTTTTGACCATTGAAAAACCATAGAACAGAATTTTACTATTGACCTTCAATATGGTCATTCTAGAAGTCTGTTGGTAATTGAATACAGTACTCAAAGTAGCAAAAATATTAATGTAACCAAAATTTTTACACTAATTTATATTACCATAAATTGTATAATAATTCCTAGATTACAGTAGAAGACTGTATTAAACGACTGTGAAGTAGTCTGAAAAGACTTGTATTTTTTATTCCAAAATACGGTAGAAATTTTAAGAAAGTCGATGATTACTGTAGTTGTTGAATAAAATATTGCATTTTTTATTGTGTCAAAATTTGTAAAACAGTAAAAAATAAAAAATCAAATTGCAAAAAAATGTTATTTTGTAAAAAAAGTAATGAAAGATAAGAAAAAAAAATATACATACAAAAAATTTTTTATCAGATGCCTTTGAAAGAAACCAAATAATTCTAAGGCACTTTTACGGAACAAAACTAAAGGCAAAAAATAAACAAAAAAGAAAAAACACAGGTATTTAAAAGAATTAATTCTAAAAGAAATTGGAAACCGACGAAACCATCGGAATTGTTAAAATTATTAAATTTTTTTGTAATTAAAAATAATTTTTTAGCAGCCAAAGACAAATTCATAAACAAAACTCGGGATTTGCCATAAGTTTTTCTTAATATAAAAAACTGAGATTAATAAATATAAAAAATTTTTTTGTTTCAAAAATAAAGACACAGTAAAGACATTTTTCACATCAATAAATATATATTAGTGTTTACAAAACAAAATGATAAAAATGACAAAGATATGAGAAAAAAACAATGAAAGATAAATCAAAAAACGGTAGGAATGTATTACAAACATTTTTAAAAAACGAGAGAGATATAATTCTGGAATGTAGAAAAAAAACAATAAAATAAATAAAAACTTTTTCACTTTCACACATACATTTTCTTTCATCATCTTTGAATTCTGGATTTCTATGGTTGGTCCAATGAGAAAAGTTCTTCATAAAGATCAGGTAATTTTACACGTGCCATGCCATTGACAACTGCAGCCGTTTGAGTTTCAACACGGAAATCGTTGAGGCACCGAAGATGAGCAGCAGAGATATCTTTGAATCGAGGAAGCATATTCATCAAACGAGGATATACAGTATCATCACCAAAACGATGCATTAAATTGGTATGAAGATGTTGTTGAAGTTTATGAGTGAATGGAATTTGAGTTGAATCATCTTGCATCAAAATTATCACAAGAAGAAGAGCAGTTTCAATTGGAGTAAGTTGAAAATTTGCAAGTTCTTGAAAGCATGATGCAACTTCAATTGCAAGAGCAGTTTCATTGGATCCTTGAGGCCAGGATAAAAGTGTTTGCCGAACAGGAATCATAAATCCTTCAACGTTGAGAGTATCTTGTTCGCGATTGTAACCAGATGCCATAATAACAATACACATTTCGAAGGTATTTCTTTTCAATTGCTTGATTTGATTTTCTTGTTCAAGGTCAGCAAAGTTTGGAATTAATTTGGCAAATTCAATAATGTACTGTATCACTTTGGTTACTTTATCAGTGAATGTAAGCCAGGCATCATTTCGACTCTAAAAATGTATATACATGAATAAATTGCAACATTTTATTATACAAATAAAATTCCGTGAAGGTCAAAAATATGGCGGAAAAATGTTACGACTTCAAAAAACATTTTCCCTCATAAAAATTGTTAATGCGTTTTGCGTAGGGACGTGCAAGCAAAAAATGAATTTCGTTTTTAAAAAAATATTTTTATATATTTATATAGTTTCAAGTCTTCTGAATCCGATGGTGAAATTATTTTTTGTTTAAATTCAGATGCGGAAAAGTTTCTTCTGATGCTCCGGCGAGCACTTTTGCTTTTTTTGTCCACGAAAAAAATCAAAAGAAAAGGGCCGCCAGCTGCTGCGGTTCTTTGTCCGAGTGGGATGCGGCGGTTGCGTTCAAACAGGAGCTGCGCGGATCGACCGCGTCCTGCGACAAAAACATTATTTCAGTTGCATTAACTTTATGTTGCAATTAAAAACATTTAAAAACATATTTAAAAAATATATAAGCATTTTTATGCTTAAAAAATAAAAGTTAGATCATTGTTATATTTTTCTTTCAAATTCTAAACAGTTGACGTTTTATATTTCCTCATTTTTTTCAATCACATATACTATGATACTTATTGTTGGGAAAAAAGGAGAATAAAAGCAAAAAAAAAAAATTTTAATACTTAAGAGTTAATGCAACTGAAATAATGTTTTTGTCGCAGGACGCGGTCGATCCGCGCAGCTCCTGTTTGAACGCAACCGCCGCATCCCACTCGGACAAAGAACCGCAGCAGCTGGCGGCCCTTTTCTTTTGATTTTTTTCATGGACAGAAAAAGCGACTTTTTTTTGCAAAAAAAAATTGCTTGCACGTCCATAGTTTTGCGCCTCTTTTTCCCGCAAAATAAAAGTATAAAAACATACCAAATTCATAAACATTGCAGGTCCAGCACTTCCATCATCAGAACGTTCAAATAATTGCTTCACAAAATTTTGATCATATGCATTAAGGATCGTTGCAACGAATGAATCTTCAGCAATTGGGTGAACATTTGGATGAGCATGTTGAGGAGTTAAAAGTGAATCAGGATATCCACCAGATGAAGAAGGAACTGCAGCACCCGTTTGAGCGATTGAATATCCATTTATTCCATTACTAACATTTGCAGCTGCTGCTCCACCAAGTGAAGAATGTGATGGAGGCCAACTAATTGGTGCTGCACCAGTTAAAGGATGATGAGGTTGTGGTGGAGCATATGGTGAAGTATTTCCAGAAGAAATATGAATTCCATTTGAAGATTGTGGTTGGAATGGTGGAATTGGAGTAGTTGTAGATGATTGAGCTTGGTACATTTCATAGGAAGCAATTGGAGGAGAATAATCATGATAAGATGGTTGAGGTTGATACATTTGTACTTCAGCTAACTGTCGATGCATTCTTACCTAAAAAATAATAAAGTTAGTACAATTGTTAAAAGTGTGTTCACAGCGAAATATGAAATATGCATAATTAGACATTAGACAAAATACAGCAAGACAAACGTTAAAAAAGATGTTCAGGGAAATCGAATTTTGGATTTGTGGAAGATTTTGAATGAAAATAAAACTTTGATTTCGCCAATACAGTAATCAAAAGACTGATAAAAAAACGTGCAGAAAAAAACAGTGACAAAAAGAAAAATTCACAAAAAGTCATATCACAAAGTGCGGGGACAAATCACAGCAAACGCAAACCTCATCCTCCACCTTTTCACGTTGTTTCTTGGACATTCGTCCAAATTTGACGGCATCTCGACTCATTCCAAGTTCCATACATTTCTTCAATCGGCAATATTGGCATCGATTTCTGTTGACTCGATCAACAACACAATTTTTTGATCTTGGGCATTGATAATTAACATTTGTAGATTGACTTCGACGAAAGAAACCCTGAAAAAATAAAATTAATTAACAAAGATTGTAAATCTTTTCTTTTCAATTTTATGTAATGCGCAGTTGTTTTATTTATTTACCGTACACATTTGTCTCTTAGGGTGTCTTTTTTTAGTGCTGGTGGTGGAAGCTGTTGCAGCAGAAAAATTTTTTAAAAGCAAAAAAATGAAATGAAACGATAGTTTTATGATGGCGTTCCTTTTCATTTCATTGGTCATTCCAACATGAATGAAAAACGACCAGACAAACAAATGTAAGAAAGGAAGCAACAGAAAGAAAAAAAGGGGAAGGAAGGATATGCCATTGCGCAACACCCTCAAAAAAACAGAGAGAGAAAATCAAACATGCATGTTTTTGCTGCTGTTTTTTGCCATTGAAAAAGATAGGAAAGATCCCACTTGAACAGGTACAAATTAGAAGAGCAAAAAACTTGAGCCAAAGGAAATCAATAATTTTGATCAAGTTTTGGAATGAAAACTGTCAGATTCAACCGAAAATTGCGTTACGTAATCTTCAAAAAAAATTAGATCAAAAAAAGTGATATCGAAAAAAGAGAGAAATGAACGCGGCAATCAATCAAAAAACATTTTTAAAATGCAGCTGTTCCTTTTCATTTCAATTTTTATATCGTAATTTAACTATGGTTGAAAGTAAAAATGCAAAAACTTACTTTACAGCCTTCACAGGTAATAACGCCATAATGAACACCGGAACTTTTGTCACCACAAACTTTGCAAGGAATAACTTCAATTTGAGCTGAAAAAAGTTAAACAGCATTAATAAAGGTTAAAAAACAAAAGGTTAATGAAAATTGCCCCTTAAAAACCCGAATTTTGACCTTGAAAGACAAAGTCATTGCAGTAAAAGTTCAAGACTAAGTTCTTAGGTAATGAGAAAGGAAAAGAGGGTGAACGAAAAAACAAACTCAAGACAACTATAGACTCAAAATAGAAAGAAAAAAGACATTACGTTCTCCATTCTCATTGATAATTCTTGTATGATTAGATTTTCGAAGAGGTTTAGGATTATTTCCACCAGAAGCAGAGATTCTACCAGAATTTGTCGTTGAAGCAGAAGAAGGCGGAGTATTACTAGATGGTTCATGATGTGCCTGAGGTTGTTGTTGATTATATTCAGTTTTGATAGGGGAAAGAGGATCATATTTGATATTTGGTTGAAGGATATTTCCTTGATTCGATGAAGCCATGATATGATGAGTACTTGTTGGAGTGATGGAAGATGTAGATTGTGGACTGGTAGTTGATGATGCTGCTGTTTGATGTTGGAGATGAAGATCCAATGGTTGATGTGGATGATGAAGATCCATTACTTCAGCTTTAATAAAAGAATGTTGATTAAAGCTTGTTGGAATGTTAATTAATGGTGGTAAAGGTGGTGGTCGATGATGTAATTGTTGTTGATGGAGTTGATGATCCATTTATATTTAAGTTGTTGAAATACTTTATAAGAAAAATGACCCAGCGAAAAAAAATGAGGTCGAAGAATATTATAAAAGTCGAACAAAATGGTATATTTTTTTGTTGTTGCTATTTTTTTTTGCAGGAGAGAAGAGATTGGATGATTTTTTTTGTCTTTGTGTGTGTGTATTTGGCATAAAAAGTAGTTTGCCAAGGAACGACAAACAACTCTTCTTTTTCCTGCCGTTCTTTCTCTTTCCACATCGAATTTTTTTCCAGAAAAAACCAGAAAAACGTGAGACAAAGTGTGGCAAAATGTTTATGAACGCCATGTGTAAAAAAGGCTTTCGAAAAAAAACGAAAAGACTTTTCTTTTGTTCTTTTTAGAAACGAAAGAAAACGAAAAATCTCACATTTTTCTGCCTTCGTTTCGATGTGTTTCTTTCTGTACAGTGATTTTTTTTTCTTTGGCAAATATTAATTTTTTAGTTAGGCAAGCAGCAGCGGTAAGAAGAACGGCAACAACGATGGTGATGATCCAATGTGCCAAAGAATGTATGTAGGCAGGCAAAAAAAGAAGAATCTTATTCTCTGCGGGAAAGCTTATCGCCGTTTGCTTTTTTTTTTCGTTGCCAAAAAATCTTAAAGCAAAAAGCGCCAAAAAACAAATATAAAAAAATTTGTTGTGTTTTGCGTTTACAACTTCTACAGTATCCCTTATCATCAATTATAATAATACTTCTTTTTCCGTAAAAAAATAATTTTGATAATAAACTTTTTCTCGTTTACCTTGTGACAATGAAAAATTCATTCATCTTCGTCAAAACTTGAATAAATAAATATGCAATTTAGAGATTTTTAAAATCTCATATATCTCTTTCTCATCTTTTGGATATATCTCATGAAGGGGTTTTATTTTGCGTAATCTCTTTCTCTCTTTTTTTATCCCTTTTTTTTACATCATCACGATTTTCGGCGTTCCTTTCTTTTTTTCTACCCGAATGTAATAAGTTTAAAACTCTTTTTTCAACTTCAAATACTCATGTCTTCTTTTTTCTCGCCCTCATCATCTGTCGAAAAGATGGGTGCCTATTATTATTTATTGTTACCTTTGAGGGTGGCAACATCATCAACAACAATAATAATAACAGCAGCAGCAGCATCAAAAAGGAGAAAAATAAGTAACAGCAATGGCGAGAAAAATATACAATAAAAAAGAGTGATGGACCCTCCAAGGTCACGTTTTTTTTTTTCATGAACACATAATAGATGGGGACGACGTGAAATGAAAAAAATAATATACTTGATCGTGCCTGGTGCTTGCCTCTCCCCCTCTGATTTTTATGATGGAATGGATTATCTATTATTGACTGAAGGAATCCACTCACACTTTTCAACGACCAAAAAAAGTTTTGAATCGATGGCAAAATTTTAATTTTTTAAAAGTTTTGTAACAAAAAATTAAAAAAAAAGTAAAGATTTGTTACATTTTTTGCAATTTTTAAAAGTTACACCTCATCAATTTTTATTTATTTCTGTCGTTTTTGACCTTCAAAAATAAATAAATTTTTGAACTGCTTTGGACACTCAAGAAGCGGATGCCGCCGATAGACGAAGAAAGGAGGAAGAAAAAAAAGGACAACAAAAACCACAGAAAAAAACACATGTGTTTTTTTGAAATGAAAAAACAGTGGTCATTCATTTTTTTAAAAAAAGTTTTTGAAAAATTTCATGAGACAAAGAGGAAGTTTCCTTTTTTTCACAGTATGAAATTTGACAAAAGAGAAATAATGGTGATAGTTTTGGAAAGAGGATCATATTTGATATTTGGTTGAAGGATATTTCCTTGATTCGATGAAGCCATGATATGATGAGTACTTGTTGGAGTGATGGAAGATGTAGATTGTGGACTGGTAGTTGATGATGCTGCTGTTTGATGTTGGAGATGAAGATCCAATGGTTGATGTGGATGATGAAGATCCATTACTTCAGCTTTAATAAAAGAATGTTGATTAAAGCTTGTTGGAATGTTAATTAATGGTGGTAAAGGTGGTGGTCGATGATGTAATTGTTGTTGATGGAGTTGATGATCCATTTATATTTAAGTTGTTGAAATACTTTATAAGAAAAATGACCCAGCGAAAAAAAATGAGGTCGAAGAATATTATAAAAGTCGAACAAAATGGTATATTTTTTTGTTGTTGCTATTTTTTTTTGCAGGAGAGAAGAGATTGGATGATTTTTTTTGTCTTTGTGTGTGTGTATTTGGCATAAAAAGTAGTTTGCCAAGGAACGACAAACAACTCTTCTTTTTCCTGCCGTTCTTTCTCTTTCCACATCGAATTTTTTTCCAGAAAAAACCAGAAAAACGTGAGACAAAGTGTGGCAAAATGTTTATGAACGCCATGTGTAAAAAAGGCTTTCGAAAAAAAACGAAAAGACTTTTCTTTTGTTCTTTTTAGAAACGAAAGAAAACGAAAAATCTCACATTTTTCTGCCTTCGTTTCGATGTGTTTCTTTCTGTACAGTGATTTTTTTTTCTTTGGCAAATATTAATTTTTTAGTTAGGCAAGCAGCAGCGGTAAGAAGAACGGCAACAACGATGGTGATGATCCAATGTGCCAAAGAATGTATGTAGGCAGGCAAAAAAAGAAGAATCTTATTCTCTGCGGGAAAGCTTATCGCCGTTTGCTTTTTTTTTTCGTTGCCAAAAAATCTTAAAGCAAAAAGCGCCAAAAAACAAATATAAAAAAATTTGTTGTGTTTTGCGTTTACAACTTCTACAGTATCCCTTATCATCAATTATAATAATACTTCTTTTTCCGTAAAAAAATAATTTTGATAATAAACTTTTTCTCGTTTACCTTGTGACAATGAAAAATTCATTCATCTTCGTCAAAACTTGAATAAATAAATATGCAATTTAGAGATTTTTAAAATCTCATATATCTCTTTCTCATCTTTTGGATATATCTCATGAAGGGGTTTTATTTTGCGTAATCTCTTTCTCTCTTTTTTTATCCCTTTTTTTTACATCATCACGATTTTCGGCGTTCCTTTCTTTTTTTCTACCCGAATGTAATAAGTTTAAAACTCTTTTTTCAACTTCAAATACTCATGTCTTCTTTTTTCTCGCCCTCATCATCTGTCGAAAAGATGGGTGCCTATTATTATTTATTGTTACCTTTGAGGGTGGCAACATCATCAACAACAATAATAATAACAGCAGCAGCAGCATCAAAAAGGAGAAAAATAAGTAACAGCAATGGCGAGAAAAATATACAATAAAAAAGAGTGATGGACCCTCCAAGGTCACGTTTTTTTTTTCATGAACACATAATAGATGGGGACGACGTGAAATGAAAAAAATAATATACTTGATCGTGCCTGGTGCTTGCCTCTCCCCCTCTGATTTTTATGATGGAATGGATTATCTATTATTGACTGAAGGAATCCACTCACACTTTTCAACGACCAAAAAAAGTTTTGAATCGATGGCAAAATTTTAATTTTTTAAAAGTTTTGTAACAAAAAATTAAAAAAAAAGTAAAGATTTGTTACATTTTTTGCAATTTTTAAAAGTTACACCTCATCAATTTTTATTTATTTCTGTCGTTTTTGACCTTCAAAAATAAATAAATTTTTGAACTGCTTTGGACACTCAAGAAGCGGATGCCGCCGATAGACGAAGAAAGGAGGAAGAAAAAAAAGGACAACAAAAACCACAGAAAAAAACACATGTGTTTTTTTGAAATGAAAAAACAGTGGTCATTCATTTTTTTAAAAAAAGTTTTTGAAAAATTTCATGAGACAAAGAGGAAGTTTCCTTTTTTTCACAGTATGAAATTTGACAAAAGAGAAATAATGGTGATAGTTTTGGGTAAACTTTTATTTTTTTTAAAAGACATAAGGCCTTGAACCTGGAGTGTCAGGTTTTTGTTGTGGCAAGATTGAAATCAAAAAGTTAAAAGGAAAAAAGTTAAAAGTTGAAGAGATTGATAGCAATTGAAAGCCTTCAAATGACAAAACATAAAAAATTAATGATAAAAAACTCAGAGAACCACAAAAATATCAAATAGCGAAACTATCTAAAATCCGAAAAAGACTAATGAAACAAAACATAATAGTTACCGTAATCCAAGTACACGTAGAATTACAACTTCAGAATCCTAAACTAAAACTCGAAGCCTCAAAAATAATAAACGAAAAGGAAAAAATAGAAAGTCGAGTGATTCCTAAAACTTTGAAACTAAAATTTAATTTTTTTCAAAAAAATTTTTTGAGAAAGACAATAATCTAGGTTTCTGTGCCATCGGGGGAAGGGCGAAATAATATATATATAGGTCCCCTCTCTTGAACCACCAAAAATGGGGTTGCGAAAATTTTTGAGGCTGCTGGCTGCCAGAATATTATTTTAACTTCAACAAAAATGGTTGCAAATTTAATTTTGTCGTCTGTTATCAAATATTTTTTGTTTATGCTGTGTGTGATACGGTAAGTCTTGTTTTATAATTTTTTTAAACCTTTAAAAATCCTTCTCAAAAACTTTACCCAAAAGGGACCTTTTTTACAATTCCTTTTTTCTTTTCCATTTTCGGCAATTATTTCTTCATGCAGCAAGAAGAAGGAAAAAAAGGACTGTAAAAAATAATTTTACAAACTTCTTTCAAATAAGTTTTTTTGTTGTTGAAATTGTTGTTAATAGTGACCATCGCAATTTTCCCCTCTCTCGCTCTTCAAAACTTCAATATATTGCGCCATTCTGTCGACGTCGTACACATTTTTATATCCATCCCGTAACACGTGTACCGGGCGACACTGCATCAGCAGAAATAAAATAAAAAAGTCCATTTTTGCGCAATTTTTAACTTTTTTTGTTATGCATCAAAAAAAACTACTCAATTAAAATTTTTGGTTTAAATCAAACAACGCTTTATGCAATATTAAGTAGGTAGTAGTTAAACTTACAGTATCCCATTTTTGAATAAACAAGACAACAAAAAGTGTAGCTAAACTTTAGAAAGGAGGATTTAAAGATAGAAAATCAAATACCATGTGGTTTAAAAAAGTCATTGGATAATTTAGGCAAAACGGATTACTGTAACTTTTTCCACTTAAGAAAATTTAAACCCATTTTCCAAAAAAAAGTTTTTAGAAATTTAGTTTTAAATGACAAAAAAAAATTTAACGAACCTCTCATAGCTGCTGCTGCGGCACCTAATCCACCATGATGACTTGGCTTAATATCCTGGTAATTATTATTATTGTTGGAATTCTGTAGAATCAACTGATGATGTAACTGATGTTGTTGCTGCTGCTGTAGTTCTTGTATCTCTGTTTTTATTTCATGTAAAGGTATTTGCTGTTGCTGCTGTTGTTGAAGCTGATACTGATGTAGCGGGGACACAATTATCGTTGTCGAACATGGTGGCGGTGAAAATTGTTGTTGTTGCTGTTGTTGTATTGTTGCTAGCGTTGTTGTAGGAGATAATGAACCATCTGATGAGGATGCCGATGATGATGGCAACGCCTGAGGGGATGAGCCTCTAGCTCCTTGGGATTGTTGCAGCGGAGACAGAATTGTGATTTTGTAAATATAATATTAAATTTTAAAGTAGTAAATAAAAATAAATATATGTGAAATATAATATAAAATCTTTAATGAAAGAAGATCATGGGATGTCGAGTTGTTGATGTTGAAGGGAGAGTGATGAAAAAATAGGGGATGAAAAAAATAATGTGTTTCTCGAGATCTTTTTTTTTTAACTACAACCAAGTTAAATGAAAGTGATGGTTTCTAAAAAGTGAGAATTATGTCCAATCCCCTAAGGGTATATGTATGAAATTGTAAACAGAGGTCAATGATGTCTTACACGTTTCAATTCAATTGAAATTAAAGTTAAAAAACATTCGAAAAGCAGATTGAAAAAAATAATTGAAATCTTAGAAGATCTCAAGCCAGAACAAGGGGGGATACTAACGCAATTGTTGAATAAACGACAACGACGCAATATATAGATAGATACAGGGAGAGAGAAAAAAGTTTTTCTTTTTTTTTGCCGACGTCGTGGATGTCGGAGGGCTCTTCTTCTTTTTTTTAATTCTCGCTTGAATTCTACTCTTTTCAATCTTGCGCAGGGTGGTGCGCATGGAACGACCGCCCGAGATGGAAAAACTAAAAGTTTTTTTTCTATCTATCTTCTTCTATTTCTACTTTGTTGGTGGACATTCGCCCCTGGTGGTGCTTGAATGTCGCAGATTTCAGACTTCTCTCTTCCCCCTTTTTTGCGTGAAGGTCATTTACTCCTCCTTCATATAAATTCATTCCTATTCTTTTTCAGTGTTTCATCTTCTTCTTCTCGTTTTTGTATTTTCTCGAAATTAAATAAAAACCCATCACCTGAGATGTTGTTAGAATGAACGAAAAGATGACATTAAACGCTAGAGCAACAGCGAAAAACAAGTAATAATCGTCGGGGGGTTGTCTTCTTCTTTGATCACGGCATTTTTCTGTTCTATTCAAAGAGAAAGACGTCAAAAATTGAAGAGAGAAAAAGGAGAGGAGAACTTCAGCATTAAAAATTTCTCGTGGTGTGGTCATTTTTTCTCTCATGCGAATGTCCAATTTTAAAGCTCAGAATTAAAATTCACAAAAAATGTGAGGATTAAAATTGAATAATAATAGTAAAAAAGGAAGGAAAAAATGATTCAAAACAACAATGATTTTGACCATTACAACATACATGAATATATTCACTCACTCGTCCTTCTCTATTTCTCTCACAATATTCCCCATTGGCGAAAAGAAACAATAAAAGGCAAAGTTGAAAGCGTTTGTCGAGACTCACACGGTCTTTGACTAGGAACATAAAGAGAAAGGTAGTAGCGACCATCAAAAAGATTCAAAGGACACGCGCGACACAGTGACACAAAACTTGAAAAAATAATTTATATAAAGAATTAAAATACAAAGTTGAATTATTTTTTAACAACAAGTTCTACATGAAGCGTTTAAATAGATATATATCTGAGTCAGAATGAATAGCAAAGACTGATATATGAATACGAAATTGTACATAATAAGCAAACGGTAGCCGAACAATGATTATGTAGCAACGAAGAAAAAAATTCACCAATAATGTCTAATGATAACAAGATTCAAGTACTACTGTGGAAGGTATAGCGATGTTAATATTGTGACTACTGCTTATGTAACATCTGAATCGAAATGAGTTATATATGATAGTGGTATGCAGGACGAAGTTTGTTGCTGATAGATATCGACAACAGAAGCAATTGAATGTGAATGCTGATGTAAAGTTATATAACCAGTTGGTGAATTATACGAACTCGAAGATAAAAGAAAGAACATCAAGGATTGAAGTACAGTTACTATGTCTTGGAGTAAGTAAGCATCCATCTAACATTTATGAAACTCATGTTTTAGGTTAGACAACTTCTATGTGATACGACTTTTGAAAAGCACACCGGAGAGGATTGGACAAAAGAAACGTATATTTTGGCATTAAACATTTGTAATCGCACCACTGAACACTTCATATGCATGCACATAATGAAAATCAATAAAGTATACTTGATCAAGTAAGTACCAAAAGCTGCTATTTTTAGTTGAAGCTAACATTTTTAAAAGCTCGCAGGAAAGAAGTCGCTAGGCCTCTAGTCGGGTACTACGCAAAGCGCATATATGAAAACAGCAAATACGTAGGGCCTATTTGATGAATGGTGTTGTGGTCTTCAGTATATGCTCATTTCCTAATATATAAAAACTTACATTTACCACATTTGAAGTTTTTGCGATGGCGCTGAAAAAGGCATATCGATTTTAATAAAATTCAGGATAAGTAATAAAAAGCTTACTTTGTTCTGTGCGGTATTTGGATGGCATGTGAGTGGTGGTGCTGATGTATTAAACATGTCTGCAAAAATATATTTTTAGTATCAATATAACATGCTAAAACTTACTTGAAATTAATAAAAGGCATTTTCGAGGACTTTGAGATTCCATTGAAAATGAAATAAATTGCAGCAATAATAATTCAATACAATAAAAATTTAAAAACATTATGATTTAATTTACTTTTATTCGGCGAAGGTCTTTACGGTAAAATCTTACAGCGAAAACGCCATTGTTTGTCCCTTATCTCTGTGCCGCACAATGTAGGTCACTCACTGCACGTAGGTCGAAAAAAAGCTGCTGGTGCTGAGGCTGCTTTTTTACTGTCACTTTTTTAAAACCATTTTTTGCTATTTGTTTTAAAAGATGAAAAGCCACTATATTTACTTATATTATTTTTTAGGTATCCATTATCTTCATCCGTGCACGGATCCGTGCTGATCAAGCTGTTGTTCAAATCAGTAATACTTGATAGGATCGTAAAATATGGTATTCAACGTGATATTTGAAGATCCTTCAAAAATCCGCACAATGATGATGACTCATTCAGTACCCTTTTCTTCGAAACTGGAAATGATCTCATGCTCCTTGTGCTCATATGGCTGATATTTAACCAACTACATCGATGACATCCGCAGTGAAACTTATATATATATATAAACAACAACTTTATCCTGAACAACTTATCGCTGGCAAAAAGATGCATCAAATAACTATGCTCATGGACATTATACTACTGGGAAAGAAATCAATGATCTAGTCTTAGACTGAATTCGTGGTATTATTGATAAGTTTGCTTAGTTCACCTCCGTAAGTCTCTTATGTGGTCGTTGAACCAAACTTATGTCTTAAATACTCAATTTTAGAACTTTTTGACGGTGTCTTTATAATTGATAATGAAGCAATTTATGATTTATGTGGCTGAAATCTTAATGCAGAAAGTCCATCATATTCTAATCTTAAGCGTTTGATCTCACATGCTGTTTCACCAATTACTGCTTCTCTTCACTTCGATGGTGCTCTCAATGTCGATTAAATTGAATTCCAAAAAACGTCGGTTCCTTATCTTCTCATGCTCCTTTATCTTTGCTGACAATGCTTATCATGAATCTCTTTCTGCCTATGATATCACACATCTTTGCTTTAAATCAAGAAATGGAATGATTAAACGTGATCATGTTTATGGTAAATATGTGGTTGTATATTTTTCAAAATTGGGCTGATTCACGATCCTCGCTTAAAATCGCTTTTGCTGAATGCAAAAGATAATAAGGTAAGTTTGTATTAAAACAAATAATTAATTTAATTTTTAGGTATCGAATCCGGCTGAGTGTTTAATCATAAATATGTGCTTGGTTTATTAATTAAATATAATAAGAATCCGCTTCTGATTTTGATGATCAATATTTTGAACAAAACTGATGCTGCAATTATTTTTATTAGGATAATGGATGTTATTTCAGGAGCATCAATCGGTGGATCAAATTAATAAATTGCGAATTTGATATTCGCTTACGTCGGTGGCTTAAAAATGGAACGAAACTGGTTGCCGATAGTATTTTGTTTTGTTTGATTTGGTTGAATCAACAATTAAAAGGTGTATTGATCATTTTCGTCTATATCCTTATAAATTTAAAACAATGGAGTAATTTAATTTTTATTGAATTATAATGCGGCATTCAAAAATGTTTGTCGTTCAAAAGTGCATATACAAAGCAATGATGATTTGTATATGCGCTTATTTTAATATAAACATAATTTTATACACATCCAAATTTTGCCGCCGTAGAATCGATGGATACATAATTTTTCTGCTTTTTTTCAATAACACTGTATTTAAAATTGTTAAATATGATTGAAGAATGAATGTATTTGATGAAATTTTTATTCGACCTAAAAAAATACAATTTAAAAATGTAACAAAGCTATTTAAAAAAATCATTTATCCTGAGAACATTATTGATAAATATGTTCTTTGAAAGAGTGTTACACAATACAGATCTCATTACAATACTTTCTTCACATGATACTTATTATCTTTGCAACAACTTCTTTTTGGTATAACATTTGGTGTATTCATGTCTTGAATATTTTTAACTAATTGTCTTATTTTAAGATAATGCAACAATCGGAGGTTTTTGTTCGGTTGTATAATTTTTCAACGGATAATTGAGCTTTAAATTTTGTTAAAGTTGAAAGATGGTTTTGTGTAATGTAAACATTTTTGTTTTTATATATTTCAATTATGAAGTAAATTTGATATTGTTTCGAATCATATTTGATTTTTCACTACTCGATTTAATTAAATCTTCCATTTTGCCATATATATATGTAGTTATAATTGGGTCTGTGACTTTGTTAATTAACTCCACCAGAATATTCTAATACTCTTATCATTTTTATTAATACACTTGGGAGGTCCATTACATTTGGAAAATGGCAAATTGTGATTTATGGCAAATAAATAGAATGCCACACAAAAATTAATGAGGAAGGCGTGTTCTTTTTTTTATTATCTAAACTTTTATGGTTCAAGGGGATTCCTTTTAAATACTCCAAATTTTTATGGATGGTATTCATTATACTTTTTCAACATCTACTTTTTCAGTATTTTGGGCAATCTTGAATACTGTAGTTAGAAGAAAACTAGTTAAGATTTCTGTCTGAAGACTTATTTAAAGAGTTAAAAAATTCCGAGACATAATTTCAAATTTTTCTTTTTAGTTAATAAGCGAATTCGAAAACAATGAGAATAGTTTTTTCTATTTTTATACACGTATATACTATAGACGTAAATGACTTCCATATAATTTTTGTATTTCATTCAAATATATTTTATTTGTTTTTTTGTTTCAGGAAAAACCAGTCGTGGCATTTTATAAAACCTTCCAAAAACAAAATCCGTTTGTTTCTTATTCAAATTTGCTGTTTTTGTTTGTTTTGTCAAAATACAATGTTGGAGGAAGAAATACATCAAGCAAATCTAAAAGGATGTCTTCCTTTCATTTACATAATTCCATCCTTCATTGCTCATATTGTTGTAATTGCGGCAATTTTGAGTCGACGAAACCGAGAAGAGCTTGGAACAAATTTTTATAAACTTTATGCATTCTCAGCGGTTACGGTAGGTCTTATATGTAAATTTATAGATAGACAAAAACTAAGGTTTTCATTTTTTTTAAAGAAAATATAAATTTTTTCTCCAAATAATTTCAATTTAAACTGCCTAATCATTAAAAGGGGATAAAACAAGACATCAAAGATTTGTCATGAATTAGTCAAATTTTTTGTAGTTCTTTTTTAATGTCGTACAAAAGGGAATTACTTAAACCAAATGTCATTACCATAAATTTTCAAAACTCTCTATCTCTTTTAAAAGCAAAAATTTTTAAAATGTCCTTTGAAATTTACGTAATAATTTTCTGAAAAAAGTTTATACTTTTTGTACAATTTTCAAAATTTTTTGCAGTGAAATTTAAAAAACGTAGGAACAAAAAAAGAATACTGTAGTTGAATTTTTTTTGTAATAATAAAAATAATTTATACAATACTATCAACAATTACAGTAACTTTGTATGTTATGCCATATTTTGACAGTTACTGTAATTTCAAGAAATAATTCAATTAAACCCTCTGAGGATCATCATTAAAATTTGCATAATTTTTAGGCAATGTTAAGCTGCATCTTCTTGTTCATTTACAGTCGAGCCCGATATACTCCATGTTTTCTTTTTCTCATTCATGCCCTTCCTGAACGTTCATGGTACGGTACATTAATCTACATTTGTTCCTTCTATTTTATCTATGCTGAAATGTTTATCTCTTTAATGTTAAACATTAATCGGGCTACCGTAGTCTTCCTAAAAACTGCATATCAAAGATTTTGGAAAACTTGGTTACTCATTTTTATGGTTATTTGTTATGCACTTTCGGCACTTTTTGTTGTTCAAATGTGTTTCACAGATGTCAGTTTGAAACTTATCAATCCAGCAGATCCAGATAAAGGATATGATTGGAATGAACGAAATAAAATTCCATGGCTTAAAAATAGTGTTTTAATGCTTGGAATTGTTTTGTTTACTGCAATCGGATCAGTTGCGGCGAATATGTATTTGCTGATTTATTTGGTTATGTCTTCAAAAAATCAAAAATCTTTTGATGATTCCCAAAGGGGAAATAAGGATGCCCAGAAGCGGTTATTTATCTTTACTGCAATTATGCTAATTAATCATTTATTATTTGCTGTTATGCAAGTAAGTTTTTATTGATATCGGGAATACGGTATAGGGTCATTTAGTTTCGGCACGAAAACTTTTTTGTATAATCGCTCCGAAGCCTGAACATGCCAAGTATACTGTAATCCCATAAAGCTTTCAAAAAATAGATTTGCATAAACCTTTTTTCAGATCATGTTTAGTATAGTTACATATTCCCCAACCATCTACTTCCTGCTTGGCATTCAATCATATGTCCTTGATTTTATCAATCTTTCTCCTCCTTGGTTTTTGTTATTTGTGTCACCGCAAGTTCGAAAATGTGTTCTTCGAATGCGAATTATCAATGAAGTTTCACATGTTATAAAAATAAGTCCAAGTCAAGTATCACACATTCCATCCTCTGCTCCAAGATCAGTCGCACATCAAACTCTCTTCACAACACAAAACTCAAATCGTAGTCGAGTTGTTGCTGTTACTGGTTAAATATATTTTATGTTTTTATTAGATAATTTATTTATTTATTTGTACATTTTAACATTAATTGAAATAAATTTATATATTTATAATGAAATCTGAAAATGTCGGTTTTGTAACCGAAATGTTGTACAGGGATTGTCCAGATCTGGCACCAACAGTTTTGGGGGATGAAATGGTTTAAACCAAAATCTGGCCACTTATCTTAAAAGCGGCAAAAATCAAAGAAATAAAGCTGATGAAAGAGTGGAGTCCAAAAACTTGGAATTTTTGCTGACGAAAGATCTGGAGAATAAAATTTAAAAGTGCATGGCATTCCTTGAATAAACACGGCATCTCCAAAACTAGGCAATGTACTTTGTCTGCCCTTGATTTAAGTGTACTTTAACGCCTTGGAATTTGAAACCATACACTCTAGTTTACTTTATTTTGTATTACTTTTCTTATTTTTTGCTTCGTTCCGTAATTTATAAAAACTGACAAAAATTGAAACATTCTTTTTTTTTGCTGTTGCCTAAAAAATGCTTTGCGTGTTTTATAAAGAAAAAAGTATTGTCGTAATTTGCAACAATTTTCTATTTTCAAAATTGAATTTTTAAAAGTCACAAACTCGAAGTTTTGTACATACAAAATATTTTTTACTGTCTTTTTTCGTAAATTTTCTGTTTTTGTGTTTCAATAAATGCAAGAATAAAACATCAGAGACAAAAATAAGATAGGTTTTTAAGCGATCGACAAATTTTAGATTTCATAATCATCATAGAATTGTCAGAAATACGGTATCAAATTTGTATTAAAGCAAATAACAAAAAAGTAAATGAAATAAAACTTTGCTCGATTGTTTGAGTTTCATTCATTTAGAAAAAAAGCAGTTCCTTATATTTTTCAATGTCCTTTATTCAAATTTTATGAAAGGACTCTATTTTTGTGTAGAAAAAAAAATGCAAAAACGCAACTTTTATTTTTTAAAAAGAATGAAACGGAACTTTGAAAGATGAGGTTCAAAATCTGAAATACAATTATGTTGCATTACTGTATCTTGGTTACTGTATTATTTTAGGGGAAAAAATCCCTAAAAAATAGTCACTTTTTTAATTCCTTGAAATTAAAATTACAGTATACAATCATATAGACAATTGTCAGGTGGATTTCGTAAAACTTGTATTTTTTTGCTTCCGTAAATGAAAATATTCTATTTCCAAAAAACATGTATGATTTTGAAAATCACAAATATTTATATTTTCGATAGAGATAAAGACGTCAAAGAATGAATTTTAAGAGTAAAAGTTAACAGCCCCGAGGGGAAACAGACACGGGTGGTATTTTTTATCTTTGTTGTTGTTGAACATTTGACCACCTATGTTTTTTATTGAAATAAATTAATTGGGGAATTCCCTCTCTTGAGAGGATTCTCTTTTTAATACAATTCTAATAATAATATCAAAGGTAGTGGTGGTCTTGTACTTTTGTTTTTTTTAAATAAAAAAAATTTTTATGTCCGCGGGGGATTTGAAAAAAAAATTATATTTTGTATTTTCCCATCCCAACTACAGATTTTTCTTTTTTAATGAGGTGTTTTTTTAAGAATTGAAAAAAAACAGCTACTTTAGTTTTTGGTTGATGATGACAGCGACAAGGCTTTGCGTGGATTTATGAAATCCTGAAAATCCCATATGTACTTTTAAGAAATTCAAATTTATTAACAAAAACTAAAACACATTAATTGAAGGAATTACAGTAACATGAGCCTTAAACATTTGTGGATGGGTATTATTTTGAAGGGCCGAGGTTGAATTAATTGCATGATCTTTTCGATAATAAATTCGTTTTCGAACTTGTGGACAAACAAAAAGTAAAAGCCAAGGCGGAGAGAGATATATAAAATCCTGGACATATGCCTGCATTCCAATCAGAAAATATATGGTGTCCGGATTTGTGACAAATGTGAAGATTATCTAAAGGGATAGATTTTTCATGTTTAGATTACAGTAACCAACATACAACTATTCAACCCCATTTTTAAGGATCCCAAAAAGAAGACTTACTTGAAAGATAGCAAAAACGGCATGAATTAAAAATGAAATTATGGCAAAAATGAATAATCGCTTTTCTGCCGAATTCTTACGTTTTTCTCTTTCACTAACAAAAACTTGTGACTGCTCTTTTGTAGAAACAAAATAATGAATTACATAAATGTGTGACAATAATGACCCTAAAAATGTTTTTGTAATTTTATTTGAAACTTCGATTTTCTTTGAAAGACCAAATTTTAAAATTTTGACTTTTTGGCTTTCTAAACTTTAAAAAACCCTTACCAATGGCAACAAATGAAACCACGCCAGTAATAATAATACTATTTTTAATCCATGGTACTTTTGTTCTTGCCCTCCAGTCATATCCTTTTTCTTTATCCAGTGGATCAATCAGTTGAATGCTAACATCAGTGAAATACAAATGTGAAACAAAGAGACCAGAAATTAAAAGGATAGAAAAAAGCATTGGATAAAAAGTGGATTTCCAAAATCTTTCATAATTCGCTTTCAAAAAAATTACAGAAGCTCGATTAAAATTTTGAATGAATGACATTAAAAGTTCGGCATGGATAAAATAAAAGTACATTGAATAAATGAATGTCCCAAAAGCAGATCGATCGGGCATGGCATCAAAGATAAAAAGCAAACATGGAGTATATCGAATTCGGGAATATGGATAAAGAAAAATAGAGCCAAGGATTGCCTGAAAATTTAAATATGCAAATTTTTGATTTTGGTTTTATTTTCAAGTATTGTTCTCTTGATCCCCATGTTCAAAAATCAAGGGAACACTTTTTATCCATCAATAAACTTTTAACTTTGACGAAAATTGTTGTTGATATTTTATGGCTCAATGAACCGTTAAATTTAAGCTTTAATTATTTAAAACATGCAAATTAAAGCTATTAAAAACATTTAAAAAAGCATTTTACAAGCAGAAATCACGTTGTAAATACCATAATTTTTCATCGAAAACCTCAGGAAAAACTTTTCATTGATACATTTTTACTAACGAAAAGTGTTCCCCCAGAATATTTTCCCCCTTTGTTGAACTTACCATAATTGAAGAAATTGCATAAATTTTGAAAAATATTGTCCGTAATGAATTTTTATTTCGTTTTCGAAAAATAGCAAAAATTACAACAAAATGTGCAATATACGATGGGATTATGTAAATTAATGGAAGTAATCCCTTCAAATTCGCATGATACCGTTCTTCTGCCAACATCTTTCAAAAGTTTTTTAATTATTACAATAATTACCACACACTTTTCTAATTCCAAACAAAATATATAAAAATACATTTATGTATTTATTGCGCTTTTGTTCCTCCCCTCTTAACTTTTTTGTTATAAGATGAATGTCGTCAAGGAGACTTTCTTTCGTACTTTTCATTGTTTTAATTAACTTCTTTTTTAAGAAGGAAAAAGTTTTTTGTTGTTTATAAAAAATATAAAGATACAAAAAATTGTTGTTTATTGAATTCCTGTAACTTTGTTTTCTTCTTTCAAAAATTATATAAAATTTCTATAAAGTGCGTGTTTAAAAAAAAGTAAAAAAAACAATTTTTTATTTAAAAAAAGTTGCGAATAAAAAAGTTCAAAAGTTTTAAAAACACAAATTTTCAAAAATATTTCAAATGTGTCACGTCTTTTGTAAAAATAAAAGTAACTTTTAAGATTTAAGGATTTGAGCGAACAATGAAACAGACATTGTCAGCAATGGCAGAAGTGCCTTGATATGAGACTGGATGGCCATCAGGTTTGTCTGCTTTGGCACAAAGTTCATTCCCACCACAAATGCTACCGTAATTTCCAATGTATTGTTTTTCGATTATAACTGCATGGGTTCCAGCATATTGAATTGCGGTATATCGGGAATCAGTGGTTGCATTGTCGTAGCTAACGCAGTCATATCTGAAAAATTTGCATAATTGGGATTTTAAAAAATTTGCATAATTAAGGTTTTAAAAAATTCGCATAATTGATGTTTGCAGAATTGATTTTTGAAAAATTTGCATAACCTTTTGATAAAACTTGATTATGAAAAATGAACACACTTTCAATTTTAAAAAATATACAGTAGTTTCAGGAGTTTTAAAATTTTGATTTTCGAAATTCGAAAAAAAACTTACTCTTGAAATCTTGTTGAAGTTTGTCTCAAAACTCGATATCGAGTACAGGATTTTGAAGCAGCAAAAATTGCACAAAGTTTATTATCTCCATCATAAAAAACCGGACCAAATTGATTTCTTTGAACACTAAAAAGCCATAAAATATTCTTATCACTGATTATCATAAACTACAGTAATTACTACTCACTCATAACCAAGTTGTTGAGAAATTTGAACAGAATTTCCACCACAATTGCTTTGGCCATAATAGGGTGAATTGATTGGAAATGTTCCAACAAGGGGTAATCGGGCTGACATAAATGGGACACCATTATCTTGAACTTTTCCATCATAAACTGAAGCCCAAATTTCTTCAGTAATTGGAGGACCAGCAAAAACGGCAGCAGCGATGAAGAAAATTGTAAAACAAATTATTTGAAGCATCTTTTTGAAATTAATGATGGTTTATTAACGACTTAAAAATGCTTTTATATTGTTTTAAGTTTTGATTAAAAATTTAATGATTAATTTAATGATTTCATTTTTAAATGAAATGATTCATTTGGTTTGAAGAAGCAAAAAAGTGTTAATGCTTCTCGACAGGGGTGTGCGTTTGGATAGCTTTGACTAACACAAGCCTAGTTGTGTACGCTTAAAAAAGGACTAGGCTAAAGTGAAGCCTAGTCCTTTTAGGATGGAGTTTGTCCAAAGCTGCGTTTGACTTGGCTTCAGTCAATCACTCAAGCCTAGTCTTTTTTTTGTGCGTACTCCCGCATGAAATTGCATGCGGGAGTACGCACTTTTTCATTTCTTTTCACTGTGACGGACGACGTTTTTCATTTCAGCCGCGACTAGGCTTGCCTTTGACTAGGCTAATGCTTTAGCCTAGTCCTTTTAGGATGGCCTTTGTCTTAGCGCATTTTTTTTGAAAAGAAAAAGGCTTGTCAAAAGCGCAGCCTAGTTAAAAAAATTGCGCTTGGTTTTTGACTGCCTTCTTTTTGACTAACCGAACGCACACCCCTGCTTCTCGATTGAAATATGTTTCAAAACAGCAGACAATGAAAAATGAACATTGTTTTACAAATTTTTAATATCAATTTTTTTATAACAATTTTTACATGTAAAATAAAAAAAAGCAAAATGAAAAAACACAAAATAAAACCTTCTAGAAGTTTCTAATTTTGAAATTTCAACACTTTGATTCAACAAAATTCTTGACACGAAAGAGCAAACGTTTTTCTTCTTTTTTTAGAAGCCTTTTTTGAAACTTCAAAGCTGTAATTTTTTTTACAATCTTCAAAGTTTTGCAAGTAAATTGAATCTGAAAACAAAATTTGCAGAATAAATATGTTTGATATGTCTGACGGTGATGAAGATTCGATGTATGATAGCAGCGATGATGAAGATAGATTTGAAGGAATGAATTTGAGTTTGCATAATAGGGTTTACCAAATGCAACTTGATCGATACAAAATGTTCAAAGATCAAGATCAAGAAAATGGCCATTTCGATCTTGCACTTCTTGTTCGTGGACAGGTTTGTCTACGCTTTTTCTACCATTTATATGTTGTATATGTTTTAGAAGTTATATGTTCATCGATTTTGTCTTGCTGCTGCTTCTGAGACTTTCAATGCAATGGTTTCACTTCGATGGAGTAAAAATGCTGAAGTGATTGAGATTGCGAATCCTGATTACTCCTATGATGATATTTATCAATTGGTTAATTTTATTTACTCTGGAGAATGTACAATTACAAAGGAAAATGTCTTTACTCTCACTGATGCTGCTGAATACTTTGGTGTTTTATTTCTCAAAGAACGTTGTGTTAAATTTTTTATGAAAATGAATTTTGTCATTATTGATCTTGAGAATACGGTAGCATTTGCTCAGCGATACTCAATGCATCGAGTCATAGTTGTTCTCCATAGATTTGCCAGAAGAAATTTTAAAGCTATCATTGATGCGGAAAAGTTTTTAACTCATAAACAACCTTTCATTGAATTTTTGTCAGAAACGTCAAAAAGATTTTTTGAAGAAGAACAATTTTTTACTGCTGTGAGTTTCTTTGTTTTTGGTTATGCATAATACAAGTGATACACTTTCCTTTTGACCAAGTTGAACAATTTATTGATTGAAAAATTCGTTTTTAGGCATATAAATGGGCTGAACATCATGCGGATATAGCTAAAGCCGAATCTGACGATGATCCTCTCGCTGATGAATTTGATCGCGAAGAATATATTAAAGCTGCATTGCAGAAAGTTCTCAATAATGTTGATTATTATGAACTAAATTTGAAATTTATTAAAGAATTTATTCGTACGTTTAAATTTGTTTTTGGTATATTAGTTATTGATTTGCTTTAGTCGAAAAACGTTTCCTCTTTTATCAGACTAAACTGTATAAAATTATTGCTTACTGTCAACGGGAAAATGATGAAGAAGAAGAATGCTTTAAAATTGTTAGTTTTTTTATCTTTGGATTATCGAGGTCATAATCTCACTAAAAAATTTTAGCTATGTGATGTTGCACGCTCTGAAGCGTTGATGAAATCTGAAAACTCAATGGGTGAAAAATTTAAATTTAACCATGTCATCAGGGATGAAGTTGGTGATGCAATTTATGGAATTCGATTTTTTTTAATGTCTGTTGACTTTTTAAAGGATTTCGTTGGTTAGTTTTATATTCTAATTTCAGTTTCTTAAATTTTTTCATGTTTTAGTTGAACTTGGTTTCGATCTGCCTTTTGAAAGGTTATATGATTATTTGTTAACTACTCGAATATTGAAGAAGGAAGATGCTTTCAAAGCTGTAAGTTTAAATATAAAATTATACTCTAACCATTATCGCCAGAATGGTTTTTGACATTTGCATAGAAGCAGATCTTTTATCATTTGCGGCCAAATGTTACTCCTCTTTTTTGCTCCGGATTTTTTACTAATGTATTTTTCAGGTTTATGAATTGGCTGAAAAACTTGTGCATCAAAAAACTTCCGAAAAATTAGATTCTCTTTCTCATGATTGTATTATTCAACAAGTTTCTGAATCATCTGAATTTCCTCCTTGCTCCATTGCTACTAAAGTTAAAAATGAATTACGTGTAGTGTTAAAACAGATTAAGTTTTATGAAATGGATCCACAGTTTTTGATGGATTTTGTTGGTAAGTATTTTTTATTACTGTACTTCAATGAATTTTATGATTTGCTTGTTTAGTTGAAAAAGAAATTACATTTTCTCTTAAAAATTTCTATAATTCTTGTCTTAAAAAACAGATTGTAAGGGAAGAGCGTTTTAAAATTGTAAGTTTAAATTTCTTTTATTTGAATTTTTCTTACATTTTGTTATTTAAGATTTACAATTTGGCAGAAAAAATTGTATTGAAAAAGCATGAATCATTGCCAGATGGCGTCTCAACCATTTATGAAGAAGTCAAGAATGAACTTGTTGAAGTGCTTCCAAGAATTAATTTTCATTTAATGTCACCTTCTTTCTTGATGGAATTTGTTGGTATGACTACTGTATAGTTTGTTTTGTTACCATATAATTCGTATTTTAGTTGAACGAGAAATGTCGTTTTGTTTTGTTCAGCTTCATGATACATTGTTGAATGATCGAAATATGCCAAGGGAAAATAGTTTTGAAACGGTATGTTGTAATTCTGCTTCTTCATTGCTATACAGTATTTTTTAGGTATATCATTTAGCAGAAAAATTGGTATTGCAAAAACAAAAAACATCTCATGTTGCCGATTTTAATCTTATTGATGCAGTTAAAAAAGAATTGGCTCATGTGATTCCACGAATTCAATTCAGTCAAATGAGTCTTGATTTTTTGATTAATTTTGTTGGTATGTGTCTGTTAATAGAAATTTCATTTATCATATCTGTTTTTTTAGTTGAACATGGATTTTTAATTTCTATTTACGAGTTGCGAATCTTGGTTTGTAACCTCAAACAATGTTACAGTAATGAAGATGAACTTTTTGGCAATGTTAGTTTTTTCTTTTTTTCCACTTTTGTAATTTGTTTTTTTACAGATTTTGAAATTAATTGAAAAACAAGTTTTACAAAAGCAAAAAGCATCAGCCGATAAGAAATGTCACTATTATTCTACTCTTAGACACGAGGTATTTGGAATTCGATGTCTCTTTGATTTTTCAAAAATGACTCTTGGCTATTTAATGGAACTTTGTAAGATTTTTTGTAATTTTTAGATTATTAAAAATACGGTATTTTTTTAGCTGAAAAGGGACTTCACTTTGTATGTCCTGGAATGCTCAAAAAATATGTTGCAGAATCCCGAACTAAATTTGTTACTGAAGAATCCTTTTTTGAAGATGTAAGCTCTTTTTTCCTTCTGATAATATTGATTTTTACTTTTTAAGGTGTACATATTCGCAGAAAATGTTTCTTTGCAGAAACTAAAGACATTTGGACTTGAAACTTTAAATGTTCGTGAATCTACCAAAAGATATTTATCATCAATTCAATCTGCTTTTAAGTTTGATCAAATGAAACCTGAATTTTTGATGGAATTTGTTGGTGGGTTTTGTGAGTAATGATCTGTAAAAGATATTGATTTTTTAGTTGGAAAAGGAATAGAATTATCAACCACAATGTTGCGAGATGTCTTCTTAAAATGCCAAAAAGATTACGGTAGTGAAGAAAATTCTTTTAAAGCTGTAAGCTTTATAAATATATTTATTTTGATAAGGTAAAATATAAAATGTTTTTAGGTGTATCAGTTGGCTGAAAAACAAGTAATGGAAAATCAAATTGGATCAGATGTCGAAAATTTCAATGTTTCCCAAGCAATCAAAGATGCATTAGTTGAAACTCTTCAAGTTGTTCTCTTTTGCAATATGAGTAAAGATTTCTTAAATGAATTTATTGGTGGGTTTTTTTGTCTGCTAAAGATAACTTAATAATATCTTGCTTTCTAGTTAAATATGGAATATTGTCCGAACAAGAAGCGGCTCGACTTTGTTATACTTGTGGTAAGCTTGGTTCTGTAATAATATACATAAACTAATATTACAATGTTTTAGTTAAAGTTACAAATAATAACAAAACAATCTCCGGTGTTTTTGAAGATAAATTTGGTATTATGAGAGCTATCCCAACTAATGGATATTACAGTACTCCTCTACAATATAATAAACATCGCTTTACTCAATTAAAGTTTAAAATTCCATCAACGCCAAGTATTGTACAAAAGATGAAAGGAGTTGAATGGTATCTCTGCTTGGAAAAAGATGGAATTTTGGCAGTGAAGCATCACAAATCCCTTACAAGAAATGACGACTATTTGATCGCTGAAATGAAAACTGAAAAGACTGAATTTGAATTTATTAAGAATAAAACTGCTTGCATTACAGCATCTTATAATAATGTCTAAATATTTTTTGTTTTGTTTGTAAGTTCTTTTTGGTTGTTAATTTGTGTTGTGTATAAATTTAATTGTTGTTGAAAAATAATTTGGGACTTCAATTAATTTATCGTTCTTAAAAACCATTTGATCTTTTACCGCAAAAATGATAGAAATGTGTGTTTCATGTGTAAGTAATTTGTTTTTTTGAGTGTGAAAAATATGAATTTTAAAAAAAAATACAAAAAGATACAGTTCAACACGAGAAAAATTAATTTTTTGTAATTTTGCGGATTTTTGAATATTTAGGTATTTTAATGATTTTTGAGTCTTTTTTAGCTGTAAATAACAAAACAAAAAAGCTTTTTTGAAAGAAAATGTTGTTATTTCTAGCATACAAAAAATCTAAAGTTATGATACTGGCAAAAAATTAATTGTTACAGTAACATTTTCGTATACAAGTTATTCATATTTTTTTCAGCGTGCTAGATTGCCTTCCTTGTCAAGAATAATAAATTTACCAATGGAAAGAATTTTTTGGCAATTTACTTTTCTCTTTCATATTCCTTTGAGGTGTGTTGAATTGGGAGTTGGATGTAAGTAAAAGTGTTTAAAATTACTGTAAAACATCTGTATCGCAATTGATACTGTTTAGTTTTCCGATATGAACGTTTACGATCAGTTGATTGTAAATCTCCAAGATTTCATTCATTCTCCATGTATGTTATCTTGGGAATTTTGGAACTCATTTTTATGATTGCTCTTTCGGTTGTTGGAGAACGAGAATTTATTCGTAAGTTTCTTATTAAGATTTTTGATAAAAATTGGTGCTTGCCATATTTGTAAAACTAACACTCCCATCTTATTTAGAATATCATGTAATATTCTTTTATTTATTTGGAATGTTTGCAACTGGATTCTTTGTTGCAAATCTTATTTGCCATGCCAATTCCCTCTATTATCTAAATCCATATGTAAGTCCAAACTGCTACATGATATGCAAATTTGCATAAAACCATGCAGTACCGAAAATCACTTCCTAACTTTCCCAACCTACAATTTTTTCAGGGAAGACTTTCATACAAAATTAAAATAATTGTTACAATTTTATATTTTGTTTCAATTCCAATCTTATTTGGAGCATTTGTACTTTATTGGAAGAAATGCATTACTTTTAGTAAGTTTTAACCCCAAACGTATACGGTAATGCTGATCTTGTTTTTAGTGTATGATATTTTTGCCATCACTGAATACATTGATGTCTTCCTTTCAATCATTTATCACTCTTGCGCATTTTATGATATTCGGCATAAAGTAATTTTTAGTATTCGACATGTTAAAAGTGTTAAACGTGATTGATTAACTTTTTTTATTCGTTGTAATTTATTAATATTTTTAAACTGGGTAAACAGAATTCCAAATAAATATATCTAAACAAAAAACTGCTACACTTTTGTTACATGCCAACAGCCATCTACAGTAAACAAGACATATGCAAATTTTCCATCGAATTTTAGTCACTTGTAAAAGATGAAAAAAATCATAATGTCTTTATTCCTTTTTGCTGACATCACACTGAACTCAAAGAAGAAAATCGATCAAATGCATCGAATTTCAACAGAATATATTCCACCAGAAGATTTAGATATTTCACCACCTTTACGACCATCTGATGTAAAAGCTACTCAAGCACTTCTTCAAATTAATGAACAACTGGATAATGAATTAATTTTTACAAAAGTTCCTGGAACTGTTTTATTTCGTGGATTGTAAGTTTTTTAACGATATTATTTATTAGAAATTGTTTTAAAAAATTTTAGAGAAGAAAAACAGTTTTTTAGTTTTTTTAAAAATTCTTTTTTTGTTCAAAATAAATTTTTGTCTTTGAACGAAAATCAATGTTTGACTCTCAACTTTTTTTTGACTCTCGCCTTTTTTTTCAGGGAGAAAAAAACACCGCCTTCACCAAAAAAGACAATTTTTGCGTCAGAGAAATTTTATCATCAACGAAGCTTTAGCACCAACACGTGCAAGAATATCTCAATCACCAAAATGTCAACGCTGCAAAAATGTAATTCTCTTAGAATTCCAAATAATAATGCTGATTTTAAGCGGGAACCACTAATCTCTCGACGACCATTGGCAACTTCTCAATCGCTTACAACAACTCCAATATCAACAACTCGAAAAGTAGCTGGAAAAGAAAATTCTCATTCGCTTTCAACAACTCCTAAAAGTGCCACACCTGCTGCTGCTAAGCCATTACAATCTCGACAAGCTGTTGATCGTAGTCCATGTCGTCGTTCTCGACTTGCTGCTGAAAAAGAATTTTCTCGATCGCTTTTAACAACTCCAAAATCTGCTGCTGCCAAGCCATGTTCACAACCTTCTCATCATCGTAGTCCATCGGATGCTCGAATTGCTGCTGGAAAAGAATTATCTCCATTGCTTTTAACAACTCCAGAAGCTGCTGTTGCCAAATCATCTCCACAATCTTCTCATTGTAGTAGTCCATCCGATTCTGGAGTTGATGCTGGAAAAGAAAATTCTCCATCGCTTTCAACAACTCCCGAAGCTGCTGCCAAACCATGTCCACAACCTCGTGATCGTAGTCCATCTGATTCTCGAATTGCTGCTGGAAAGAAAAATCCTCAATCGCTTACAACAACTCCGAAAAAAGCCACAACTGCTGCTGCCAAGCCACTACAATCTCAACAACTTTCTGATCGTAGTCCATGTCCTTCTCGAGTTGCTGCTGGAAAAGATAATTCTCAATCGATTACAACAACTCCAAAAACTTCTGTTGCTGTCAAGCCATTACAATTCGTCCGTCAACAACAACAATCTATTCGTGGTGGCCCATCTCGACTTGCTGCTGGAAAAGATCATTCTCGATCACTTGCAACAACTCCAAAAAAAGCCACACCAATTGCCGGTGCCAAACCTGCTCCATTTGCTCGTCAACAACAATCTATTCGTCGTAGCCTAATGCCTTCTCGACCTGCTGCTGCTGCTGCTGCTGAAAGAGATGATTCTAAATTGCCGTAAGTTTTTTTCTCAAACGTTTTATATTTCATCCACTAATATCTATTCTTTTTTTCAGGAGCTATATGAGAGATACACGCAATTCTTTGGTTAGAAAGGAAGCAGCAGTGAAACCTTTGGTTAAGAAAGAATCATTGATTGGAAAAGAATCAAGAAAAGAACCTTTGGTTAGGAAAGAAGCTGTACAAAAGAAGCGTCCTGAATGATTGAAAGAAAGTGGTTGTTGAAAATCCCAAATCTGTAGAATAATTTATACTTTGTAATATAATTTTATTAATTTTATGTAACTTTTGTATTATTGAAAATTGTATCAATAAAGCTTTGTAAACACAAAAAAGTTGGATTTTTATTTAGTTATAAACAGTGGTTGTTAGGTTCCGAATAGACAAAAGCTATTTTACCGTATCATTGTAAAGAAAAAAGGCTTTGTTTTTCAATTATTTGAAAAAGATCTCGTTTTTGCATTGGCAAGATTTGAGTTAAGAGGAGTCTTTCAAAATACAGCAGGCGTGAGTCGGATATATCATGATAGAAGAATTGTGGTATTGATACAAATATTTTCAATTTGTTCACTCCCCATTTTGATGGTTGATCAATTTAAACCCGGTGACGTCGCTCCTTGCGCTGGTTTTGAACCATTCGGCTATGCAGTACCTTGAAAACAACGTTACAAGTTCGAACTTATCTTTCTTCACATTTTTTGTTAAAAAATTTTTGAGAAAAAAGCAAGTTACTGTTTTTTTTAATATTTTTCTCAGTTGTATAATACTTTTAAAATTACAAATTAATTTTGTAATTTTAAAAGTAATATGTATAAATATTACTTTTTAATACATATTACTTTTAATATGTATAAACAACAATAATTTATGTATAAACAAACAGAGTAATATGTATAAACAACAATAATTCATAAAAATTTTCTTTATATTAAATTACAGTACATTTAAAAAAAATTAATTTTGCGATAAATTAGCAGCACCTAACAAATCAAAAATTATATATATTTACACAAATATATTTAATATAAGCTTTACAATATTTTATTTTTCTAAACACATTCTCTTGCATTTTGTTGATGTTCATTTGTTGTTTCATTATTATTTTCAAATTTTGATGCAGCTGCAACATTTTCAGGTGAAGATTTTCGATTACATTTTAGCGGAGCAGCATGATTTGAAGCACTACTTGATCGAGAAGTTTCATTTCCATCAAAGACATCATAAATATTTACCATTGAACCATCATCCGTTTCAATTAAAACATCCCCATCATCATCAGAATCTTGCTCTGGTGAAACATATACAACTTCAAATGAAAGCTCATTATTTTCAACCATCTAAAAAAATTGATTGGGATTAATCAAAAAAAATTTACGGTATATTACAGTATACTACTAGCACCCATTGAAGGTATACTGTAGCTATTTACTCCCAGATTGAGGTTGTCTAAATTTAAGCTACCGTAACAGTAGCTTTAATTTACACGAACGTATACTGTAGCATTGTCTAAATTTATTGACCTACTCGCGAAAAATCTCGATCACAAAACATATATCTCAAAAAGCTACTGTAACAACTCTACAGCATACTCGATAATGATATACTGTAGTCGTTTACCCTCAACTCTTTCCCGATTCACAAACCTCTTTGGATAAAATTGCAACAGCTTCAGAATGTTTAACAGATTTTAGGCTAATTCCATTAACAGATAAAATTGCATCACCAACAAATAATTGACCACATCGTTCACCCGGTTGATTTGGATGAATTTCACTAATTAAAATTGGAACACCATGTTCTTTTCCACCTACAAAATTATATATTTTAAACAATGTTAAAAATTAAAAGCTTCTACCAGTAATTGAAATTCCCAAGCCTTCATGAGATTGCTTTGTTAAGATTACGGTACGAGTAATACCAATTCCTTTTGAAGAAGATTTTAGGCCAGCTGTTGTTGAAGGATATGCAAGTCGACGAAGACCTTCTCGGCCTCGACAAGCTTTTATAACAGTTTTATGTCGATGTAAATGAATTTCTGCTTCCAATTGATTCCAAAGCCTATCATGTTCGGCACCTCTCATATCACGACCAAGTAATTGAATTTGTTGAATTCGACCTAAAAAATATATTTTATTAATTTCATATAATTCATAAGCAAACCCGCAAGTTCTTTATCCAAATATTTTGCTGCTAGCCGAGCCCCATAAATTTCTGTTTGCATTGAAGAAATGAGAGAACGAAGTTTTGTATTTTCTTTTCGTAAAAGTGAAACTTCAGCTTGTAATTTTGCAGGTGGAAGAAATTTTGAACGAAATGTATATAATTCTTGTTCCTAAAAAATTTATATTCAATACCAAATTTAGCAAGCTTAAGGGATGAATAAAAAATGCCTACAATCTTCTTTTTAATCATATCCGATTCATGTGGAGCATTCTTAGAATATAATTGACATTGAAGGGAATGAACTTGTAACATCAAATTTTGTGATTCCAATTCCATTTCAGATTGCGCGGATATTGAAGAGCTAAGATCATCTTTAAGTTCATCAACTTCTGCCTAAAAATTAATATATTTGCAAATTTAGGTCCAGCATTCGATAAACTAACCTCCAATTTAACATTCTTTTGATATAATGCTTGAGATTTATGAATTAATTGTGCAAAACAGCTTGAAAGAGATGTCATCTAAAATAATTACCATTTGTTAATCTTACTTTGTAATTTTTCATATCAATAATCCAAAAATAAACAAACCTTTTGTCTAGCTTCATATGTAATCTCAGATTGATCAGTATCCACTTCACCAATGAGCAAATCAAGATCAACAAAAGCTTTATCAAAATCTTTTTCCAATGCATCCAACCATGTCAAAACAGGGGAAGAGCGCTGAAACGCAGAAGCAGAAGAATTTCGAGCAGCAGCAGAAGTTTTTGTTTTTGGTGAAATTCCAGAAGAATTTCCAGCAGAAGCAGCAATTTTTTGTTGTTTTTGATTTTTTGTTGTTGATCCTCCTGCTGCTTCACTTGTTGATGGCTCAGATGCAGTTGGAGTTGTCGTCATTTTATGCTGATTTAAACACGGAATTGAACTAAAATCAAAGAACATTGTTTTTTTAAAGCAGCAACAAAAAAAGAAAGAGGAAAGAAATCATTGTCAAACATTGCTTTTTTGAACTTTAAAAAAATCAATCAATAAAAATGCCAATGCTTTTCGTTCCAAAACAAAGGCATATATTTATTGATTGATTAAAGATTACTGTTCAAACAAGAAATAATAAAAAGAAACGAACGGATTATTCAAAGCTGCTAAAACAGCCCGAGAAATAAAAGATTGATGATTTTGAGGTTGAGAAGGTTGAGATAACTTTTTTGACGGCATTTTTGCAAGGTTTCAAAAAGCGATGAATGAAAAGTTTTTAAAAAAGAGAAAAGCGAAAATAAGATGTTCGCATAAAATGAATAAATTTGCATAAATTTGATTTTTATGGATTACTGTATCATAATAGCTGTTGATGAAATGCCATGAAAATGCAATAACATACAACAACAATCAGTGATACAGTAATCACAAGTTATGAAACATTTGCGACAAAAATGCCATGGCACAAACAATTTATGCCGTCAAGAAAAAATCACACCCTCGAGACTCCCAAAATCGAGAAAGAAACGTGACAAAAAATGTTAAAAAAAATGAACAGTTTCGAAAAGGTTTATTTATGTTGGTGTTGGGGTTGCAAAAACAAAGTAAAAAAATTGTTAAAAGCGGAAACAAAAAAACTCGACGAAGAAGAACGGGCTTGAAAATGTGAATCAAATGGAAGAAGAAAAAAAGAGAAAGAGATAAACAAGTGTTTTGATGAAACAAGAAAAAGAAAGACAAAAAACGGCACCCTTTATAAAACATGGCATTTTTTCTTTCAAAAAAAGACACATAAATCTCTGTTGTTTTTTTCTGTTTTACATGTTTTTATTTCATGGAACCGCGTTTAATCAAATCTTTTTTGGGTTAATTTTATTATTAAATAAAATATAAGAATGAAAGAAAGAAAAGAAAAAGATACAGCTCTTTGAAAAATTCTTTATAGATGTAATTTTTTATGGGGGCGGAAATGATCAGACACGGAAATATATTTTTTAAATAACTACAGTATACACTTATGGATTACGGTAGCTTACAGTAATTACGAAACTAAATTAAAAAATGAGACCTTAAAATGTTTGTTTAACAAATCTAAATTTTGAAGCGATTGATTCAAAAAACAAATTATTATTATTCAAAAAGACCATATTAAATGAACATTTTAAAAATATTCACAACCAACCGACCACAGTTGTTGAAAAAATATTCAAAAAAAGAATGGAAGAATTAAAAAACAAGAAAGATTGCTCGCTTGATTTTCTCAGTGATTCATAAAAACATATGGAATGTAAAAAATTACGAAGTGACCATTAAACGAAAGATACTCAAAAAATATTTTCCAGATGTTATTAATAGAATTAGTTTTTAAAAAGATATCAGAAAAATTATACAGTAATTATGAGTTATGGTAAATGATTCCATGTTTATTTTTTAAAATTACATATAATTTTTAATGACCCAAAACAAATCAATACAACATGTTTTTTGAAAATATCTGTGTATTTTTTTTATTAAAATTACGCGTTTTCTCTAAAACTTAAAGTCAGAAGTGCTTTTTTGTATTGTCAAAAAAATTAAAATTACCCTCCAGCAAACGTTTTTGAAAAAATCCACCAAAGATCGACAGTTTCTTTAAAAATGTTTTTTGGACATTTAAAAATCACCCATTTTTCAAATTTACAAACGTCCTATTTTTCCTCGATGGTGGTCCTTTTTCGCTTTTTAATTTTATCATTTTTCATGTTTCTTCATCTTTCAAAAAAAAGAAAGAAAACTAACAAGTTACGTTTCTTCTTCTTTCTTTTTTACTGTCTTATTTTTCGATGCCATTCTATGAATTATATTTGCCGAAAAGGAGGAGAAAGAAAAGTTTCTTTGCTTCCAAAATTACTCTCAAGAGAGATCAAAAAATTTTTTCTTTGAGGGTCGTTTTTTATTTTTTGTTTAAAAATGTTGTCTTTTAAGTTTTAACAAGGTCCTTCCCGAAAATGGAAAAAAGAAAGTTTACTCAAAAATAAAAAAGTTAATTAAACAAAAGAAAAGAAAGAAAAAAACATTTTTAAAGAAACTTTAATTTTTTGTGGGTTTAAAAAACAGCGAAAAAAGACATCGAAAAAAGTGAAAGTGAAAAGTAATGCCATGGCATTTTCTTTCTGTGCCACCATCAGTCATCAGGATTAACAGAAGCAAGCAACAGGGTGGAAGAAAATTGAAAATGAAAGAATGCCAAAAATAAAGGAACGGATCAAAGTCATGATCCTTAAAATAATAGCTCGTGCCATGGCATTTTCATTGGAGAAAGGGGATAAAAAATGCCAATAAAGGGAAGATAAAAAAAGAGAGAAGTAAATGAGTTGTTTATGATGGGTAAAAAAAGGCTCTCCTTCTTTTAAGTTTTTTTTCTGTCGCATATATATTTTAGTTGGAAGCCTAAGGGGATTTAGAAGAAGAATGAAATGGAACGATGGATTTTGGGCAAACACCAGAATCCTCCGTCCTCTTCAACTTCAGTTTCTTCTTCTTCCTTCTTCTTCTATTTTCCCTGGGAGAAAGAAAGAAAAAACAAATGAGTACTTCAAAATTGGGCCATTAAAAAAAGAAGCGAGAAAAAAAATGAAAGCTTTAAAATGAGAAAAAAATCTGTGAAAAAAAGAAAGAAAAGAATGCAATAATGTCGTTATATCTTTTTTGATAATAAAAACAAAAAGAAGATGGAAAATTTTAGAAAAATCCCATCATTTTATCTTTTATACGTTTTCTTATTATGTCTATATTATATCTGGGGAGGTATACTGTAGAATCGGAAAAATGCGCAAATCTAGACATTACAGTATCCTCTTGTGTGATAAAGATAAACCAATTCCAAAACAACTTTTTTGTTTTAAGATCACCTACTTAAAAACTTGCAGTAAACAAGTTTTTAAGTATTTTAGGCAAAAATCTGCTAAAAATTTATTTTCCTTTTTTCAGTTAAAGATTTTTTAAGTTGTGCCAGAAGTAGGATTTTAAGTGGTCGACAATGAGTGGATACTAATTGCAAAAAACTTTTACTGTTTTTCATAAAAAATGTGTGAATTATTAAAATATTGAAGTATCACTTTAAAAAATGTATACTGTAAAGGATGTAAAAAAAGAAGAAGAAAAGTTTAAAAAAGTAAAAACTGCACAACAATGAACGTTAATGGTAAAAATAAAAATTACTGTATTTCATATGAGTAATATGATTGTTAAAGGAGGCGGCGCTTTATGTATTTTTTATGAAATGCACAAACCTGCAAATCAGGCAAGAATACAATAGAAAAGAATCCTGATCCTAAGGTTCTCTGAATTTCGAAAAAAACGTAAAACTTTTACTGTTCCCATTGTCTTTAACAAAAACATATATCATTTAAAAGAAAAGGAAACAAAGAAAAAATTGTATACTGTAGCATGAAAGAACCTTCTTCCTCAAAAGATGTAATAATCAAAACATAATTAAAAAAACAATATTAAACAATGATGAGATTTTTCATAGAAATGGTGTAAAAAAGCTTCTTCCGCATTTTTATTCAATTCATTCACAGATTTTTTGAGATGCTGAAAGGCGAAGAAGTGAGAGGGTGATGATGGGAAAAAAGGAATTATAAGGAAGGAAATGTTTTCATTGTTCTTCTATCTCCTCCTTCTCCCAGAAACTCAAATGCAGCAAAAAAACAACATCCTTTAGTTTTTTATCCTAAAAAAAATTCTGAAAAGTAGAAGACGCAAAAAAAAGTAGCAGCACTTTTTGGTGCCGGATTTTACATTAACGCATCTCCTTTTTTATATTTGAAACAACAACAACAATGGCATTCTTTCTATTCTCCTTTTTGCCGATTGATCGAAGAAGTTGAAGTTGAAGTTAGAAAAGAAGAAGAAGTCTCCCAAAAATTCTTTTATTTCTTCTTTTTCTTCGAAGAATGTTTGGAAGCTTCTTCTTTTTCTTTAAAAAAGTTGAAAATGAAAGTTTTTTTGTTTCTTTCTTTTTTGGAATCGGCTTCTTTCAGAAAAAAAGAAGGCGAGAAAGTTGTCGAAGAAGAAGCAAAAGAAGAAGAAAAAAGATAAAAACAAACGATTGTCCAATTTTTTGTGAAAAGTAAAGAGCCTCGCGGGGATTCTTTTTGAAGCGGTGAAAAAAGATTTTTTTGGGGAAGCAACGAAAGAAAATGGGTGGCATTTTGGAGAGATTGAAATGAAAGAAACTCTGAAAATAGAAAAAACGATGTGCAAGGAAAAATTGGAGAGAGAGATAAAAACTCAGATTTGCAAGTAATTTACACTTGCAAAAAAGGGGAGCAAAACAAACACAAATAATGCTATGACAAATTTAAACCCAAACGTTTTATTAGCTTTTTTTTGAAGACCAAAAAACAAAATTTTCGGAAAGTTATTTAGGAATTCATGGAAATCAATGATGTACGGTATATCATTACAATAGTGTAAAACACGATATGCTCTACTTTTTTATTTACCATTTACCATATCTTTTACCGTGTTTAATTTCTGTACTGTACCCTAAAGCGTCAATACCCCACAATGTGATGGAAACAATTTAGGTCAACTAAAATGCCTATAAAAAACGAATCAATTTTATTACTTTGTTTTCCTGAAAATAAAGATGACAATTTTTTTTAAAAAGTTGTTCAAGGATATCAGCTATTTCGAAGGTGGCAGAATTCATTTCAGTGGAATTCTGCCTTTTGATCTTGTGCCGATGGCAGTAAAAGATCAAAGAGTTTTTATGAAAACAAGAAATCACCAGCGACAACAAAATGAAGGAAATTTATAATCACCATTTTTTGTTTCTTTTCAGATTGCTGTTGTTCAAATCGGTAATACTTGATAGGATCCTTATTGCTTAAAATATGGTATTCAACGTGATATTTGAAGATCCTTCAAAAATCCGTGCAATGGTGATGACTTATTCAACAACTTCTTTTTCAAAACTAAAAATGATCTCATGCTTCTCGTGCTCTTATGGCTGATATTTAACCAACTACATCTATGGAATCTGCAGTGAAACTTATATATAACAACTACATCCTGAACAACTTATTGCTGGGAAAAAAAGATGCATCAAATAACTATGCTTGTGGACATTATACTACTCGAAAAGAAATCAATGATCTAGTCTTGGGCTGAATTCGTGGGTATTATTGATAAGTTTGCTTAGTCCACCTCCGTAAGTCTCTTCTTTGGTCGTTGAACCAAAATTATGTTCTTCATACTCAACTTTAGACCTTTCTTACGATGTCTTTGTGTTGATAATGAAGTAATTTATGATATCTGTGGCTAAATCTTAATGCTGAAAGTCCATCATATTCTAATCCTAGGCGTTTGATCTCACATGTTGTTTCATCAATTAATGCTTCTCTTCACTTCGATGGTGCTCTCAATGTCGACCTTATTGAATTTCAAACAACCTCGGTTCCTTTTCCTATTATGTTTCTGTCATCTCTGCTGATAATGCCTATCGCGAATCTCTTTCTGACTCTGATATCACAAACTCCTGCTTTGAACCAAGTTATCGGCTAATCTAATGTGATCCTCTTTATGGTAAATATGTGGGTGTGCGTCTTCTTTATAAAGATGCTAATATCCGTGCTTTATATCATTTTTGAAGAATGTCGAAGATAATAAAGTGAGTTTCTTTTTAAACAAATAATTATTGTCGCTAAAAATTTTAATGCTGAAAGTCCATCATATTCTAATCTTAAGCGTTTGATCTCATATGGTGTTTCATCAATTACTGCTTCTCTTCGCTTTGATGGTGCTCTCAATGTCGGTATTATTGAATTCCAAACAATCTCGATTTTTCTATTATGTTCTTGTCATCTCTGCTGACAATGCCTATCCTGAATCTCTTTCGGTCTCTGATATCACAAACTCTTGCTTTGATCCAAGTAATCGAATAGTTAAATGTGATCCTCTCTATGATAAATATGTGGCTGTATATCTTCTTCAAAGTGGGGCTGAAACACGATCCTTGCTTTTCAAATCATAATGATTTTTAAATATTTTTATACGTTTGAACTATTATTACTACAATTTATTTTATTTCAAATGGAAGTCCTCGAGAATGTCTTTTAAAAATTTCAAGTAAGTTGTTGCATGTTATATTATTACTAAATTTTTTTTGCAGACATGTTTTCAGCACTTGCATGCAATAAAAACACCGCACGGAAAAAAGTAAGCTTTTAATTACTTATCCTGAATTTTGTTAAAGTCTATATACCTTTTTCAGCGTCATGGCACAAACTTCGAAAGGGATAAACGTAAGTTCTTATATATTCTGAAGCGGAGGTATAAGCGTAAGAACGCAATAATATTAATTAAATAAGCGTTACAAAAACACAGTTTGCATACGAGCTTTATATACACGGTTTCCATGTGAACTTCATATATTACCAAGCTTAAGTGATTTCTTTCTTGCGAACACTTAAAAGTTTCTATTAAAACTAGCACTTTTTGGCAGTCATCTGATCAAGCAAACATAATTTTTTTATTCACTTTTTTGGTGTTTATATTATTTCGAAATATCGTAAGAGAAAAAAATAAAGATTAAAATCATCTGCAAAAGATGAAAAAAGGATGTCTGAAAATATAAAAAATATGCGTAATTTTAGACTGCACTATATTTTTTGGTAAGCAAAATTTGTTGTTAGAGATAGAAAACAAATATCATTTTTTGGCATGAAATAATTCAAAAAAAAAAGAACAAATCAAAAGCGACAAAAAAGTGAAGGAATTTTATAATCACGATCTTGTGTTTCTTTTATTTCAGTCCAGATTGCTTTGATACGAAGTCGGTAATCAGCAGATATTGAATTGGCAAATGATAGTGAAAGCATTGTATGTTTGTTTTTCTGCAATGTAATTAAAATATTGTAATAATATTTTTTTCCATTAAAAACTTACTTTAACGTAATCAAAAAAGCCTTCAAGATCAAAGGTTCCATTAACATTACCCAAGGCCAAATAATCAATTTTTGCGAAATGTTCAATTTTTCGGAGTTCTTCGAAAGATTCAGTTAAAAGATTTGCATATTCTGCATATAACTCACTGAAATTAAATTTAAAACAATAAAATTTAAATAAAAAATTTTATTTGATAACTTACAAATTCCAACGTTTAATTTTTGGCAGAGCTTCAACAAGATTTTCAATTTTAGCTACCGTACCATTACCGTATTCTACCGTAACTTTTTTCAATTGAAGATCAACAACTTTAGAAGTAAGAAACATAAAATCCTTGAATGAAAGAATTTGACATACAAGTTTTAATTCTTGAATATCAAGTTTATAGAATTTAGTAATGATGGATGAAGCAAGTTTTGGATTTTTGAAACTTTCAACAGACAAAAAATATTTTACCCAAAGTTTATTGGAATTTGGATTTAAAAGAACCTTTTCATTTTTTGACACTGCTTCAATCTTTTCTTCACCAAAATATAAACGTTCAATAAAAAGTATTGAATTTTTTGCAAAAAAATATTTACAACTTTGAATAATTTTTTGATAGAATTTTGGAGTTGATGGATTCTGGGTTATGTAACAAATTAATTTTTCAGATAATGAAAAATTTTGGGGTTTTAAAGGACCAAAGACGTGTGATTTTTGGTAGTCAGAAGATAACATTAATTGATACACTGAATCAAGGACATCAAATTCAACTTGAAAAGCTTTTTTCTTCGATGATTGTTGTTGTAAATCCTCGAAAACATTCGAAACTGCTGCTGCTGCCAATGATACATCCATTTTAAAATTAAATAAAATATCTATTTAGAGTCGTTTGAAATCGTCTACTAATTTTCAATTATTTTTTCGAATAATAATGAGTCTTTTTCCTTATTACTGCCTATGCCATTCTTATTATGGACAAAAAAATGCGGGGGTCACAATCACTTGTACTTTTTGCAGAATATTATTTATCATTTGTGTTTGTGTGTGTAATATTTAGTTTGCAGTTTGCCTAGTATGAATACTTTTTTTTCCATAAAAAAGGTTTATTATACGGGCTGATTAGAAAAAAACGAATCCGCACAATTTGTTCTCGGCATAATTATTGATTTTTTCAAAAAGATTTTCATAAAACAGCAAAACATAATGATTATGTGAAGGACAAAAAAAGCAAAATGTGTTCAAAAAATGTTCCTCAGAAATTTTCTGAAGTGTGTTAAAAAAAAATAATAAATAAGCTTCATTTCCAAAGTTCCCTCATTTTGTGTACTGAAGAGATCGATCTACAGTATGCACAGTTTTGTCAATGTTTATTGCAAAATGTCAGAGGTCCTATTTCCCCGAAAATATTAGTGTTCTCTTTTTTTAGAAATAAAATGGTTGATTTCGAAATGGTCAAAAGATGGTCCGCTTTTTCTTCTTTTTTAGTCTGGTTCGTTCATAGAAATGACCATTAAAAAAATTTTGTTAAACACTATTTTTTTCAGCTTTTATATTATTTTGAAATATCGTGGGAGAAAAAAAATAAAGATCAAAATCATCTGCAAAAGATGAAAAAAATGATGTCTAAAATAAAATTTATGCTTCATTTTAGGCTGCACTTATTTTTTCTTTGATAAACAAATTTTTGTTAGAAGAGTAACCTCAAAAACTTCATCTTGGTTGTTGTTTGAGTTTTTATACAGTAGTTTTTATGTGGTTCTTAAAAATAGAAATTTAATTTTGGTGCCATTGTTTTTGTTAGTTTCAAAAAGTGATTTCGAAATCTCGAAAATTTATCTCAAAATTGAAATCTTTTCGCGAATTTTTATCGTATTTTTGGTAGGAAAGAGATAAAAAGCTTTTGACATTTACGATTGTTTGTGGCACCTTGTTTGCTTTCTTCATAAAAATTTTCAGGCACATCATTTTTGCGCTTTTTTCCGGCTTTAAAATATTACAAAAAAAATTTGTTAATGTTTTTGCGCATTTTCTTTTTTGTCTTTTTTTGTTCATTGGTGTTATTTAGTTTTTTTTCGATGTTGCAAAAGCGCACAAAAATATTAAACAACAACATTTGGAAATTATGAAGAAAGAAAAATGAGTCTGGAAATTATTAAGTTCCATTTTGCGCGGAGAAAAAAGACTTTTTCGTTTACGAAAATATCATTGATACAGTAATAAGAGTTCGAAAATCAAGTTTATTTACTTCTCTTTTTGAGCCCAAAAATAAGGATGGCCGCGGGCCGACAAAGCCCGGGCTTGAGGCCAGCCCGGCCCGGCCCGTACGGGCTGGGCCGGGCCGGGCTTTTGATTTTACCAAACGGGCCGAGCGGGCCTGAAAAATTTTAGAAAAAATACAGGTAAAACGGGCCCAAGCCCGGGCTTGGGCCCGGGCCGGCCGGGCCTGTACGGGTCGGGTCGGGCCGGGCTTTTGATTTCACGGGCCGGGCCGGGCAGGGCTTTGAAAAAATGGGCCCGTGTCCATCCTTACCCAAAAATTTAAAAAAATTAAATATTAAGAGAGTGTTCCAGAGAGGAAACAACTGTTTCAATTTTTTGTATTAAAATAGTTGTTTTTAATACAAAAAAAATAGCTTTAGCGCTAAAGTCTAAAATTAATATTTTCAAATTACTGTTGTACTTTTGACCTTTTGAATTATACTGTTTTTTTTGGAGCCTTCAAATCTCTAACAAAGGTACAGTAGAATATTCTAGTGACAGAATATCATGATCTGTAGTGTTTTCTGAGAGGATGAATGCATTTTCATTTGCATAGGTTTTGTTGGTGAAAAAAATGAAACAATAGGTTTTTGATTTTTGTTTCTTTTACAAAATTTCACTGTTTTCAATTTTTTTTTGATCTTATGATTTACAAAAAATTCACATCACTTCTTCTTTTGGGAATCTTTTAAAACAACATTATTCTAAATCATGATTATGCATTTTCTTTTGAAATTTTTTTCCCATTCTTTCTTTCAAAAATGTTTGCTAGCTTTTTTCCATTTAAGCGATCACTTTTTGCATGTTTAAAAAAACGTATTGAATCATAACTCTCTTTTGACGAGAATAGGTTCTTTTTTAGTATTATTAACAATTTTATATCAGTGTTAATATTTTTCTTTGGTACTGTTGCCATTTTATTAATATCAGAACTGCCATGTTTTTAGTGATTAGGAAATAGATAAATTTGTTGTTGTGGCATTAGCTACTTGAATATCTCATGCATTTTTTTTCTTTTTTTCTTTATGAATCAATTCTTTTGGTGGTCTTTTTTGTGCTTGTGAAATGAGGATGGTCAAAAACCTCGAAAAAAGAGGAGGGGTGCATCTATGATATTTATGGAGAGGAAGGCGGGGCAGAGAACGTTGTCGTTCCTGCAAAAAAATTTGTTGATTCCAATAGATAAAAAAACCAATACATTCAATTTCTCGTTGATTTTTTTTGTCTTTGCTGCTTATGCATTTTTTCAAAAAAAGAGTAATGATGGCAAAAATGAACAATGCCCACAAAGATGAAAATTGTTGTTGATATGTTTTGTTGTATTGCCTTGTATTCTTTATATTTTTTTAATTCTATCTTTTTCTTCCATTCTTTCATTCTTTCATTTCATTCCATCCCAATCTAGCAGCTGCAGCAGTGAACATAAGCTTTTCTTTTCCTTCAAATAATTTTTCTTTTCTATCGAAGAAACAGATGGCCGTCGTTTTTCTTTCTTTGCTCTGATCTGAAAAAAATACAAAATCACCAAATGAATCTACAGGCGTATAAAATATGCAGATTTTGTAATTTGATCCTTCTTCGATCTATTTATCTTCTATCCCATATCCATTTGCCTATAAATCCTTTCGCACTTTAAAACATAAGCATACATAATAATCTCTGTATAAATTATGCTTGTAAATCACAAATTTTTTATTTTGTTTTTCAAGTTTTAGAAAATCTTGATTTTGTAATTCCCCTATATCCCATATATCATTTATTCTACTACCGTATAACTTTCAAAGAATAATATATCTCTTTACTTTTTAAATAACAATTTTGTTTAATTTTCGCGGTTCTTTTAATTCCATGTTCAAACTGCAAAAATTGTATTATTGAACTTTTAAATTTTTTAGTTCCAACTTAACTTTCTCAGCAGCAACCCTCATCTTGCTTAACATCAATCATGGCATATCGTAATAACAATGGCGGTGGATACGGTGGTGACCAAAGAGGTGCCTATTCTCAACGTGAAAATAGCGGTTACCAACAACAAGGTCGTGGAGGTGATTATGGTGGAGGTTCCCGTCAAACTGGCAATAATTATGGTGGTGGCCGTGACAATTATCAAAGTGGTGGTGGCCGTGATAACAATTATGGACGTGATAGCTATCAAAGTGGTGGAGGTGGACGTGGTGGAAATGCCGGAGGACGCGGTGGTCGAGGCGGAAATCGTGGTGGTGCCCGGGGAAATCCTGAAGTTCAAAATGTTGAATATGATAATCGTCGGGAACGTACCAAAATTCGGGATGACATGGAAGAACATTTCAAGAAGAATAATGTAAGTAACTATCTAGATTTTTTTTAAAAATCTTTCTAAACCAAAATTTGCATAAAAACATAATTTTTAATAAATTTCTGCAAATTTTTTGTTTTAAATTCGAAAGCATGATTTTTGACATTTAAGAATCTAAAACGCATCAAAATTTGCATATACAACTATTATTTGACTAACTTTATGCAAACTTTTTAGATTCCTGAAGGTGATCCAATTCTTGAAGACAAAATGGCTCCTGGAATTGTTGCCAAAAAAGAAGAATCATTCCATACCAATGCCTTTGGAGTTGCAGTTGGAAAATTTCCACTTCACCAATACCATATTGAAATGTCTGCATGGCGAAATGGTCGTGCAAAAAAGCCAATCCTTTTCACCAAACGATCAAATGATGATTACGGTAATCTTTTTTATCTATACTATAGCATACCGTAACCCATAAATAATTTTTAGTTGCAACTGATCGTAAAACTCGTTGCCGAGATGTCTTCAATTTACTCAAGCGAATTAGAAATGATATCTTTCATGCTGATATTGGATTTTATTATGATCTTCAATCAACTTTGATGTCGACTGCCAAGCTTAGAACAGAAACTCCCGAAAAAGAAATTAAAATCGTTATCGATCCATCACAACATCCAACCTTCATGTCACTTCAATCATTCGTTGAAGTTAATGTTATTATCAAAGAAGCTGAAACTGATTCTGAGCTTACATCTGATGATATGACAATGTCAAAAATTTCTGATTTACGAGAATTTGATCGTGCTCATCAAAGATTCTTTGAACTTGCCACTTCACAATTTGCTCTCTTCCATCCAGAAGATGTTGTATGTCTTGCTGGTAAGCAAAAATTTTAAAACATTTTTAAGTTAAGAACAAAAATTGTTTAAATACCGTAATCCGAAATGGCAAATCCATAGTTACTGTATCCTTAGCTAATGAACTTTCTATAAATTAAGTCTAATTAGTCGACTCATATTTCTAAAATAACAAAAGACTGGCCAAATTCCTTACAATTACAGTATCCATGTTTTTTAGGTGGAAAAATGTATCTTGTTACTCCTGAAAGATCAATTGATCGTGCCATTGTTGAGCGTTGCAATAGATTTTCATCTGATAAATTTTTGGGAATTGGCTGCAAAAAATCTGCAAAATATGTAAGTTTATTATTTTTTAAATTACTGTATTTCAATTACTGTAATTTTATTCTTTTTTAGATTGAAGGTCCAAAAGGACGTGATCATGCAAATGTTGCACTTTTTATTGGTCGTAAGTTTTTCAAATTTAACAATTAGAAGTTCAAAATTTATAAATTTGTGCCATTTTTTCAGCAATCAAGACTCCATTTTATCGGCAACAAACAATTCTTGATTTTCTTGTTGGTCGAAAATACAATGTTAATGAACGTTCACAACATATGAGTATGCATAATCAAATCAAGAATCTTTATGTCTTCAATCCACATCTTGCTGGAAAACGAACTTTTCAACTTATTGGCCTTTCAAAAGAAACCGCTCGAACAATGACTTTTTCCCTTAAAGAAGGTGGACAAATTAATGTTTTACAATATTTTGCTGAAAAATATAACATTCGCCTTAAATATCCTGATGTCCCACTTGTTAAAGGCAAAGGCAAAACCGATTTACTTCCAATGGAATGTGCCGTCATTGATGACAATCAACCGGTCCCCAAAAATCGCATGTCTCAGTTTGAAGGTAAGGCTTTTGCCAAATATCCTCGATTATATTTATGCAAATTCTCTTTTGTAGATGCTGATATGGTAAAAGTTTCTGCACAACCACCGGTCACACAAAAAGCAGAAGTTCGAGGCTTTCTTGATGCATTGGGTTTAAATGATTTAAATCTTGAACGAGATGGAATTCAAATGCGCTCTCATCTTACCGTCAAAGGTCGAATCCTTCAAAATCCTGATATCGTTTATGCTGGCGATAAAGTTGTTGTTCCTGCTGAGTAAGCTTTAACATTTTTATAAATCCCAAAATAAAATTTGCATATTTTAGTGATGGTCTTTGGAAGCTTGCTGGAAAATTCCTTCGAACTGGTAAAACTTCTCAATGGGGTTTAATTCGATATGGAAATGCTATTGAAGTTAAAATGCGTGAATTTCAACGATCATATTTTAATATGTGCAAAATGAATGGTGTTGCAATTCCTGAAATTCCTATCTTGATTGGATCTGTTGGTCAACGAGGTCTTGAAAGCTTTTTTGAAGAAGGAAAACAAAAAGGAATTGATTTTTTGGTTGTTGTTTCTGATCTCAAAATTGATATGCAAGGTTTGTTTGAAAATTCTTCTTTTGTTTGAATACTGTAAGACAATATATTTTTAGGTGAATTGAAATGCCTTGAACGCAAATATGAAATTGCAACTCAAAATATTACTTCAAAAGTTGCAAATGATTGCGTTAATCGTGGAACAGCAACCCTTGAAAATATCGTCCAAAAAACCAATCCAAAACTTGGTGGAACAAATTACACCATCAAACATCGTCAACAATTTATTGATGATGCTTTTGGAAAGACTTGTTTGGTTATTGGAATTGCACTTTCTCATTCTGGCTCAATCGATGATGTTCAACGTGCTCGTGGTGGGGTTGCAGCTTCAACTTCTTTATCTGCTGTTGGATATGCTGCAAATACTGGTATTGATCCTATGGAATTTATTGGTGATCATCTTCCAAAGTAAGTTATCATTCGACTTTTTCATTATCAAGGTTGTGTTGGATTACCAAAAGTAGATTACAAAATTTAGTTTCGGCATTGTTTTCCAAGACAAATTTCATTGAAAAATTTCTAATCTATTTACTTTTTAGCAATCCCCATCGTTCTGAAATTCTTGATCTCATTCCTGGAATCATTGCTTCAACCCTTAAGAAATTCGAACAAAATCGTAAACAATTCCCATCTTCAATGTTGCTTTTCCTCAATGGTAGTTCAGAAGGTGATTTTGTTCTTGTAAGTTTTATCACTTTATCAGCTACAGTATCTCATTCTAATTACTTGCATTTTTAGCTCAAACGCTTTGAAGTTCCTTTGGTTTTCATGAAGATGACTGATATTATGGGCCGAAAGATTCCACTTACTGTAATTGTTCCACAACGTTCAAATGTTGCTCGAATTTACAAAACCAATCCAAATCCAGCTGATAAAGCAAATCGCCAAAATATTCAACCTGGTGTTGTAGTTGATACTGGACTTGTTCATCCTAAAATCAATGGTTTGTTTTTGTAGATTAATTTGCATATCTAATATTTAATTTTTTAGAATTTTTCCTCAATTCACATACCACCATTCAAGGAACTGCTCGTACACCAAAGTATACCGTCCTTCACAATGATAATCCAAATGCTGGCATGGATGCCATCCAACATTTTACATATTATTTATGTTTTGGACATCAAATTGTTAACTCTCCAACTTCTCTTCCATCACCTGTAAGTTTTTGATTTGTGTTTTGTAATCATTTTTTGATATATGCAAATTTTTATAGGTTTATGTTGCATCTGCATATGCTGAACGTGGTACAAAAATGTACAAGGCAATGGCAAAGACTGGACAAGAATTAAAACCTGAAGAAATTGTTAAAAATTGGATCTATGATACTTCAGAATTCTTCCGCAATAAGCGTATCAATGCTTAACTTCCTCTTCTTTCTTGGTGCTGATCTCTTTGATCAAAATTGCAATTCTTTTTTTGGTTTTGATGATCTTGGAACTGGTGAAAGATATATCTTGCCATATTTATTACTCTTTTTTATATAATCTCATTTTTATATTTTTTTTATTTGTATTTCTTTTTTGAAACTTTCGAGTTTCTATTTTGTATTTTTGAAATAAAAATTTTTGAACCAAATTTATTTGTAAAATTTGCATAAAAGAATTGGGTTAGGGGAAAGGTTTTATAAATTAGAAAGATTCAAGAGAACGTTCAAAAACAAAACTATTTCGAAGTGGACATGGACAGTAGCCAGCATCGGGGCCAGGTGGACCTCTTGAGCCTTGTCTACCAGCAACTCCTAAAAAGACAAACATTTATGCAAATTTTTAGCTTTAAAAGTATCTCACCTTGTCTCCCGTTAATTCCTTGTAGTCCAGTTGGTCCAGGTAAACCTTGTCGACCTCGCCCACCAGGGATCCCAGCTGCTCCAACTTTTCCTGGGAACCCAGGTGGTCCGATTGAACCCGGCCTTCCAGGTCTTCCAGGTGCTCCAACACCACCTCGACTTCCATTCCTTCCTGGGAAGCCTTGTCCACCAGATCTCCCAGGTCTTCCTGATTCTCCTGGCCTTCCGCGATTTCCATTTTCCCCTCTTGAACCTTAAAATTTTCATAATTTATTTTAATAATTTTTCTGTTTAAATACCTTTTAATCCATATCGCCCAGGAGGGCCTTGATTACCAGGGATCCCATTTCTTCCCTGGGATCCAGTAGGCCCTTGAGGGCCTGGTCGACCGTGGGGACAAAGGCGGCACCGTCTTTCAAAATCATAATTAATCATTGGGAAATTTCCTGAAATAAAATTACTGTAGTTTTAGCCTAAAAATATATTGCTTTTACCGGGTAATCCAGGCAGACCAGGTGGTCCTGGAATTCCTGGAAATCCATCATTTCCTTTTCTTCCACGTCTACCTCGAGGCCCAGGAGGACAAATATTTTCTTCATAACAAAAACATTCACCAAGAGCTTGACGGGGTTTTCGAGATTTTGGAAAGATATTTTGTTGGCGGTAAAGTTCCCTATAAAAAGTTATTTATATTAAGTTTTGAATATTCTAATTTGTGATATCCGAAAAATATCAGTATCCTTCTATGTAACAGTGATATGTAAATTTGTGAACCTTCAAATTTGGATATCAATTTTTTCTCAACGGAGAAAGATAAAAATGGAGGAATTTCCAGATTTTCAAAGCGTATCAAACTGCCATGGTTTTACTTTTTTAAATCCCTAAAAAAGAACAAAAAACAAACCAAATTTCATTTTCCAAATTTCTGAATTCATTTATATCTGCTGAAACTTGTCCATCCACAATTTTAATTTTTTCAATAATTTTAGGAATTCCAATTACACAAATACTCAAAGAAATAATTGCAATTAAAACTGAAAATCCTAAAATATTCTCTGATTTTTTCATTGCAAATTTTTTTAAAAACAAAACTTTAAAAGATTTTTTAGTTTCCATTTTTATACTCAATTTTTGTTTGTAAAAATAAATCCTTCAAAAAAAGGAAGGGATTACTCAAAATCTGGAAAGAAAAAAACCTTTACATCCAAAAAAATTGTGAAAGAAAGGAAAAAAGTTTTAACGGCAAAAAAATCTGGATTACTACTTCCAAGATTAACTTTGACAAAGACGTGAATCTTTTTTTGAATGAGAGGGATTTTCTTTGGGCTTTGGATTCAGTGTTTTTTGTTCAAAAAAATGAAAGAGATCCTTTGTTGTAAGTTTTTATGGACTGACTAAATGCTGAACAGATAGATTAGATCAAAATAAAAAAATTTATGCAAATTTTTAGAATTACCTAAATTTTTCAAAAAATTGCATAAATTTATTTTTTGCAATTTTTATGTTATTTGCATGCAAAACACCCAAGACATCTAAAATTTTTTTGATGTTTGCTGCTTTGAAATAAAAAAAATTGTTTTTAAAGAATAATTTGTAATAATTAATTGATCAATGAATAAAAAATGATAGACATGAAAGAAAACTGAAACAACAAAATATATTGGTCAATATGATTAATAATTTCTGTTGCAGAAAGTTAATTTTAAAGAAGGAATATGAGTTTTTTAGTTGGAAAAAAATTAAATGCCTGTTTTTTGTAGTTTGTTAAACTCCTAAAAGAAAATTTTGGTTTAAAAACTTAATTCTGTGCAGGTCTTTTGAAGTTTTGGACACTATTCGAAGAGACTTATTTTATGAAAAAAATCGATAGTTTTGTTAATACTTCCATTTATCTTATATCTTATATTTTTTATCATTGCTAATGAATTTACTTTCAAAAAATTATTATCATATTATTCATGTTTCAAAAAGAAGTGCAATAAAAATAAATTCACAAACTTATATTCTTATCAATCGAAGATTCTCAATCACTGCATCAAACCCCTCCCTTCCCAAGAATACTGTAGCAAACAAACAAAAAAATATCCAATCAAATTTATTTTTGATATACAAAAGGATAAAAATTACAAAATTAATAATACAAAAATATACATATAAACGGTAAGTGAATAAGAGTTTATTTCTTTCCTTCATTATTGCTTTTCAAAGACTTCTTTGTCATTCGAATTCCACGTGTAAGATCTTCTGCAGAATCTTTTGAGCCTTTTCCTTCACGAGATACAGTTTCTTCTGTTGTTCCTCCAACTGATGGCGTCTTTGGATCAGTATAAACCGTTATGATACTTTTTTCTGCTAATGCTTCTTCTGTTGAGAAAGGAGATTCATCTTCTCGATAAACACCAGGAAGTCGATTGAGAGAAAATTCTGGAGGTCTTGGAAATTTCATTTGAGGATTTTCTTTAATCATCTTGCAAATTGCTTTGATTACACCACGAAATTCTGGACGTTCAGATACTTCTTCAGCCCTGAAAAAAGAGTACCGAAGTTAATAAAAGTTGTGATACTGTAACAATCAAAAACTACTTACCAACATTGATGAATTAAATCTTTCATTGAAGATGGAGTTCTTTCAGGCAAATCAGGCATTGGACCATGCTTAATCATATGACAAATTTTCTTTTGATCTTCTTCATCAGACCATGGCTTAATTCCCAAATTATATATTTCATAGACCAGAATTCCATAAGCCCAAATATCAGATTTTGTTGAAAAACTTGGATGTCGATTGAGGGTTTCTGGAGCCATCCATCTCAAAGGAATATTCTTGATACTGGCATCAGCATCACCACGTTCAAAGGGACGAGATAATCCAAAATCACTAATCTTCACGACACCTTGATCAGAGATTAAACAATTTCGAGCAGCAAGATCACTAAAAATATGATAAGATAAAATACATGGATGTAAGTTTAATACTAAATACATACCGATGAATAATTTTGTGATAATGAAGATACCGCATTCCTCGAGCTGCTTCATAGCAGTATACAGTTCTTTCACCATCAAGAATATTTTCCTTTTCACGTTGAAGATGAAGATCCAAACTTCCACCTAAAAAGTAACAAATGATATTAATGCTTTAAAAAATACTTAAACAAAACATACCAGGACAATATTCCATCAAAATCATAACAGGAGGAATATCACATTGTACACCAAATGACTTGATGACATACTTATGCTTACATTTTGCCATAATTGCAGCTTCCCGGAACATGCTATCCCGACCTTCATCTTTTTCCAAATCGCTTTGTGCTGGCATATCATTTTCATCTTCATGAAGCATCTAAAAAATGATGACACAAATTAAATGTGAGACAATGAATCAAATGAGAACATACCTTGATTGCAACAATCTTATCAGGTTTGCCACGAATCTTTCCTTTGACGACTTGGCAGTAATGACCTTTTCCAAGAAAATCTTTGAGATGATATCGAACACATGTCGTTGGAATGAGCCATTTTGGTCGCTTGATTGCAGATTTCAGTGATACTCCGCATTGCAAGGGACGATCCTGAAAAAAGATTAATCATTAGCATAAGCCGAAAGTATAAAGTACAACTTACTCGATAAAATTTAACCAATTCTTCAATTGAATCAAAGGATAAAATTCTTTTGTTGACACCTTGACTTCCATTGGCATTATTACTTCCAGCAGCAGGTGGTGCAGCTTCCATTGTTGAACGATTCTTTGCAGTTCTTTTCCCAAAGAGTATTTGAAGTTCCCATTGTTTTGATGAAGTATTGTAGGTGATAGGAAGGTGAGCACATTTTGGTTCAACATTTGCACCAAGACATATACTCAGCACCACTTCATTCTTTCTTGATTTAACCATACGAAAGAGAAAATCACCTTTTTCCTTCAAATTTTCTTCAACATGTGCTCGAGATCGAAGACCATGGTAATATGGCAAGGCTGAAAAGAAAAGAAGTTATCAAACATTATTCAAACAAAAAGCTGTAAAAACATACAATAAACCTTTCGAAGTTGATCATCTTTCGGCAAAGCGGTTGATGGAGCAGCAGCAGTAGCACCCGGCATTTTTGAGGACGAAGATGAAAATCACGAATCAATATATTCTTTTTGATTCACCGCAGCAGATTATCTTCTTTTTCTTCCAGCAGGACAAAGTTGAGACGACTGATTGCAAGCAAAATGAAGAGAGAGAAAGAAGCGTCCACGTTGACGTGATTGAGTATTTATATGCATTTTTAAGGGGAAATAAATCGTGTAATTATGTAAATTTCGGACATGCAAAAGTTTTGCAGGAGCATAACATTTTTTTTACTGGACGAAATTTTAACATTTTTGTTTTTTGTCTCTTGGCATGGATACCATACTTTGCCAACAATACCGTATTTTTTATTTTTTATTATAATATTTTAAAACAACTGAAGTTTAAGTTTTAATATACGGTGGGATATTGCTGGTGAGAAATAAGTAAAATAAATTAACGGCATGGACGGCAAAAATTCTATAAGAGCCACGATGTGTAAACATATTTAATATATATGATCTACAGATTTATGGACAAATTGTTGAATACAAATATTTAAAAAAAAACTCAAACTTTATTTTAGAAATAAAGCAATAACACAATAGAAAATACATAAAGCATGTTCAAAATCAAAAAACATGCAAAAATTGATTGAGTTTAATTGGTGAATTATTTGCGTCACGTTGTCCCAAAGATTTAAGAGTATTATGTTGGGTTTGTCGTTCACCGTAGGTTGTAAATACTTGAAGACCTACAAAAGATAAATGTAGAATAAACAAAAAGGAAAGAAAAATAAACTAACGTTTAAGATACTTGATATATTCAGTACGTGCATCATTAATAAAATCAGTTGGTGAAATATTAAGGCCTTCACAATTTAAATCAAGAATGTTAATACCAGCTTTATAGAATTGAGTCTTTTTGGCTAAAAAGATATCTTTAATAATGAATTCAAAGAATCGAAACCAACTTACAATTAATAACCAATGCTGGAGCTCCTTTATTGATCGGACCTTCGACGCATAAAACAGGCTTTGAAGCACCAGGAGCAAGATATTTTCCATTATCCAAATCAGGAGATGTGAATCCATAATGAAAAAATATATGATTGATAATGCTGGAAATGACGTGATTCCCTTGGCATTGTTCCCAGCCACAAGGGAGAGAGGGTAGAGTGGTAATTTTAGAAGAATTAAAGCAACTAAAATCTTTCAATTCATTTTAGCTACATCACTTTCTCAGAAAAGGAAAGTAATGGAATTTTCATAATTCAAGAGAAGGATAAGGAGCATCAGGCCAGATTACTGTAAAAGCCTCCCCTTTGCAGGATTCATGAAAAAAGTCTTCATTGATTCGTACATGACATGTTCTTCTCTAAAATAAGATTCAATTAATATTTGTTGAGAAAAAAAAGAAAGTTAAAACTTACGGATGGTGAGAAGCATATCATAATGTAGCGAGTTCAAGAAATCGAATAATATGGGAAGTTTGCTTCGAAAGGTCATGATCATCATTTGGAAGCATGACATCACAAATATTAAAAAAACATTATTTGTGGGTTTCTTGATATCAAGTTGAACTTCATAAGGATGCTGAATTGTAGCATTAACTTCATTTCGATCGAGCATCATTGTTACATCAAAAACAGGAAGCTCATCAAGAAAGCACAAAGTTGAAGCAAAATCATAGCAGAAATTATCAGGATCTTGACCAAAGACATCAGGATATTTCGCAACAAAAGCATCAAATAACTTTCCTTGATTTAGTCGATTGTCGTGACGGTATAATCTGGTAATTTAGGTCCAGCTTTAATCTTCCTATAAATGAACAAAAATATACTGTATGCTAATTGTGGGTCATGTCCACAAAAGATTGCAAAGACTACATACGCAATCTTTTGTACATAAAAAAGGTAAACACTTACACGCGTTTTGAGACCATAAACATTTGTTAAGGTTTCAACATTTTCATCACCTGGAAGAAGTGTGCCGACAGTGGCTTGAGATTCATCGAAGAAGATTGGAACAGCTGGTTCCAAATTTAATCGTTGCAAAGCTTGTAAACAACGTGTTTCAGCATTATCCAATTTTGCGATAGATTCCTGAAAAACAATAAAGTATTACATTACGAAAATGAACATAAAGCTTGAAGGGGGAAGTGGCACTCAGGGTGGATGCCCCTTATAAATGACGGAAAAAAGCTCAAAGGGGTCTTTCACTAAAATGAATTATACCCCTTGGCAAAATCAATTCGGACCATATCTTTTTTAAAAACATTAACCAATGAATGTTTAAAATACATGAGAGGATATTATTCTAAAGTATTTTTCATTTGTTGCTCATGAATGGTCAGCCATATTCCCCCCCAGATATGATTTCGGAGGTGACTCAGCCAATCAAACCCCCAGCAATTTCAAATAAAAAACTTACCGCTGAACTACGAGGACATCCATCAATAGCTTGAAGGTTTCCAGCATTGCTTGCAGCTGGAGAAGCCATAATTATTTAAATCATCATATGTTAGCTAAAAATTAAACAATGAATAAATGTTACAAAAATTAAATACAAAAGTCAGACACGAAATAAATTGATGAGTAAAAAAATTTAAAAAAGTAAAAAAATAAAGTAGAATGAGGAATAAACAGGAGAAGGAAGAAGAAAAAGAGAGAAGAAAACAGGCTTTCGTTTCAGAAACCATTTTCTGGCTGGGAATATAAAAATTAACATATTTGAACAAATTTGGTGTTCTTGTTTAAAAAAATAATATTTTTTAGTTTTTCTTTTTAAGTTTTTAATATTTTTAGGGTTGTGCACAGAGCTGTGCGATACCCGAGACTCAGACAAACGAGACCGAGACTCGAGAACCGATACCCTATAAATTTTACCCGGGACTCGAGACTAAAATTCAACCTTTAAATTTTTTGGCAAATTTTTCGGCAATAAATTAACTCAATAAAAAGTTGTTAATAAAAAAGAAAGCAAAGAAAGTAATAAATTAAAAAAGACTTTACAAAGTAAAGTTTAAAGATGTTAGAAGGTATAATTTTTCATGAATTCGTATTATTGCCAACATGTTCAATTTTTTCTGATTTTCTATGTAAAAAAATATTAGGGTAATTTTATCTCAGCAAAATAATTAAATTTAATTTGCATTTAATTTATTTTTCAACATTTCCTAATCGATTAACATCAGGATAAGATAATTCGTGAAATGTTCGCGTCACGGTTATTACTATCACATTACTTTTACAGAAGATAATTTACTAAACTTGATTTTTTAATTTATTTGTGATGTTTTTATGATATTTTGAAACTTTTAAAGTTTCTAGCTTTGATACCGTAATTTTAGCTATTAAAAAACTACGGTAGAAATAATAATTCTTTAAAATTACAAAAATGATTGGTTATTTCTTTTTCATCCAATTATACCAATAATAACGAATGTTTTGTTAGAGGAGGATCAATTAAATGACAACGAATATGGCCCAATCAAGAAGACATTTTTGAATTAACTGTAAAAAAAGGAAAAATTTGTTCCGGTTTACTGTAATCAAAGCAACGATTGTTTTAACATAATCGTAATACAGTATTTTTTCAAACTACTTTAATTAGCTGATTTTATCCGGTTTAAATTTGTTTTTAAAAATACAGTATCCCGATTTTTATTGGGAAATAATTAATTTCCGGGTTTGAATTTTATAAAAATTTAAAACCTGAAAATTTTGGCACAGAATAAAATTTACTGTAATTAATTATCTCCAGAAAAATGACAAATGTTGCGGTATCATCAAAATTATCATAAATAATTAATTTATTATTAATAATCCCTGGTCTCTTGTCTTATCGTTCCTTCATTCATTTTCTTCTTTGATGATGATGACCTCGAAGAAATTGGTTCTATTTCCAAAAAAAAATAGAGAAAAAAGAACCTGAACCTGCAAAAAAATGTGCACTAAACTAGTACCCTTTTTCTTTCAATCTTTTCTTCTTTTTTTCTTTTTTTTCTTCCACCTACAAAAATTATTATTTCTTTGGACTTGATCTTTCAAGCCTTTTCTATATTTTTATCAATTCAAAAAAAAGTTCATTAAATCATATTTTTTGGTTTACGCAATCAAAATTATTATTAGTTTTTAGTCTTTAATTAATTAATCATTTTTCTGTTCCTTTGAATCGAAACTTCAGCAAAAATTTTTTGGAACAAAAACAAATAAATGAAAATCAGTTTTTAAAAAAAGAAGAAAAGTATGAACACTTTTAAAGATAACAACTTTTTATTTTTATGTGGGTATCGGTGAAGGCGAAGGCGTTTGATTTATTAAAATTGATTTTTACAGTTTTTCATTAATTATCAGTGTTTTTAAATGTGATATTCTTCTCGAGTTTTTAAAGATATTTTTTATTTTAAATTAAACTTTTGAACTTTTAATGTTGATTAAAATAAATTTCTTATTTTTTTATATTTTTTTTCCAAGAAAATTTGCATATTTTACCGGCCCTTTTGCACTACTTGTCGGCATTTTTTACGTTTTATTTCCATCAAATTTGCCTTTTTTTCGTTTTTATGTGTTATATAGTTCCCTCAATACCGTATACCCCAACCTTGAAGGAATTAAAATTCTTTACCTTATTAAACTCAATCTTTTTAAACTCATTTTTTGTAGACTTGAATTGGATTAAACCCGTCTAAACAGTTTATTATTATTGATTTCTTCCTTCGCATTCTTTTCTTTTTTAAAGAAAAAAAGAAGAAGAACCGATTATTATTATAATATTTTTTGATGATTTTGGTTATGTAAGAAAGAGAGATTGATTCTTTTGGACACTTTTTTTTTCTTTAACTGTGACTTCATTTATTTATTTTTCATTGCGGCTGTTTTTGGGTTGTTTCAAAGTGGAAATTGTTTTTTTATAAAAAGGTTGGAAAAAAATAACCCCAAAAAAGGTGTAACAAAAACATGGAATTTGATGGTAAACAAATTTTAATTAATCAATTTATGCAAATTTTTTACCGTAAAATTTTAGGAATAAAAAAGAATATGAATTCATTGCCAAATTTATTTTCAAAATTTGTTCGGCATCGTGTTCGACCAAGTGATATTGAAACCCCGGAAGAGAGATTTCAGTTGGTTGGAAGTTCATACGTTGAACATCATCTGACAATTTATGAAATCTGTGATGTTTATGCTGATTCTTTTATTGATCCAGAATTCCCTGAACGTGGAGATGGATTGAGTACTGTAGAAGCAAGGTATGGATTTTTGTAGGGTTAAAGTTACAGTCTTAGGGGCAGGGACTTGTAAAATTACAATTTGAATTTTTTAATTAACAGTGAAAATTTGCATATTCCATTTTGATATTTTTTGTTTTGATTTATTTTCAAAATGTTAAACTTTATTCAAGTAAAAAATTTATGTAATTTTTAAATTACATTAAAAATATTTTTATCAGCTCCAGTATATTATGCAAATTTTTCGATTTCCAAACTTTTTCTAAAATCACCTTAATATTAATATATAGATTTGTAAATTTAATTTATAAACTAAAAATTTCCAGGAAGCGTTTAAAAGATGGCGGAATGAATATTATCAATCCCCCAAAGGAACAATCAAATATGAAATTATTTATGAAACAATTTTTATACAAATTTTGGTTGCTACTTTTAGGAGCGGCATTTCTTTCCCTTCTAACTTATTTCATACATTTATATCATGGAAATTATGAAACGTTGAATCTTTATTGTGCCATTATTCTTATTTGTATTGTACTTTGCATGAGTTTTGTATCTTTTTGGCAGGAGAAAAAAACGATGCGAGTTGTCAGCGATTTTAAAAATCTGTTGCCACAAACTTGCTTTGTGATGAGAGATTGTGAGGAACGACAAGTACAATGTGAAGAGCTGGTCGTTGGAGATTTGATTAATATTCGGTAAGAAAATTTTAATCGATTTTTTTGTGCAAATTTGTTGTTTTTTCTGTTTTCGAAATTTTCTTATTATATGCAAATTTCCTTTTTGCGCCTTTCGAATAACATTTATTCAAATTTTAAAATAATTTCTATGCTATGCAAACTTTTTTGCCCCTTGAAAAGTTTCAATATGCAAATTTATAATTTTTGAAATTTTGATCTTGCCTAATCCCAATTACGATATTTTTAGATGCGGTCAACGAATTCCAGCCGATATTAGAATCTTACAAGCAAATGGATTAAAAATTGAATCATCTGCAATTACTGGTAAATTCGAATACCGTAATCCTTTTAGTTTAACATTAACCACAAATATTACAGGTGATCATCAACCCATCAGTTACACCTGTGAACCATCAGCTAGTCATATCTCTGTTTTTGATGCCCATAATGTTGCCTTTAAAGGATCCTATTGTGTTGAAGGAGATGGATTTGGGGTAGTCATAAGAACAGGACATTATACGGTAACCATAAAAATGATTATGGTATCATGAAAAGATGTAAATTTTAGGTATTAGGAAATATCACAGATTTACAATCCCTTGTCACTCCAACTGAATCCCTTTTACAACTTGAAATTGCAAAATTTGTTCAATTCATTTCAATTATTGCCTTAAGCATGGCAGTAATATTCTTTTTAATTGGTTGTGTTGTTGCAAGATTCGAAAATATTTTGTATCATTTTATTACTGGCTTTTTAATTATCATTGTTGCAAATGTTCCTCAGGGTACTGTAGGGTCAAAAACATAAGATACTGTACATATTTGAAAATTACTGCAGTACCACTTTTTAAATCAAAAATTATGCTAATTAATTTTTAGGCCTTCCGGCAATGGTAATGTCTCAGCTTGCAATCATTGCTAGAAGAATGGCAAAGAAAAATGTTTACATTAAAAAGTTGGATATTATTGATGAGCTTGGAGCTGCGACTATGATTTGCACAGATAAAACTGGAACGTTAACTCAAAATTTAATGATTTTAACAGATATGTGGTATAATAAACGGCATTTTTCAAGTGAGTTCGGCATTCAATGAATGGCATTTTTCTGTTCGATTTTGAATAACCAAAATTTTCAAAATTAAAGTTTCGGATTCTCAGAATCCTGAGTTTTAAATTATTTAACTATTTTAATATGCAAATTTTTTCTTTATTTTAAACTTGTCCGTCTACATTACCGTAATTAAATTCATTTTTTTAGTTCACGGTGAAATGAAACAAAGTCATTTAAAAGCAATGAAGCATTTTGCAAAGAAAGAATTGGAGAAGCCTTTGCCAGATTTACTATCTGTAATGTCTGTTTGTAATAAAGCCCAATTTGAAAGAATGCGACGTTCATTTCGTCGAATTTCAACTAAAATGGCTCTTGAAAGTCGAGAAAGAATTAAATCTGCAAATTTGACTAAAAAATTTACGGTTGTGTAAGTCCTTCTTAACATTCATATCGTTAATAATTCTTATTACTGATAATAAAATACTATACCTTTTAATACTGATTTTTAATTTTAGGGATCAACGTGGCCGGGAATCTGTCCGAGATCCAACGCAAACGGTCTCAAAATTTGAGGAAGAAGAAAATGGAGAGGTGATATCAAATTTTGATGAATGTGAAGAAACAGAAAATGTTCGGGATCTTAAATCAACAACAACAACCATGAAACAAAGAAATGATCTAATTGGTCCACCATCAGATGTTGCCCTTCTTCGATATGTTGAAACTACAGCAAGTGTGGAAGGAATTCGACAAAGATTTCATGTAAGTTAAAAAGATTACTGTAATATGTCAGTGTAAGAGTACTGTAGCTTAAATAAATTTACAATTAGTTTACAAAGGGTAATATCACTGTATTTTTATGAAAATTACTGTAGCGAAAAAAAACCTTGTTTCTTACTGTAAAATTACTGAAACTTCAAAATATTGACGTATTAAAATACAGTAACCTTACAAGTGAAGTACCCGCATTTTTAAAAAAATACCATTTTTTAGACACTATTTGAGATTCCATTTAATTCAGTTCGTCGATGGCAACTTGTTATTTCCCGATGTTTAGCAACCCCACAAAGTGCCGATGCCCAAGATTTGCCCGAATGTGAAGAAGATGAAAGTGTACATTTAGTGATGATGAAAGGTGCGCCAGAAGTTATCCTTGGACAATGCACAAAATTTGCATTTAATGATGAAATCTGTGATATCACAGAAGAATTTAAAGAATCTTGTCAGGTAACTAACTATTTATTAATTTATCTAAATTTGCATACCGAAATTTCAAAATCAAACTTGCCATTTTTTGATATCATTTCAAAGCGTCTATACCGTATGCTAATTTTTAGGCAGCTTGGGAGCATTTTGGATGTGAAGGCCGTCGAGTGATTGCATTTGCGCAAAAACATTTCATCGCAAAAAAGGATACAAAATTTTCATCGGATTCTAACAACTACCCAAACAATGATTTAATCTTTCTTGGACTTGCAGCAATGATGGATCCACCTCGAAATGAAACGGTATTACTACAGTATATTTTTCAAAAGTACATTATACAATATACTTTTTTAGGCCACTGCAATTCAACAATGCAAAGATGCAGGAATTAAAGTTTTTATGATTACTGGAGATCATCCAACTGCGGCAATGGCAATTGCATCTCAGATCGGACTTATTACTGATCTAAATGATAAGGTTTTTTTCAATTAGGGATATATTTAGGATAATTATATTTATAATTTACAGGTAATTGGACGTGGAAGTGATCAAGTCAAATTAAGTCTAAATCCGCAGATTAAAAAAGATTGGACTGTTGCCTTAGGGGAAAGCTTGGCTGAGATGTCCACCGAAGAATGGGATATCCTTCTTCGGCATAAATATATCGTTTTTGCAAGGTTTAAATTTTATTTAAATGCGAGAGTTACAGTATCTTATTTTTGTAGAACAACCCCAGAACAAAAATTGCTGATTGTTGAAGAATGCCAAAAACGTGGCGAAACGGTTGCCGTTACTGGTGGCGGAGTCAATGATGTCCCAGCATTGGCAAAAGCGAATGTTGGAATTGCAATGGGTGTAAATGGATCTGATATTGCACAAAAAACTGCTGATATTATTTTGGTAATTTAGGCAATGTTGTTTTTAGACTACAGTATGCTATTTTAGACGGATGATAACTTTGCCTCGATTGTAAAAGGGATAGAAGAAGGTCGACTGATGTTCGATAATTTACGATTATCAATTGCTTATACTTTGGCACATTTATGGCCAGAAGTATGCCCGATTATTTTAAATTTTGGTAAGATAAATTTAAAGTGATATGCAAAATTTGAAAATGGAAATGTGCATATCAGAAATTTCGGTTTGAAATCAACAATAACGGTCCTGTTTTCAGTGTTTGGAATGCCCCTGGGGTTGGAACCTTTACAAATTTTATCGATCGATCTCGCCAGTGAACTTCCCCCTTCAATATCTTTAGCCTATGAATCCCCTGAAAGGGATATCATGAAAATTCCACCCCGGAATCGAAAAACTCAATTAGTTTCCAACAAACTTCTTCTTTACTCCTATGTTTTCTCCGGATCAATGATAACCTTGGGATGTATATTAGCATATTTAAGTGTATATTGGTATCACAACATACCCTTAGGGGATCTTCTATATACTGCAGAACATCACTGGAAAGAAGATGCCCAAAATTTTACAACCTCAAATGGCCTTGAATTTGATGAAAAACAACAAATTTTTATTCGCGGTCAAGCAGCTGCCGCTTGGCAGGTTACATTAGTTTTGTCACAAGTAAATTCGAAAAATTTGCATACTGTAATAAAATACCAATTTTAGGTATTCCATTTATTTATGTGTACAACTCGAAGAGTTTCCTTCTTCCAACATGGCCTCGCAAATCTTGTCTCAATTTTTGCTGTCATTATCGAAATACTGCTGCTTAATCTTTTTGTATATACCCCTACAATGCAATATATCATGGATATTTCAGTAATATATTTACTACCGTGACCTTATAATTAATCTTTTCCCTGTTTCAGGCTCCACCATCACATGTTTGGATCTTTGCTCCAATGATTGGCTTGTATTTATTAGTTTTTAATGAAACACGAAAATATTTAATACGAAATTGGCCGAAAAACAAAATTGTTAAAATTTTTTCTTTCTAAAATATTTGGAATTTTTTAGTTTTGCTCCTTTTTTACCGGTGGAAATATATATTTAATACGTGTACAAAGTTTTTATATTTACTAGATTTTTATGTTTAATAAACAATTAGTGTTAAATTGAAATGTTGAAGGATGAATTAATTAAACATAAATAGGAAAAAATTCTGTAGACTTTTTGTTTAAAATTATCAAGTGTCGCTACAAAAATACCATGTTTTTTACGAAAAAAAAATTCAAACAATGTTCAAAAATTTGTTTTGACACGAAAAAGAAGAGAGAAGGATACTGTCTTTTCCTCAGCGACGACGATGATTGCATGACAAAAATTTTTTTCCCTCTTCTTTCTCCGCCCACTTTTTCTATCACCAATTTCCTTCTTGTTCATCGAATTTTCTTTAATTTTTTTCTTCTTTTTCAGAAGCGTTATATTCAAACATGGCTGAACCTATCAAAGGTGAAAAACCCGTTGATGAAGCTGAACATCGTATTCGCATTACACTTACATCTCAAAATGTTCGATCTCTTGAAAAGGGTAAGGATTTTATATATCACTTTTACGAGGTCGTAACTTGGGTTGGAGGAAAGGAGAAGATTTTCCTTTTGCTTTACATCCGTTATTACGATAAAGAGTAAAATAAGACGTTTTTCTTACTTATCTCCTCTTATAATCCTTTTTTGCCCACGTTGCGGCTCTAATCTATTTCTCTTTTAACCCATCTAATCATGTTTCTTGTTTTAGTCTGTGAACAACTTATTCGTGGTGCAAAAGAAGAATATCCTGATGTAAAAGGACCAAGTCGTATGCCAACCAAGACTCTTCGTATTACTACTCGCAAAACTCCTTGTGGTGAAGGCTCCAAAACATGGGATAGATACCAAATGAAGATCCACAAGCGGATTATTAACTTGAGTGCTTCAACTGATGTCCTTAAGAAGATTACCAGCATTTCAATTGAACCTGGAGTAGATGTTGAAGTTACAATTGCTGATATTGCATAAGGGTATTTTGAACTTTTGTGTATTGTAATGTTTCATCGTTGTTTTTGTTGAATAAAAATTGTTTATGAAAATGTATTGAGGCTTTGGGGGCAATTATGCTTAGGTAATTTTGGGGAAAGATGAGGGGTTTACTTTTTGGCAAGCTGCGTCGAACGAGATTATCTCCTTTACTGCTTTTTATTAAAGTCAAAGACTTTCGAGTCAAAGTTTCATTTTTTCGGTGTACTTGAATTTGTTATCTCAGATATGATTAAAGCTATTTTGGTTCTGAATAACCATGGAAAACCAAGGTTGTTAAAGTTTTATACACATTATGTAAGTTTACTCTAAAAGGAAAATCTAGAATCTGTTTTTTGTTATAGCCTGAAGAAGAACAACAACATTTTGTTCGAGAGATTTTTCAATTATTATCTAAACGGGATGATAACCTTTGTAATTTTTTGGAAGGCAGTTCCTTGATTGATGGCACAGATTATAAGCTAATTTATCGGCATTATGCAACACTTTATTTTGTTTTTTGCGTTGATTCATCAGAATCTGAACTTGGGATTCTTGATCAAATTCGATGCTTTGTTGAAACTTTAGATTGCCAATTTGAAAATATTTGTGAATTAGATTTTATTTTTCATATTGAAAAGGTTTGTTTGGTTGATGAACGATTTCAACTATATGAAAGTTACAGGTTCATTACATTTTAAATGAATTTGTTATGGGCGGAATGGTCCTTGAAACGAATAAGTTCGAGATTCTTCTTCGAACTAATGAACAAAATAATATGGAAAAACGAGGAGTAAGTTTTTTCATGAAAGTCTGAAAGCTTAAATCTCAAAATATCTAATGTTTAATATCCTTTTCAATCATTCTTAAAATATTGCAGTGATAGAGTTTACTATTTGTCTGTTGCAATTATGATAGTTACCGTAATCCTTTACAGGGTGGTGGAATCACAGGTGCCAATGCAATCGCAGCCGTAAAAAGTTTAAACATTCCACAGCAATTAAAAGATCTCAGGCTACCAGAAATGCCATCATTCAGCAGATTCAGAAATCCATTTTAAATTCTTTCACTCTTCGAATATCTTCATATGCATAATTTCCTTCTTCAAAAGGAAGGCTGCCACAATTTATCATTTTTTCCAAAATTTGTACAAATCCTTTCATACTGTATGTTAACCATTTTTAGTACCAGTTTTGAATAAAAAATTCTATCCCACAATTTACTATGCTTTAAATTTAATCACAAAAATGATATTCAAATCTTTTTATTACATAAAGAAACAATAACAAATTTCAAACTCAACAAAAAATACTTAATTAAACAAATACCAACATTTATTTATTCTTGAATTTGTTCAATTTCTTTTTCTTTAACTTTGCTGCAGGTGGTTCGAATGTTGGAAGTGGACGCTTCATTGATTCCGGGCTGTAATGTATCCCTGATATTTAAAATCTTTTAAAAGATGAAAAAATAAACACTAACCGTTTTGATTTAACAGAAATAATTCCAGATTTAACAGATGTTAAATTGATATCCGAAACTGCACTCTTCCATTCATCATCTGTTCCTTTAATGGCATAATTATCCAAACGAAGTTCACTGATCATATCTTCTTTATCCTTGTTCTGCTGCTTTTTAACTCGTTCTTCGCCTTCTTTTAAATCATCATCCAAACTTCGAAGCTTTTCCATATTTTCATCATTCACATTACCACCAACATTTTTTGCAATAACTTTCCGAGATTCTTCGAGATCTTCTTCCATGCCATTCAAGAAGCTTTCATCAAGATATTCCGAAAGGGTTCGAATACCCTTCAAGAAGATTGCAAGAATTTGATTAACAGGTAAATTTAATTCTGGTGAAAGTTCATCAACAGTTTTATGTTGGAGTCCAATTGCGACTAATATTGCTGATTGAATTGCATTCAGATGAACGGTTTCAGCAAATTTTTCAGTAAAAAATAATGATGCAAGTGTTGGAACTAAATCTGTGATTAAATGATGATCAACCATATTTTTTGAGTATTGTGAAAGTCGTCGCAAATCACGATTACTGAATACCAAACGCAATTGCTTTGGAGTCCAAACTAAAAATAAATTAATAAAACTACTGTAGTATAAATAATGTCAAAAGACAAACCAATTCGTTTACATTTTTCACGCATTTCAGTTAGAGCTGGATTATTTCGGATAAACATTAAACTCATAGCAAGCTGTGGATCAAATTTACGGAATTGGAAGCCAAGAAGATTGATAAGACGTTGCCGAAATTCTTGAAAGAAATCTCCCATCCAATTTCCAAGTTCTGGATCATCTTCAGCATTTAAAGATTTCAGCATGATAGTTGTATGTTCACCAGTTAAATCATTGGTTGTTTGTCGAAGATATACAGGTGCAAAGCCAGCTTTCTTCCAAAATTTCAACAAATTTAGCGTAAGCCCAAATGAAACTCCCAAATAATCAAGTCTTTCAGCCGTACGTTCCTCAAGTCGAACAAGTAATGATGGAAGATTTTCACGTGGAGCAATTTGTTCTTCTAATAATGCAACAGTTTCATGATTCTAAAATGTTAAACAGTTTTACAAAGCAATCATTATCTATCAAAAGCTTACATTAATGCTTCGAATCTTTTTATCACCAGATTTTACGTTTTCTTTTAAACATGGAAATTCTCCTTGATAATATTGTTGAAGAAGTTGAAGGGCCCGAGAACCATATCCCATTCCTTGAAAATCTGGATGAACTGCAAGTCGAACAATTCGAGCTCCAGCTAATGTTGCAAAATTATTTTCCAAAAATTGTTGTGAAACAGTCCATGGAAGAAGATCTCCAGTTCCACGCCGACCACTTTCAAAGCTTGTCTTTACAGTATTCTTTGAAAGACTTCCTTCAAGGCAAACTTGAACAACTGCCAAAACCTAAAAATTGAAATAATATTTTAGAGTAATAATAATAATTTTCATTATTCACTTACTTCAGGAACTTTTTTATTTTCTTCTTTTACAGGTCCCAATAAAACAAAAACATGATGGGCTGGAGCATCAGAAAGCATTTGAAGATCATTTGGAGTATTCTTGTAATGAGCTGAGACATAAATTGACATTAAATTTGTAAGAAAAGCTTCAGAAGCTTTATGAAAAGAGAAAAGTGTATCTCGATTAACATAATAAAGTTCACATTCTTTTGGAGGCGGGGTTCCAGTTAACATATGATGAACATTTGTTGCATCCAAGCATAAAACTTTTGTTAACCAAATTTCAATTTCATCTCCAGGCTTATACCGGATAGATTCTTCAAGGGTAATTTCATGAAGGGCTCTTGAATTTACAGTATTCTTTCCATCGGAATTTGCAGTTGCTGCAGCAGCAGTTGGAAGAGCACTTTGTTTACGAAGTTGTTGAAGAAGTTTAAGGGAGAGTGAACGGCCAGTTCCTTCGTATCCATTGATTGTGGAAGCAAGAAAAACTAAATATGGTCCAGAGATAAGTTCTTTCACAAGTGGTAAAGGAATTGCAGCTGCTTCATCAATAACAACCAATTCAGCTTGTCCAAGTTTTGCAGCATCCGTTGGATGGATATACTGTAATAGAAAAAGTTATAAACAGTCTTTATCGATAAAAAATACCTGAATAGTTTGACGATGATCTTTAAAGACATTAATTCGAACAAGGGCTTTATTAAAATCAGGATTTGTGGATTGAATAAGTTCATAATCACCATGTTCCTATAAACGTTCTTTTTAACAACTTTTAGGCAAAGCTTAGAAACATACTTGTAAATCCATAACTTCAAAGCCTTTTACAACAAATTCAAATAACGTCTTTAAATTTTCAGGTGAAGGACTTGTAATAAAGATATTAGAATATCCAAATCCAATTGCTCCAGCAATCGCCAATCCTAACGATGCCGATTTACCCCGACCTCGAGCAGCCGTAATTGAACAAGTTGCACGTAAAGTTTTTTCAGTGACAACATCAAGTAAACGAAGTAAAGCTTTTCCTTGATCAGCTGTTTTGCATTGCCGTAAAAGTTGTCCAATTGGCTTTGAATCTGCCATTGCTTGTTGTAAATCAGAAAGTTCTTGCTGTTGGGGAGAAACTTGTGTCTTAATTTTTGCTGGAACTGGTTCAATATTTGCAATGTGTGAACTAATTGGAAGAATATTTAGTTGATCATCCATGACAACACAAGATTTACAACTTGAAAGTGATAAAATGAATCGTTCATTAAATCTTGGAACAATTTCTGAATGTGATTCAGTACGATATCGACTATGAACATCCATAGACATTGTAAAAAGTTGTCGAAGTGAGCTAACACTTTGTAGAAGAAGGATAACAAGACCACCACCTTCAACAGTTTCAATAGTTCGAGCTAATAAATTTGGGGTAATTGCTTCAAAATCTTGTAGCACCAAAGCTCCATAAGTATTTCCAAGAATTTTATGTGATTCAGAGTAATAGCAATATCGAATATCTGTTGATGAAACGAAAACTTCAAATGGATCATCTTCCTAAAAGCAAGTCTTATAAATTTAAAGGGATGAAAAATAAGTTTACTTTTGAATTGATAATTCCAGTTGAAATTTTTTTCCGAACTTCTCGCATTCGCTTTTTTCGATGACTGCTGAATCCAAGATCCTTCTTATAGCACCATAGTACAGATGGACGAGCACCAACAATTGATTTAGTTAAAATTTGATGAAGAGTTACAACTTGATCTTTTGCTTTATCTCCAACTACAACAAACATCGACCGATGCCCTTTTGCAACTCCATTTTCAATAAGGGTTCGAATACGATTATCTAGCTTTACTCGAACCATTCCTGAAATATAAGAAATACAGATTAAATGGATTCATAGAAAAATATTAACTAAATTTTTAAGAGTTAAAATGCTTCAGTTCAAAAAAGTAATAGGATTTATTGATGAAGGTAAACATGTTCGAGCCATTTTGCCAAAAGTAAAACTTTGTTAAAAAAATTTATTTACGAATACAAAAAAATTACAAAAAAGGTTGATATAAATTTACGTTTGTAATTACATTAAGATTTTAAGATTTAATTTAACCATAGAACCACCTTCAAGACATATACACACAGCAGTTTAAAGATCAATCACTTCACGAACAATACATTCTTACTCTTTCTTTTCTCTTATGTTTCTCAACCATTTGTTTCTAAAATTTGACTTTGTTAAATTAAAATTGAAAGAAAAACATTTAAAACTTACAATAATATCCCCATTACTGCCTTCATAAGTTTGAATCAAATGAACTTCATCACGTTCAATACCTTCAATTGCAGTACATTCAAAGAAGACATTATCATTACTTTTTTCACAAAAATCAACAAACGGTTCAACCATTTTAATCAGCTTTGAAATAGAAGATCTTTTGATACCAGTAATTTCTTCGAGAACTTTTGGAGGATCATAAAAACAAAAGATAACAGCTGCTGCCATTTCTCGATATCGAAAGGATAGAAAATTGTAATCAAGAATTAAAAGATCAACAACTTTTGAAAGTAGCATAAAATCATCTCTCATCATTTTTGGAATTGTAATTGAATCAATTATAATATTCTTTTCAGAAGAATTTTTGGCATCTCCAGAAGCAACAGCATTATTATTGTTATTCTTTTGATCATTAAATTTTGCAAGCAGTTGTAAAAAGATTGACAGCCATTGGATTACGGTAATAGAGAAGCAATTCCAACTCATTTTTGTAAGCATTTTTAATTCATTTGAAAGGACTTGATTGGTTGTTGCTGCACCATCTGTGAAATCAGTAAAATCAAAAACTTTTGGAGGATAAATTTCTTCATATTTGGATGCGATTAATAAAGCAGTAGCTCCAACACCTTGAAGACTGTCCAAAGTAATTTCATCATCTGCGACGCATAAATATCGTTCAAAGTAATCAACGGCCAAATGAAAAGTTTCTCGATAAAGTTTTAAAGAGTTACAAACTTCCATCATCCAATCAATCACTAACAATCTTGCAACATCTGTGATATATTTTTGCTTCTTCAATTTTCTCCAATCTCGTTCATTAATTTCATCCTTTGAACAAAGCAACGACCAAACTTCTTTTGGTGAACCAAAATCTCTGCAAGAAAACATTGATGGAACTTCTCGATCAATCAATAATAGTGTATCCAATTGTTTTGAATATTCCCGAAACACTGTAGATTCCATTGTTGCTTGATGTGAAGGTAGCTAAAATAAAAATATTATATTTTTTGAGTCAAACATAAAAAAGAAAACAAAGCTGCGAAGAATAAAAAAAAGTTTTGCACATAACTTCAAAAACAAATGTATAAAAAAATTCCGTTTGCGTTGGAAAAAATTCACTGTAATAAATTGCAATCGATAATTAACAATTTTACTTAACAAAAATTAATAAGAACAAGTTCCGACAGCAACATTAATAAATAAAAATTTAATAAAAGTGTTATTACATTTTTAATCACGCAAAAAAGCTACGCTGCAAAAAAAACTCGTCGAGATTCGCAATTTTTGCAACTGTTCTTTTTTCGCTTCTAAAATATCGATTTTTTTAGCTTCGCGATCTTTCTTTTCGCTTTTTCTTTTCGAAGAGATTAGAAATACGGTGTTTTTGTGATCATAAAATATGAACACTAGGAACGAATTTGCAAACTCTTGGTCTTGTTTTGCAGCATTTAATATCCAATTTAGATCTGTATGATATCCAAATTCATGCATAAATTTTATTTTTGACATGAATAACAGCAAATTTTTTCTTTTAGGCTATGAAAATCAGTTGATCACATATTTCCCAATACCGCTGAAATTACGTTTCAATAAATTGTAAAAAACATACCTTTAAAATAAAAAACAGTAATTTTAAAACTGAATTTTTGATGTTTTAGTGCTACAGTAATCAAAGGATAAGCAAATATCCGTTTGGCATTGTGTGCTTTTCAGCATTTCGTGTTTAATTGTAACAATTTTTTCTTGATCGTATAAAAATATTTTGTGATACTTTAAATTATTACTATAGTTTTTTCTTCAAAATAAATATTCATATTATAAAATGGCTTCAACAATAGCAAAAGATTTATTACTTGGTAAAGTTGTACAAATTAATAAAATTGGTCTAAAACAAATTCCTTGTGCTTTAGTAAGTTTGAACTTTTATACCTCATCTCATTGTATTTATTTAACAGCATTATTTTATAGGTTCGCTGCCAGGATAATATTTTTAATAGTCACATCAAAAAGTATTTTGCTGAATCAAAAGATTATTGGGCTTTGGATAATCAGAATAAAAGTCGAGTTGGTGATCATGTTTTGATAAAGAAAGTCGAGAAATCCGAACGTCCAACTTCGTCTGTTGAACATAATGTTGAACGAGTTATCTTTCAATTTGGTAATTTAATTGATCCAATTACAAAGAAGCGAGTTTTGGATGAACAAAAGTATTTGGATGAAGAAATTTTGGAACAAACTTTGGTCAAAGAAATTGTTGAAGAACCTTTCGCTGAAGAAACTTTACTCTTTGATGAACGAAGAAGTGTACAAAAGGAAAAGTTGCAAGAGAAAACTGCTGATTTATATCAAAAATAGGTTCTCGTTTTGTTTTTTTATAATATTGTTGTTAATATAGTAGTTAGTATAGATAAAAAGTTGTTTTTTAGTAATCGTAAAAATTGTAAAACACAAAAAAATATTGTTTGAATATCATTTATTAAGTTTGTTATAACATATTTTTTGAGCATTTATAAATTTGGCTGTGAAAAGAATTTTTGCTACATACTTGTTATTAATAATACATGACTATTTAAGAGCTTTTTGGAAAAAGGTTAACATTTTTGCATGAAAATATTCAACAGCTGAGCCTTGACGAATTCCATGTCGTTCTGATGGAAATATTAATTGTTCAAAAGGTTTTCCAGCAGCTATTAAGGCATTGACAAATTGTTCAGTATGAGTAAAATGTACATTTTCATCAATTGATCCATGAACGATAAGTAGACGACCTTCTCTGAAAAAATTGGGTACTGTAATAGGAGATATTTAAAACATAAACATACTCATTAGGGAATTTATGAACAAATTTATTGATTGCTGATGCTTTATATCCAATTGGATTATCTTTTGGTAAATCCATGTATCGTTCAGTGTAGCAAGAATCATACAAAGACCATTCTGTTACAGCTCCACCAGCAATTGAAGCTAAAAATACAGTATTCATTTTTTATACATGAAAAGCAAAAACATACCGCGATAAATATGAGGATAATTGCATAACAATAAAAGAGAGGTATATCCACCATATGACCACCCAGTAACTGCGACACGAGTTCGATCAATAACTTTGCAACGATTAATACATTCAAGTAAGCCTTCAACTTGATCATGAATTTCAACAGTTCCAAGAGCATTTTTAATTGGAGCTTCAAAATTTATTCCACGATTTGCTGAACCTCTTCCGTCCACAACTACCACAACATAGCCAAGAGTAAGAAATTTAAGAAATTGTGCAACACTGAAATACTAGTGTGATTACTGTAAAAGAATTAATAAAGATAAAAACTTACAACTGCCAACTTTCTTTCACTAATTGAACACTTGGACCAGCATAAACATGATGAATACCTAAATCAAAGTTTTGAATACTTTTTTAGATACGGTACAAAAGCAAACTTACAAGGATAAAGACCATTTACAGAGCTTGGTTTTACAGTAGGAATAAATGCAACAGCATGATGCAAAAATCCAGATTCACGGGATTGATATTCAATAAATTTTGCTTCAAAGCAATCCGTCAATGCTGCCCTGAGGTAATCCGTTTCATCCAAAGCATCCTTGGTTGGATTTGCAATAATTGTTGGTTGAACGCTTAACCGACAATGATAGACAGCTTCAGGTAGAAGAGAATTTTGAGCAGGAGGTCCAGAATGTATTAAACGATAAAATCGACATTCTGGTAGTTGTTTGGTTGAAGAAACCCAAGCCACAAATCCAATATCTGGATTAATATTCAAATTGAATTGCCCTCTTTCTACCCGATAACAAAGATCAACAGGTGTAAGAATTTTTGAGCTAGATACGACACTAAATGATGAAACACATAAACTTGTAATTAGAAGAGAGCTTTGATTTGAAAGATAATAAATATGTCGACGGCTTCGATCCACTGAAAGAGGAGCTTCTTTCATCACGGACCAATCTCCACCAGTTATAGGAGTTTCAAAGACATCGGTAATATTTAATCCAGAAGAATCAGATGTGTTTGTGAGCTTACAGCTACGGTAATATAAATGACAAAAGTCATTCTTTTCTGAACCATAAAGAAATTGAAGTTCAGAACCAATTGAAGGAAGGAAATGGAGTAAATTATTAGACTGAAAAGAGTAAGTAAAAATAAAACAATGCTGAAAGAAAAACAAACATTGAGCCAAACATCCGAGGTTTCAGCATAAATAACAAAAACATATTCAGATCGAATTTGTTCAACACTTTTTCCTTGGACAACAAATGCAAATTTATGAATGAGTACCAAAGCTTCTTGAGTTTGCTTTCTATTCATTAATAAAACATAAATATGGTCGGAATCTGCCCATCCAGCTCTAACTACAAAATAAAAAATGTAGAGCAATACTGTAACACAAATTTGCTTACCCAAATATTCATACCATGGAAATAACTCTTCCAAAGAAGCTCCCAATTTTCTTTCTGTAACGGATGCCGTTTGTTTATCAAGACTTATAAGCTTTAAAGATGAAATAGGATTTTGTGTTCCAGCTAGCGGATATCGCATCGGATCACCAACTCTTTTTCCAGGTATCTCAAATGTTAATTCTGCAACATCCGTTTCATCAACTTCTTCATACAGTATTTCAGTAAATTTTGGATTCCACCAAAATCCTTCAAATCTTTCAAGTTCTTCTTGGGCGATAAAGCTAGCTATCCCAGATGTATGATTTGGGGTAACTTTTGTTGAATAGAATTGTGTATTTTTACTAAAAAATGTACGGTAAAGAATTTTCAAGAGTATGGGTAAAAATACCAATCAATAAAAAGCTGTCCATTTGCACAAAATGCAACAAATTCAGCATCACTTGGACATAAAGTTGCATTCATAATTGCTCCAGAAAACCATTCAGCAACTGGTTGAATTTCACCTTTCTGCAAAAGTATCAACAATCAACTGATAATCCCAACAATTCCTTCAAACAAACCCGTAAAATTTGAACTTTGTTATACGATGAAAGAAGCAAGGCTCCAGTTTCAATATGCCAAGTAAACCCAGTTATTCCTGAGACCACATGACTCCTCATTCGTTCATAAAATAACTGAACTTCGGCCGAAGGTTGAGCATTATTTTCTTCTTGTTGATGATTCATTGAGAATAGCGGTTTTAGGCTAACTTCTGGAACAAGCTGTGCATCAATCGGAGAAGCAGAAGAAGGTTCAAGAGTTTCAGGAATTTGTGCAGATATTACCGTTTGGGGTTCAGATCCTCCAACTCCAAAAAGTACAGGTCCACCACCATCACGAAGTTTTACAATCTGCATATTATTCATTGTATCTCCGAAAGACTTTTTTACTGCTAATCGAAAGTATCGGGAATGCCGCAAGCAATCGTTCCAACTCATATCATTTGGTGTAACATCGTAAGAAAGAACCGAATTTGGAGCCATTTGTTGTTGGTGTTGTGGTCTGAAAATATTATGTAAAGATCGTTAATGAAGAAACAAATGGGTAAACGAAACGACGTAATTAGCAAAAAAGTAATTAATGAAGCATTAATTATGTTTATGAAACTTGTTAAAGATTAACAAATTGCCGAACAGTTTGTTGTGCAACAACGAAACAAAAAAGTGCAAATCGCAGACTGGCAACATGCGAAGAGGACGAACAAATGCTCAAACAACTTTCAACCTAACAACTCAAAAACCTTCAAACAACCAAAACAAGTCAAATGTAATTGGACAGGCTTTCCTAGCCATAACCATTTGTACCCCCAATGTCCCCAATCCATCAAATGCAAAGACACAATAATACAAAAAAAGGTTTAATAAAAAAAATTGAATGCCAAAAAGGAGAAAAAAAATATACATTTTGAACATACAATTAGAACCAGATATAAAAAAGAAATACTAACAAAATAGTTCATCATGAGATCAATGGAAGACACTTCGAACAGCAGATGAGACTCTTCTAACAGCATTTCGGACGGAGTAACGTTTGACGGGCTTCTTATTACATACATCATCGAAAGAGAGCTTTTTAAACGCAAGATCAGGAATCCGTTCTAAAACTTCAACCTTATGATCATCATCCAAGATAAGAGTTGAATCTTGCGTACTCTCTGGTTCATCAGTATAAGAAGCTGTACCGTCATCAAACGTTTCAGAATCAACTTCTGATACAACAGAAAGACCATCAAAGCGAAGAGGAGATCCCTAAAAAAGAATATCATATTAATATGAGGTAAAAGGAATAAAGGTAAATATACTTACTTTACGCAAAGGTACAAAGAGTTCTTCATGGGATGTACATTGGTCATCATCATCATTCATGAAGCCAACATCATCCAAGTAATCTTCATCATCTTGAAGATAAGCTTTGCAGTACATATCCTTGTATGGAAGAATTTCATCATCAATGAAGCGGCGGATGGAACGTACGAGATTCTTAAGCATGAAACATTCTTCAAACTTTGCGCAAAGATCTTCAAGTACAGGAAGCAAATTCATACGATCATCAAGAGAAAGTTGATCAGCTGTTTTGTAAAGGCGGCTAAAAAAGAAAAGATAATGTTAATAAAAGTTAATTATATACAAGGGTAAAAGTAAACACTGACCTGCTAAGACGAAAGAAGTCATCCGGTTGAGATGCATTGAATCCATTCAAGTCATCATTGGTTGCGATGCATTCACCCATATTGTTGGCAGGAAGCACGTAATATTTCACCAAAAAAATATTCACGAAAATAAACGAGAGCTTTTGAAAAAGACCGTTGAAAAACGAAAAATAAATTTGACAATAATGAAATTTGAAAAAAGTCAACAAGATAATTTTGCACTCGGGCGGGAAATAGGAATTGGTACGCAAATTTTATGTGAAACTTTGCATTGCGGCGCATAATGCCAAATGTTTTACATAATTCAAAAATGCTGCTGCTTTTTTTTCAACAGTACTTTTTTTACAGTGTTTTTTTTAACATTGTTAGGATTTAAGCTTTTGTATTTCCTCGAGGATCCTTATTTATTTTTTAAATTTCTTTCTCTAATAATGTCAACAAGTTCCTTCCTTTGCTTTTTTTCATCTTTTTCTGCTTTTTCTCCTTTGCTCTTTCTCCTTTTTTTTTGCACTGCTAGCTTTTTACGGATCTTTTTTTTATCAGGATTTAGTTTAATTTTTTATCTTTAATATTATCTTTTTAATTACTTTGAATACAAAGATATTAACATTATCTTCACAATCAACATCACCTTGAAATGTTTTAATAGTTGACTCACTGATTTTTTCTTCTACGTTTTAATATCCATGTTTTACAGTGTTTTTGTTCAACACCATTTAGGAATAAGTTTTCTATTTATTTATCTACACTTTCTTTTTATCCTCGGATTTCTCTTATTAGTAATAATAATCAACAAGTTCCAACATTTGATTTTAGATCTTTTATCCTCTTTTTTCATTTCAAAAAGTCATCTCATTTTCATATACCAGCCATGGAGCTTGTCCTTTATTGTTGATAGGAATTCGATTATCCCTTAAAGATGGAGCTGCTGTAGTTGCCCAAAGTGTTGCACCAAAAATTGTTATCGAAAATATTATCAGCATTAACCGATCTATTGTCATTGCAACAAATTGCCAATCTCGTTGCAGCTAAAAAATATGTATACTTTTGTTACAGTAGTTAAAGCAAGAACTAACATCTTCTATTTGTCGAATCTTTTTTAATGATCTTTCTATATATCGAATATTTCGTCCAACATTATTCAATTTGAATAAAACCCATGGCGGAAGCGCTAATCTTTTACTCTTTTTGATAATAATTTCTCCGTCACTGCTTTCAGACAATCTTCGATAATCCGCTCTTGAATCCGTATTATTCCTAAATAATCCAGTTGTTGTTTTTTGCTGCTGTAAGCTGTTTCTTTTTCCATGGCAGGATTGACTTCGAAGATCCTCAAAATGAGAATCAAGAATTCGAAGGGCATTTAAAGTTGGAATTCGCTGAAATTAAAAATCAATGAGTTTTCTGTTTAGCAAAAGTACCTTATAACGTGCTTGTCGATGAAAGCGTTTGTTGCCGATGTTACGAAAAATAAGTAAATATTTTCCCAAAAAATGTACAAAAATCAATCGAACAATTTTCGGCATTGGTGCTTCATCTCTCCAATGAACATTTTGGATGATTACTGTAAGAATTATAGAAAGCGTAACCATAATCATTTCAAAAAGGAGATACTGTCCAATTAAAGGTGCTGCTAGACTTGTCGGGGGAGTAATTTCTATCTGAAGGATTTGAGGATGTTAGACTTTTGTACTTTAAAAAAATATATACCAAAAGTAGTTGAAAAAAAGATAATGCAACAAGAATTGAAATTCCAAGTGTAACTTTTTGATGGGATTCACATGGAAGATAAAAAACGAATGAAGTTAAAGCTGCAATTCCCATGCAAGGTAGCATTAAGTTTACTGTATAGAATAATTTCTTCCGTCGAATATTGATTGTGTACGTGATATCGATTACTCTATAATTAGGTTACTGTATTTTAAATTTGTGTTGAACAGTTACGGATAATTGCAACATGGATATCTCTTTTTATGTCGAGTTGCAACAACTCCAAGCAAATCCCATTCAACAGCTTCTTGGTACTCGCTAATATCAATTCCATCTTTGACTTTCCATTTTGTATGATTATTTTCATTTATTTCTTCAATCAAATCGGAATCCAACTAAAAAGATTATAGTTTTCCTTTTCATTCTACAGTAATCCAATATTAAATATACGACTTACATGTACCATATCAATTTCATATCCACCATAAGTCCATGAACCAAACTAAAATGTAATGTTTTCGTGAGCAATATTTTAACAATTAAGATAACCTTTAAATCACAATTTTGAATATCATATGGAAACCAATCTACTGAAAATGTTTAAGTTGGACAATTTTTTTTCATTGAAAGAATTACTTTGAATTCGACAAACTGATTCAAATACAGCTGGAGGTTCCCATATTATGTCACCATTAAAATATACATCCGCTTTTGTAATAATATGCACTGTAGGACTGCCATGGGCATTATTGTATAAACAAATATCCGGTAGAAATAATAATTCACCAGGGATATGAATCATTGTAATATTTCCATAATCGGCAGGATTCCATTTAAGTCGATAATCATTCCATTTTTGTATTAACCAGCCATTTGTTTTTAAAACTTGATGCTTTGTTTGAACATCAACAATTTGAAGAAGCTTAAATTTTACTTGAATTCGAAGTGCATCTTCTGCTTTTTCGACGGGTCGATTAAGTTTACGGTAATCATTCATTAAATCTTCAAATAGCCGATTTCCTTCTTGATTGCCTGAATTTTATAAAAACACATTAAACACGGGTACAGTAGTTTAACGGTTGAGAAATACTACAAATACCGTAATCCATTAAAGATTTTTATACAACAGAATTCAGTATTAATAAAATACAGCCAAACTATTAAAAAAAGAAAACCGTTCTGTTGAATTAAGCGATTTTTTTTACTTATTTATTACTTTAAATACATTATGTAAAAAATTTTAATAACTAAAACTCAAATTTACCTGTTACAGTATGTATAACAAATAATAAGTAAATAAATATGTGTTTCATAACTTTGTTGGTTGAGCTTTAAATTTAACCAAAAACTAAACTTTTTTCTTTTTTTCAAAACTATGCCGAAGAAGAAAAAAAGTAATCAAGTTTCCGCTTCAATAATGCCTTTGAAAATGAAATTGAAAGAAGACATCCCACTTTAGTCTTTTTAGAAAAAAAGCAATTTATAAAACAAGTCATTTCCTTGAAGTCCGAAGGAAATAGTTTTGAATTATAAGTTTTGCCCAAATATATTCGCCCTATGATTATTTCTTTGTCACAAATCTATCTCAAAAACGTCAGTAATCACAATCGAAGAAAGATCCTTTTATTACTGTATCAATAAATTCTTGTGTTTCTGACCAAAAAAATATATTAAATAATCTTTACTTAAAACACGCATATAATTTAATACAAATAAAATTATAATTTTCACTTTCAAAAAAAGATATCCAGTAACAAACAAAGAAATAAATTTTTGCCATAAAACAGACAGACATTAACAAGAATAATATAAAATCATTACTTCCCAGAATCAAAACACAACCCAAGACCCAAAAAAGATACTTTTAGTGAAAAACATGATGCAATGTTCTTGAAATAATTAGAAATAAATAATTGATTTTTTTTATTCTTCATCACTTTCATCTGAGCCTTCAGTGTATTCAGAAAGGCCTCCATCATTTGCTTCATCTTCATCTTCGGTATCAACGTATTTGACCTAAAACAATAATTTTGATTATTTTTGTCCGTATACAATCATGTTTCTTTTTTATCGAAATTTAAACTTACTGGAGGAGGTTCACGAGCTTCAAGAACTTCTAATTTAATATCATGTGTATAATCACAATCAAGATAAGAATCAGATCGAACATTCAACTGATATTGATAAAGACCTTTTGCACTTGGAGCAGGGAATTTAAGTTCAACCTATAAAAACCAAAAATTACAGTAATCAAGCAGAAAGAAAGAAAGAATTAAATCAAAAATTACCGTTTTTGAATCCTTTAAAGTTTTGCATGGAATAACATAAGTTGAAAGACGACGAGTTTTCTTTTCAACAAGATAAAGATACCACCATTCAAATTTATCAAGAGGATAATAGGGGGCATGCACTTCATAAATATCTGTAGGTTCTTTTTCAAGTAAAGCTTCCTTTCTTGCCATTCCATCTTCCCATAAATCATCATCTTCATCAGAGGATTCTTGGTTAGATGTTACTTCATTCAACATACTTGCAGCTTCATCTGATTCAGTATCAGATTCATTTGTATTATCACTTTCAGATCCACTTTCATCATTATCTTCCTTTGGTGGCTTTGAAGAGGACGAAGCTTCAGCAGATGCAGCAGCACCCGTTGTTGCAACGGCATTGGAAGTAGCAGGAGTAGCTTTCTTCTTTGGTTGTTGAGGTTTTCCACCTTTTTTACCTCCTGCTTTTGCCTTCTTCTTTACTTGCTTTTCCCATGGTTTTCTTTGTTTAACGGGTTCTTCATCCTCTCTTTCTTCTGGTTCAATCATTCTTGGACCTTCAGCAATTTCAGCAGCACGTCTTTCACGATCAAGAAGTGGCAAACGTTTAAGAGTAACTTTTAGTGTAACTAATGAACCAGAAGTTACTTGATCTTTATCATCTTCACCTTGGACTAAAAAAAAGAGGAACAAATTATACAGTGATAAATTACAGTAATACACATACCTTCAATACGAGTTTCAATTTCAAGTTTTGGCATCTTCTGCAAAACATTTATAACATCTTCATATTCATGATCTTCAAGGGTATTCAGCACTGTTCTTCGCTTATGTTCATTTAATGCTGCTAAATCAGCACAAGTAAAAATGCGTTTTCGACGTAAAAATGGAATATTTTTATCTTGGATATGTGGAAGTTGAAGAATTGAACTATTTTGAGGCCATAAAGCTTGTACAAACATTGGAGGAAATTTTAATAAATTTTCTAGTGTTTCTAGTGTTGGCGGACGTTGAACAGGAATATGAAAATATACTTGAACATGCATTCGAATAAATTCTTCTACAAGTGACAGCACTCTTGTAACATAATATTTTTGATCTGAAAAATATACTTTTAATGGACGTTAAAATGCTGAAAGCTTTACCTTCTTCAAGTCGTTGAGAAGGAAGTGGAAGACGGGTCAGATAAGCATGTAAAAGTGTTCGAGCTTTGATACTCCATGGTAGGAAAAATGGTGGTTCTTTTTTAGCATCACCAAGTTGTCGCAAATCTTTCATCAAAGGTTTAACTTCAAATTCATCGGTATCTCTTTCAACAATTTCAGCATTAAACTTTTTACAGAATTCATATGCTCCAGAGATAACAGTTAAAGCTCCTGTAAAATGTATACTGTGTTTAGAAGCAAAGAAATAAGCAGAAACTTACGAATAATATTCATGCTTGGAGTTTTTGCTAAAAAGTGATAAAATGCTCGAGTTGTTTCAATTAAAACTTTATCGGCGCTGTATTTCATTGATCGTTGCCACCATATCCCCTAAAATGTCATTAATGTGAAAGTTGTACGTCAAATATTGCAAAAGGCTTACAACAAAGATAGGTAAAATAACCATAAAAACCCCAACATAAAGTGCCAAAACCCATCCACCATATTGATCACTAACAATCCATTTCGGTAAAGCAATACCAAAGGTCATAGCTTTTGGTCCATCAGGATTACCATATTTTTCCCAATTTTCACGAGATTCTTCATTCGTTAAAGCTTGATACGCTTTTGCAATCAAATCGAATTGTTGTTCATCACCACCACGATCAGGATGGTGAGTTTTTGAAAGTTCACGATATTTCTTTTTGATTTCAGCTGGTTCAGCACCAGTATCCAAGCCCAGAATTTTATATGGATCATATTCTTCATTAATATGTTCAATTTGTGAAACTTTAAAAGAAATATAAATGAATAGAGTCCATAATATTAGAAGGACAAGAGCTTTCAAAGCTTGCTTCGTATATTCCCATGGTTTAATTGCCCGTTTTTTATCTCTTTTTAATTTACAGCCATTACATTGACAACCACTTTCATCAACAGCATGTTCAGTTGCTAAGAATGGACATTAATGTAAAAAATAATAATGGATGGGATAAAAACTTACGTGGTGCTGGCCATAATATATATGTTAAAGGTACCAATATTACCGCATAAAATGATATTACAACATAATAAAAAGTATTCCCAACTTCATCATATTCAAATTGTGCTCTTCCCATGGTGGTTAGAGGCTTGGAAGAGTTTTAAGGCCTGAAAAAGATTAATATAAATTTAACGGTCTTGTTAGGCAGTAATATGGACAACGATAAAAATGATTAAATAATCAAAAGAAAAATATTTAACGATAATAATTTTAATTAAAGGAGCCTGCAGTTCGTATTCTTCTTTTTCTTGGACCACGCGTTTCTGTGTCAAAAATTTATAATCAAATATCGCTTTGAGACAGTAGCAAATAAAGAAATGAAATGAAAATGCAACGTTGACTTTTAAAAAAGAAGCTTCTGTTTTTTCAGTTTTTGAATCAAAAATTTTGAATCATCAAAACTCTATTTTTTTCAATTTAATTTTATCCTAAATTTAGGCAATGAGCTTCTAAAATAAATTTGCTATCACGAACTTCACTTTCATGCACATACAAAACTTGATTTTTTTTTTTTTCAAAGTAGATCAGTGATAAAATTGCGTCTGATAATCCTTATCAAAATGCTAGTCTACACTTCCGTAAAAGATTCCGGAATTTTGTTAGTGCTATCAAATTCTCATAACTTTAAACTAAAAAATTGCTACTTTTAATGATGCGTAAAGTTTAAATTTTCTATCAACAAAAACCATTAATTTCAAAGATATGTGAGATATTTATTATTATTAATTTAGAACAACATAAATAAAGCTTGAAATAAAACAAAAATACAAAGATAAAGAAACAACAATTTTACTCTTTGATTCACATCGAAACGAAGGCAGAAAAATGTGAGATTTTTCGTTTTCTTTCGTTTTTAAAAAGAACAAAAGAAAAGTCTTTTCGTTTTTTTTCGAAAGCCTGTTTTACACATGGCGTTCATAAACATTTTGCCACACTTTGTCTCACGTTTTTCTGGTTTATTCTGGAAAAAAATTCGATGTGGATTCCTTCAACAGCAACAAACAATGGCTTCGAATGATATTGAAAATCTGATCGTCGTTTTGGTGTTTGTGGAATAAATATCGATGTGGTGGTAAAGTTTTCACTTCGGCGAGCAGATCTCTAAAAAATGATGATTATTAGGTATGACCACAAGACTTTGGAATTATTAATGTAAAAAGTTTAGAAAAATTACAGTATAGTTATGATACTGTTGGATAATGACGATACAAAACCATCCGTCAGAGTACGATTACGGGGGAAATTTGCCACGTAATCATACATTTTTGGACGATTTCATCTTTTAAAGCGGACGGACGATACAAAATTGTACCTTGAAAAGTACGCTTTCGGAGAATTTTTTTTTCAGTGGAGGAGTATAACTTCATAATAACTATTCCTTCTAACCAAAACTGTAAATCAGGCAATAATTGAATCTGTAGAAATAACAGTTTCAATTTAATTTTTTTTCCAAGTTTTGTCAGAAGATAAATTTTTTACGAGATATTTTACCTCTTTTGAATTTGAAAATTATACCGTAATTTAAAAAACTTTTACATTTTTTATCAAAAATATCATACCTCTTTTGATGGAGCTCTTAGAATCATTTCATCAGTCATTGGACGGCATCGTTTTATTAGTGGTGTTGAAGGAGTAACAACGATGATTTCAACATTGCCAACATTTGCATCTGCAGCAGCCGGTTTAGAAGTTGAAGCAGCTTGGCTTGGTGGTGGTGTTGAATTTTTACTCATTTTTTTTCTTTCAATCAAAAAAATATTTTAGCAAGATAGAGAACAAAATAACAGCAACAACCGTCTTATAGGAAAGAACTTGTACAAAACTGACTGATTTTTTGAAAAAAAAACTAATGTTTTGAACAAAAACCAGAGCCAAAAATGAAAAACAAAACTCTCAAACCCTCGGAATTTACCCAATGGGATTGTAATACCAATTTTTGTAATGAAAAAATGTGATTTGTTTTTGAATTTTTTGATTTTTGTGATTTTGAAGGAGCACTCCCGAGAAAAACCGGCAATGGCAAAAGTGAAAAACAATTTTGACCTTTTGTGTTTAGGGTATTCTTTCAATAAAAAAAACAAAAAAACCGGCAGGAAAATGCCAATGTTGAAAAGAGAGAGAGAAAGAGAATTTATCTCCGCCTTCTTTTCTCTTTCTCTTTGAAAGTAATTATTGAAACAGTAATAATAAATTTATGGTAAAACTATTACTGTAAGTTTAAAAAACACTTGGTAAATACTGTAATAAAAATGCATTGATTACTGTAAAACCAATTACAAATGTAGCATTATAAAGTTCAATTAATTAAACCAACATTTGTGAAAAAAGTCTTTTGAATTTAGAAAAAAACGAAACATTCATATTTTTTTACCTGTAGTACAAACCATAGATTCTAAATAGAAGAACATAATTCTAAATTTTACAAAACAATATCCAGAATCTGAAGTCATCTGAGATTTCCACTCAGATCTTTTTTCATTGGTTTCATTTAACCACTAAAATGGATTAACCAAAAATGAAACGACGAATGAATAAAGTCTGAAATTCAAAGTTCAATCATTCGTCATTGAAATGGATAAAACTCTGACGCATAAATGAATGAGACAATTTTGAACTGTCTTTCTTCAGAGTTGAGAAAAACAAACTGAACTTTCTTAACTGTCTCATAAATTTCTAAAAAGTAGTATATAACTTCTACCTCTCTTATTTAAAGGGCTGGGCTTTCCTCTTTCCTAATCCCTCCTTCTTTTTCCCTCCCAATAATTTTGCAAACACCCAAAATCAAGAAAAAAAATTTACAAATTCCCTGAAGTTTTTTTCCTTTTGATTGAGTGCTTTATTTTTCGTAATTTTCAAAAACAAATATTTTCTGTCTCAAATATATTTTCAAATAATTCTTTCATTTTTGCTTGGGAAAACTCAATCTCACACTTTCAATTTGGTTTTTGTTGTCTGGAGGTTTACCCACCTTTAAGGGAAAAATTGGTTGGAAACTGTCAAAACAAAAAAAAAAACTAAAGGAAAATGAAAGATATAAAACTTTGAAAAAGTTCGGGAAAATATTTCAAAAACAATGTGACAGAGAAAAATGTAAGGCAAAAACATGTTTTGATTAAATGACAATGCCATTGAAAAAATTGAAAGTTACAGTAGTTTCGAGGGAAATTGACCAACTGAAGGTGTTTTAAAAATACAGTATTTTTGTGCGAAAGTTACAGTAGTCTTTCATTATGAAAAATTTTATTTTTTATGATTTGCAATTTAAATGATACAGTAATTTTGAGACAAATGTGTATAAAAAAATAATTTATAGCTACAGTAATTTAGTTATTTACCAATTTAATATACAAAAGTAATAATTTACATTATTAATTTTTTAAGATTCATCAGCAGCCCAGATATCCGTTCTTTTGCCTTCTCCACCTTCGCCTCCGGCTTCTGAAGCTTCAGCAGCGGCATCTTCGGCTTCCTGTTTTTCCATGGCAATTCTTTGTGCCTAAAAAAAGATATATCCAATTTTATCCCACTCAAAATTCCCAAAATAAATCCACAAACTTCCATCTCTTTCATTTTTTCAAGTCCCTCTTGTTGCATACTCTCCAACTTTTCAAGCGTTACACTTTTTAGCGGAATTAATTTTGGCTTACAAAAGATTGGTCCAATAATTTCTTCTTTAAAAAGCATTCCAGATTGTGGATAAATAAATTCTTTGAGAAGTTCATCATCAACTGCTATTGGGGCTGCTGCAGCGGCTGTTGTTGATGTGGATGTGGTGGAGGACATTATTCCTTATTTTTATGGACTTTTTTAAATGCAAATGTGCAAGATGTTTTTTGTCCAGAAATAATCTAAAAAAGATTTGATTGTAATAAGAAGAGATTGCGATACTCAAAAACAACACGGTAACCAAAAAATTAAAAGTAAATAAGTACACAAAGTTTTTTTTGTGAAAGTTAGATACAATCGCAAAAACGTGAATTTGTAACATCAATTTTAAAACGATTATCCCAATTAGGATGCATGATGGGGCCCAACCCCTAAGATAAAAATGCTTTGATCTTTCACCGCCCGCACATGATCAAAAGCATGTCCCCTCGAAATAGTTTGTGCATCTTTAAAAATAAAATGCTGCTGTCGTTCTTGATTAAGATCTTGCTAAATAGAATTTTTTCACTTGAAAATTATAAAACTAATTTTAAGATTTCGATTTTCGTCACATTTTTGCAACCTTATACGATGATAAAAACATTAAATTTGAAGTCAAATCTCAACACTTTTACACCTTGACGTTACTTCCAAATTGTTAATCAGATTATGTAAAATATCACATGTTAAATTTTGATGACAAAATTTAATGAGATCTCATTAAATTTCCATTTATGGCCTAAAACGTCCTCAAGAAAGTAATTTCGAAAACCATAAAAGCAATGTAAAAAAGGTGAAAAACAAATTATTTAAAAACTTAATGCTTTTTTTTATTTTCAAAAAAGTACAAATTAAAATTTTCATTACGGTATTTTGGGTTGTTTACCACTTTTTTAATTTTTTAGAAAAAGAAAAAATGACAGACAGAGGACACCTGCTGATGAAAGAAGGGATATTTTTTATATCATACAAGACACTGTATTATATGACAGACACATATATATCTTTAAATTTAAGGCATTATAATTGAGAGGAAAAAAGTAGTAGAAAAGGTTTTTTAAAGAGAGGTGCAGCAGCATTGCCATTGGGGTTGTTGTTGTTGTAAATAGACACAGAGAGATATATATGAAATAATTTTTTAAAGTTGCCAAGGCAACACCAAAGAAAATTGACAACCAAAAGCATTTAATAAAAAAAGGTTGACTTAAAAGTGGTAACTTTTTTTTCGAAAAACATTTAACTTAACTTACTTATAAATTTTCTTGGTTGACAAAGTTTTACCACCTCTTGGGATATGTTTTTTTTTCAATTATTAATGAATCGGAAAATGTTTCAAGGGAGATATAAAAAAACATGTAAATGTTGGATATCATTCAACAACATTGGTAATATTGTTTAACATTTAATTGTTAAAATGAACAGTAATAAAGTTGTTGATAATGATTTTTAAAATTTCAACATTAATTTCATTGTATTGAAATCACATATATTTTCATCAAAAATGGTTTGTAATTTTTTTGAGTTCTGTTAAACTTTTCAAATATTTCGGTTACTGTAGCATACTGTAGAAGATTTTATGTTTCAATCTTGTACTGTCAATAATGCCCATTAAGTTCACATTTAGGTTACTGTATGTGTTAAAAAAACATTAAGAAACATAAAATACACCATGTGTCATTCAAATTTTAGGAAACTTAGGATAAAATTTGTAAACCCTATTTCAAGTTTCAAAATTTTTAGTCTACCCTATTTTATGATGCTTTTTTGCTTGCAAAGATTTTTAAAATAACTATATCTCTTCAAACAATGAAGAAGGATTAACCTTTAATAATAAAATTCTTGATAATCTTTCTATTGATTAAAAAAACCAAAACAGCTTAAATTTGATAAAAAATTCCATTTATAAAAGATAGTATCCAACAATAATAATATTATCCCTGTTGAAACATGCTTTTTTGATGATTAACACATTTTTTTCTTTTGTTGGCAGTTAATACTTTTCTTTTTTATATGAAGAATACTCTTTCATTAATTTTTTATAGAAATATTAATTAACAAAAGCAAGAAAGAAAGAAATGTGTGACTTTAAATAGAAAATATAAAAATTTATTCATGCAAAAAAGAGCCAAAAAAAGAAGGAGAACTTCGAGGCATTTTTTCGTGTCTGCTTTTTTCAGAAAAAACTTTCAACATTTTTTTAGAAATTTAGCATTGCCTGGTTTAAAACGCCCTCAAAAAATTGAAAAAAAATTTAAAATGAGATTTTAAAAAAAGAAATTAAATGAATCTCTCTCTTTTTTTGGGGTTTAATTTTGTGGCATCTTTTTTTGGTTGTATCATTCTTAAAAAAATGGCTTCCTTATTTTTTCTTTGTCATCTTTCGGCATTTTGATGATAATGTTGTTGTCGCAGCAAACTGAAATAAATTTAACAAAAAAAAACATAAACCTCTCTCTTTATTGCGTTTGCCTTTCTGCTAGCTAGTCAGTAGCTCGATGTATGCCTCATTTTAGAGGAGGAGGAGGGCATTTAACTTCTTTTGACTGCTGTTTTTGAGGCTACTGCTTCCGAGGGAATGGCAATTGCCTTCTGCTGCTTCTGCTTCTTCTTTAAGCTGACTACACAAAAAATTGTTTTTCAAGTATTGATTCGTTTAAAAACGAAAAATTTGTAACGCGGCAAAAAAGAATGAAGGCGGAGTTTTAAACTGCGCAAGTTAAAGCAAAAATGCCAAAGGCGACTTCTTTTTTTACATAACTCTTTTTTTCTCTGCTTTGGTTATGACTTTCATTGCTACCGGGCATAAGCAGTGAAGAGAGAGAGAGAGGATGTTCGAGTTTGTACCCTCCTCCTCTTGGATATATGGATGGCAGTGTTCAAAAAAAGTTGTTGTTGTTATTTTAGTGTTTTTTTTAGCCTGTCGACTCGACTCTGACTTTAAGAAGGGGTAAAAAAGATTGCCTCATAAATGCCATAATGCTGCTGCTGCTTCTGAAAAGAGAAAGAAGGATTTTTGTGCCGGCGTTCTTCCTTCATTCCTGCCAGCTGCTGCCTGTTATTTTTTGCCTCACATGTAGAAGGTTACAGCTGCTGCTGAAAATGCCAGTCTATGCTGCTGTTTTGGGTTGTTGCATTTTCTATATGCCCTCAAGAGTTAGTTATCATTACTAGTTTTTTTTCCTTTTGACTGAAATGGACGAAAGGCAAAAGAAAAAAGAAGGATAGAGAATACAAGACTCCGAGACACACACAAAATATCCATCAACACACATCCCTCTTTTTCCTCAAAAAAAAAGCATTTTTAGCATCGTTTTAGCGCCTATAAAAAAGTTTATTCCTTTCTTCGAAAAAAGTAAGAGAAAAAAAGAAATGTTGAAATTTTTGTGGACACCCGGGGATAAAACAGAAGGGCTGCCGCTGCTGCTACTGCTTCAAAGAAAAAAAGGCACACATTTTTCATCATTTTGCCTCCTCTGCTGCTGCTGTCCATAATATTACATACAAAAAAACAAAATGCCACATATTTTTTTTGCCTCTTTCTTGGTCATTCTTTTTCTTTTTCGTGTGTTTTTTGTTGTTATTTTTTCTTTCATAAATGCCATATAATTTACTCGTCTTTTGTCACCTCTTTTTTTTCTTGTCTTGCATTTTAGGATAATTAATTACGGTTTTTAAATAGATTTAATTTTGATGGATTACTGTATTTTTTGCTTCCTCTTTTTTGTGTAACATTTATTTCCCTGATTTTTTTGAAAGATGGAGTTCTTGGAAAACTTAAATAGACAAAAATTTTTTATTTATTTTTAAATCGGAATTACCCTGAGTCAGGAACACAGAATCGCGTAAATATTCCGTACAAGACCATTTTCTTTTCATTGGGATTCTGAAATCTGCGATTTCAGATAAAAATATTTTCATCATTTTACCACATTTTTTTCTTAAAGCTGCAACAATTTAGCTAATTTTTCCCTCTTAAAATTTCTATATTTTTGAGTAGCTTCCAAAAAGATCAAAATAAAACTTTGTCCTTCTTTTTTTCTATTTTTTGACAAGAAAGAAAACAAAAGCATCAAAGAAGAATAAAAATTTTTGAGCGATCAATTTTTTGGTCAAAATTCAATTTCTTTTTTTTCAATCAAAACTTCAAAAATCTTTCAACAACAACTTGCTTAAAACTTCAAAAAATTGGACTTGTGAACTTTACCACAAAATTTAATTAATAATTTTTTCAACACAGCTTTCCACTTTTTCAGTAAGTACAAAATTAGAAAAAAAAATTAAGGGATATAATTTTTTTTGTTATTTTGAGGCTGCTGTAGTAGTGAGAATGAGAAAAAGAAAGAATTTCAAGAAGTGGGATAATAAGTGTATAAATTGTATGTTATCATGTGCTGTGAAAGAGAGAGAAAAAAAACTTCTTGTTGCTCTTGGTGTTGTAGTTTTAGGGTACAGTAAATTGGGTATTATACATGAAAATTAGAAAAATTTTAAAGCTTTCATTAATGACGAAAGCAGTGACAATTTTATAGGTGGTTAAATTATAGGTGACACATTCGAATTAATTAAAAGTGTTAAAATGGATGAGTGATACGGTATTTAATTAGGGAAGTAATACGGTAGTTGTTAAATGTGTATAATTAAAAGATAAAATGGATACTACAGTATATTAGTTTTAAGCAAGGTTACTTTAACAATCTCTATATTTAATACCGTACTTTAATTTTTGTAATGCATTGTTAAACTACCGTAATTTCCTCCAAACTATTTTAAATGTTACACCAATAATTTAATGCTGTATCACAACTGCCTTAACCTTGTTAAATGATAAATTACCTTTTCTGTGACAGCGCGTTACGGTAATTTTCGTAAAAATCCAAGGCCTAAAATTCTGAATTTTTAAGGAAACAAAAATAACAAATAGGATCATTTTCAAACAACAAAGAACTCATAAAACATCCTAAATTCTAATTTTGGAGACAGAAAAAAAGAGAGATTCATTGTTCAAAATCAAACTATCTCTACTATTTTTTTACAAAAGTGACTATTAAAAATTCAGTCTCTGCCGTAAAAAGAAAGGAAAAGAAAACCCAACCGATCCCTCCATCTTCAAAAAAGCCATTTTCTTTTTTTGATTTTATTTCGCGCATAAACGGCCTTAGAAATCTTTTTTTTTGCAATTTTTTGCAACAACTGTTTTCCTCTATCGCCTTTCTATTTTCTACTTTTGAACATTGTCTTCGCGCAAAGGGGGTAAAAAATGCATCACATCAGAGAAAAAAGAAAGACGAAGATGAAAATGACTCTCTTCATCGACTGCTGCTGCTGCAACTGCAATAACCACCACCACCATCATCAGCAAGGAGAAGAATAACCCTCCTGTATTTTTTTCTTTCTTCTTTTTTCACTGACTCTTCCCCCCAACAATTCTGTCCCCCTTCCCTCCCCCTGCGCAAGATTTGAAAATGACACGGAGACAGATGGTAGAAGAAGAAGAAAAGAAAAAAAGAGAAGAAAAAAACTATTAAAAAAACTATATGCTTATAAAAATATATCTATATTTCTTTCTTCAACATTCATTGTTAACCTTCATAAATATATTATTTTACCCTAAAGACCTCCCCTCTTTCTAGTTTTTTGATGTTTACAAAAAAAAGTTAGTTAATTAATTACCTTGGGGTATGATATATTGATATATTTTGGGAAGTAATAGAATTAACTATATTAAACTACTTTTTTGCTGTTGCTGCTAAAACTATTTCGCAAAATGTTATAAAAGATAAAAGCTTAAATGATGCTTATTTCTAATAATATAAAAAAATATATCCAAATGTTGAGGATTGAAAAAAGAGCATAAAAAATAGGGAGGCAAAAAAAACAGAGGAAGAGCAGCAGCAAAATCAAAAAAGTTTGCTGTTGCTTGAATGCTCGACGAACGACATGAGAAAAAAATATATATAAATTTTTTTTAGGGACAACACGTTATTATTATATTGTTCTTCTTCTACTACACTTTTTTTGCTCTGTTTTCTGTTCTACCACCCTTCTTCTTCTATTTTTGCTTCAAACAAAACATCAAAAAAACGTGGTCGAAGAAAAATGAAAAAAATAGCGCGCAAATTCGTTTCGAGTTCTCTCAAAAAAGTTATCTGTTTTTGGATAATGGATTTGGTTGTTGTTAAAGGATTCGTGACATCAATATTTAAAGTTGGATTATGCAAATTTTGACATAAAAATATTGTTTTTAAATTTTATTCAGCTTCAATTTCATGTTTTAAAGTTATTTAGCTAATTTTTGCTATTTCAGATGCTTTTTAAAAGTTAAAATATAAAAATTAAAAACATCAAAAACAGTTTTTCATTAATATTTTTGTAGTTTAATCAAAAACAAAAGTTTCAACTACCTTTGTAGCCCATAAAAATTATGCAAATATTTTTAGATTTACAACTACAAATTTTTAGAATCTTCCATTTGTTAATAATTTTAATAACATCCATTTTTACCAATATTAATATTACTGTTAAATATATTAAATCCAAACCCAAAAGAAGCTCTATAAAATCTGACTTTTTCCATTTTCCATTAAATAAATTCAATTCCATTTTTAACCCCAGAATAATTTTTAATCCATTTTTATATATAAAAATATTTTAATAATAATGATACATATATATTTTTTGCTTCCTGAATTTTCTCCATTTTTAATCAATTTTTTTAGAGACAAAACTACTCTATTTCCCTTTTTTTATGTATTGTTTTCCATCGTTAAAAAGTTTTTTTATTATTATTATTATTACTGCTCTTGATAAGAGCAGCAGCAGCAGTCTTTTGTTGCGATATTTTCCAACGTGTTTTAAAATAAAAGTTTTTTTTGCAAACATTAATTTTTTTATTGGTAAATTTATATAATTAATACTTATCGCGTTTTGTTTAACATTTATAATAATTAATATTTGGTAAAATTGTTAAACATCCAAATTTTTCAGATCTTCCCCTTAACCTTTATTATATTTATATATATATATTATTATTCAAATTTTCCCTTCTTTTTAATTAATTAATTTTATTTGCCGGTCAAATATCCATCTATTGTTGTAATATAAATATATGGACTAAAATATTACTGCTAAAATACAACACATATTTTAACATCCAAAAAAAATTTTAAAATAAAAATAAATTTTTTATATTTAAAATTTTTTATTAATGCTTATACGAAACTGGCGGTCCTTGCATCTTCAATCACAATTTTTTATTCAATATTTTTTAATTATATTTTTCCATCTAAACCTTCATCAACAAGTTGCAGCAGCAGTAGTACAACAGGAGCAGCAAGTACAACAACAACAAAAACAACCAAAAAAGGTTGTAGTAATTTTGCCGCTTGCGGCATTTACAAAGACGACAAAATTTTTTCGTCGTCGTCTTCAACCATTGCTACATCAACCAATTCCAATTCAACATCAACTTCAACTACGAATTCAATGATGATGAAACGTGTTCGAGCTCTTGATGGACGACAATTTCGTCGTCCTAAAAAATCAAAGTTTGGCGAAAATGTTTATTTTAAGTAAGTTTTTAGGAATTGTTGAATATACATACGGTAGTATTACTGTAGCTTATTTAATAATAAACACCACAGTAAGATTACCGTAACTTGTCTAATAGAGTTATTGTAGATTATAATTAATATACCGTAACCAAATCTATTAGATAAATTACTATAATTACTATAAAACAGTGTGTAATTTTTGCAAAATTGCAAAAGAAGCTAAAATAGCCAATTTTCGCGTAACTAATTAAACTACTTGTCTCTTGCTAGAGCTTTTGGTCATCAACATTTAAGTTAATTGCAATTCATTTAAATGGTAATGAAAGTGAGAGTGCCAATTTAATAAAAATAGATGGATGGGACAGATAGATAGATTGCTTTGTTGCAGCAAAAAATATAATCTTTGGTTTAAGCCTACTTTTTTCTCAAAAAGAGGCAAAGCCAAGGACAAAGCAGTTGCGCTGTTTTTTTGAGAAAATGCATATTTCAAGAAACACAAATGAAAAGTAAAAAAAAGAAGATGCAAACCATAAAAAAGTAACTATTGTTTAAAAATTTCGAAATCGAAACAAAAAGGGCATTTTTCTGGAGTAAAAAAACGTCATCAAAAAAGCAAAAAAAGCTTTTTTGAAGGAAAAAAAGCATAAAAAAAAGTATTAATCATAACAGCAAAAAAATGCAAAACCGAGCTATTTTTAAAAACAACAAAAATATGAATAATTTAAATTTTAGCACTTCAACATTTGTATACCTAAAACTAATATCAATTTGGGTTTCATGTATTGCATTTGATTTATTGGTGGGCTGTCGGCTTGAGCTTGGATGGCCAATTGTATTATTTGTTCGACATTTTAATGAAATTATGAATGCACCAAATGGTCCATTACGATTTTATTCTGTAAGTTTTATATATATATATATAAATATATGCTTAAGGGTACTGTAACGTTGGATACTGTAACCGTTAATACAGTTATTACACCACGTACAACATTATTGTATACTGTATTTCAGTGTAGACCTGTACTGTAATAACATTTTGTAAAAAAGCTTATACCGTAATATTGTTAAACAAGTTCTACTTTAAAAAGCTACAGTAATATATTTTGTAACATATATTTACCAAAACACAATTTATTTTTACCACTAATATAACTTTTTCACTAATATTACCACTAATATAACTATATACAGTATAGTTTTAATGTATAATTACATATAATTTTTTTAGACATTTTCAATATTTTATTTGTTGTTAACCCTAACATCGGATCTCATATGTTATTTATTTTTACCGGTTCAGCTATTATTATTTTTTGCATCAATACATGTCTGGCTACAATTCGCCTATCAAACCATTGATCGAGGCTTAAATCCAATTGTATTATTATTTTGGGGGGTATTTTTATTTTTTGAATATTTTTTCCGGTATAAAATGACTTCACCACAATGGTATCAATCTAGATCGGTTATGGTTGCAACATCCCTATTTCCAGCAATGACAGGTACAATATAATTGATAATCAAACTGATATATAAATTAATAATTGATAAAATACAGGATTTTTAGATGCATTCTTAGCAAATCAAATGTCAACGACCCGGCTGACACTTTATCGATTATTTGCTTCACATGCCCTCGGATTTCCATTGGTAACATTAAGTTTTCGGCTTAAAACAATTCTATCAAATTGGTTATATGAAAGATGTCGAACGGATGTACAAAAAAAGAATGAAATATTTGATCAAATTTTAACGGAAGCTTTACCCTCAACATATGACGGCAAAAAACGGCATGAACTTAATTCAAGGCCTCAACAGCTTGCTATTGAAGGGGATGCATTAGGTATGCCAATGTTAATCGGGCATGGCATTGATATGCAAATTTGCAAAACTTTGGGTTTTTTCCTTGAAGAAAGGGTGTTAAAAAATCATTATCTCGATTTTTTGAAACATTTTCTTCGTAGAAAAGACCCAAAATTCGACAAATTTACATATTACTACCGGGGCGGGCTAAAATTATGCAAATTTTTAACGCCAATCTTTTTTTACAGATTTTGAATTAGATCCAACTGGAAGTGATTTGTTAGATGAGCCAAGGCTATGTCTATCTTCAAATGGTCCAGTTCCATCAATATTCGATAAACTAAGCACCACCGCTTCAACAGCAACAAATTCCCCGTCACAGTCTTCTTCGAGATTAACGGCAACCACAGATGGAATACCATTTAATCGAAAAACTTCAAAAATGAAAGTTCCAATGTCTTACAAACATCAAAATGGAAGTAGTCAATTAAATGGAAAATCTTCTTCAAAATCTTCAAAAAATTTTTCATCACGAAATGGTCGAACAAATACCGATACCCAAATAATGGAAGATGGAGATGGATCGAGTTTAATGGAAGATGATTATCCTCCGACATCATTATCGTCAAGAAGAAAATCCAAACATTCATCATCATCTCCTGTGATCTCATTATTATTTATGCTAATAAAATTTATTCAACGTTTTTTTGTCAATGGGCTGCTATCATCAATTTTAACGATATTTCAAATGCTTGGTGATTGGATTTTAAAAATCTTAAATATTAAACGTTCAACAACCAAGAATTCGATAGCAGCCAATCAACAACATCGTCATCAACATAATAATATTAGCAGTAATAATAATAATAATAATGATATTCAAATAGGAAAAGACCAGCAAGATGATATGATCTCAATGATAAGTGGTGATGGGTCACAACGGAATGCTGATTTTGAAGATTATAGTGATGGCGGAGAGAATGAATCATACGGTACTACAACTACGAATACGCTTGATTTACCATCAACAAATATACAAAATATAAAAAATGGTACTATTTCATCATCATCATATGGAAAAAAGAAAGGAAAACAACTTCAACAACAACAAAATCAACAAAAATCAAGTAATAATAACAGTCGAGGCCGAACTCCAACAATTGATGGTGAATTTGAGATGCCATTACCGAATGGCATTTCATCAGCCCCTACGGCAACAACAACAAGCTCGGCATTGAAAAACGGCAACAAAAAAGGAAAGACACAAAGCAGCGGAAATGAAGAAAAACGCGGAGATGAAGAAGCACTTGAAAAACTTAAAATTGATTTACGCGGCGCAAAATTAGTTGAATCAGAACTTCGAGAACAAATTGCAGCATTATGTCAAGTGGAGAAAAGTTGTAAAAATGAAGTTCAACAATATAAGCTTAGATACGATCAACTCGATTCAAAATATAAAACTTTAACGAAGCAACAAGAACAAAATAAAACACAAATGACAAATATGGAAAAGAGGATTGCGGATGCCCAACAACGAAAGGATCAATTGGAGAAAGAACTTTCAATGGAAAGATCATCTTCAATTAAAACGGCGGCAGAGAAAAGCAGCACCAACACCGATGCAGAAAAAGTGGCAACGTAAGTCTTGGGGATGAATAGCAACATTATGTATATGATTACGGTAGTTTATGCAAATTAAAAGCAGATAAGACAAATTTATCCATAAAATATTAAAAATTTGCATACAAAATTTAACCAAAAGTTAAAAATTATGATGTCATGGATCGATAGATAAAATTTTTAACGAAATAATTTATAAACAGAATATGCAAATTAGGGGATATATCAAATCTTAATAAATAAATGAAGCATGAGAATCCATAAAAATGTCAAAATTTTGGTTACCCAAGCAAATTTGATAAGGCAGGAAATTATCAAAACAAAACGTAAAATATGCAAATTTTTGGATTTTCTAATTCTTAAAAATAGTTCGAAATGCAATTGCACCTTTTTATGGATCTGATCAATGGTGGATCTACTAAATCCCAAAAAATTAATCCTACAAAATCCAAATAAAAACCAACAAAAATAATAAATTTCAGAGATGGAATGATTGAAACTTTAAAAGCTAAAATTACCAAACTTGAAACAGATCTTCGAAAATCTCGTTCGGATGTTAAAAATAAAGAAGATTACGCATTAAAATTGGAATCAAAGCTCAAAGAAGTCAACAATCAAAAAAGTCAAGCACAAAAATTCGCTGATGATGTGAGTTTTATTTTTTTTTTCTTTAACCGTTTTTAACAAAGCATCGATGAATCACGTAAAAAATCAATCAATCAATTCATGCATTTTTTAGGGTTCATTAACGGTCAATCGATTGCAACATGAAAATATAAGCCTTAAAAAAGCGTTATCGGAAGAAAATCGAATTAAACAAGATTTATTTAAAGCTTTAAAAACTTCAAAGGCACAAATTGATGCCCTTAAGGCACGGCTAAATGTTTCTTCTTCCTCGGTGGATGATAATGAGATAATTTTGGGATCAGGACGAAATAATTCACCACCTTCGTCATCCCTGAATTTCAATGGGGATATGTTTCGGGATTCTCCAATCACAACTCCACCATCTCCACCACCACAATCATCAGGAAATTTGGATCATTTAATTTCGATGACACAAACTTATTGCATGTAAGTGTTTTTTAATATGTTGAAGATTACGGTAGCTAATATGAAAACAAGGATCTTACGGTACCATCAATATCGGTAACATGTTTTGATGAAAGTACTGTAACAATTATTTCTAAACTTATTGTAAGCAACATTATCTAATAAATCCAACAACATTTTTTAGGCCATATCCATTTTCATCACAATACAATGGCATTCGATCATCACCATCTGAAATGCGAGATTCTCCAACCCAGCATCAGCTCAACACCTCAGCTTTAGCTGATCCACCCTTGCATCCGCCAATGACATCGGCAACACGATCCTCTTAGTTTTTTTTCATTTTTTGTCATTGAAATCGTTCAAAAATGCCATTTAAAAAAAACAAATATTTGCAAAATCAGAGCTTTGTTTGAGGTTACTGTAATGCAGCAACATTTCAAGTAACAGCTGTTACTTTTGTACAATATTGTTATTTAAATTTTGGCACTTTTTGGAACGATTTTCTAATATTATTTTGCTAGTGTTTTTATTTTAAAATCTAAGTTCTTTGTTTATTTTAAAAAGTTACAATATTCTGATTCGAGCATCAATTTAAATTTCTTCGGCAACGCCAAAAAAAGTTTTGCTTTGCGCGCATTCTTCCTTCTTTATTACCGTAATCCTTTTTTGTTTCAATTCTATTCTTTTTTCTAATCAGCCAAATTTTAAACAACTTCAAAAAACTATTAATATCAATAGTTTTTTTAAGGCACAGAAATAATTTTTCTATATTTTTTTGAGCGTGTATGATTCTATATATATTTTTATACTGTAATTTCTTCTTCAGTCATTGGTCTTTTTTTTCTCGAAAAATGTGTGTGTAAAGTTTTTGGCGCAGATCTCTACTACTTTTATTTTTTGTAAAAAATAAAGTACATTTTTAATAATAAGCAAATGTTTTGAAGACAAACAAATATATGGTAGCTTTTATTCAAAAGCATCTCCAAAAAATAATAATCAAAAAACGAAACAAACAACAATAAAAAAAAGCTAAAAACAACTCACTGGAGATTACTTTGACTGTTGAAACAAATAAAAAAGTGTTCTGAAATCACATTCAATGATATTTGAAAAAGCCTGAATTCTTCTTCTTAGTTTTAGTAGATTTCTTTCCTCGAAAAATCTTGGTAAATTTATAATCCATATATTGCTGCATTGAAAGCTCCCAATCACTGAGGGCAAATGGAGTTGGCGGAAATCGGAAAATAGAAACTGAAGGAGGCTTTGAACGAAATTTTCGATCCTGAATATACGGTTTTAAAGCTTCCCGGAATTGTTTTACGTATGGCGGTGAAACATGATGTTGAAAATGAAGAAATGATTCACATTTCGGTGCAAAGTTATCCTAAAAAGGGATATCGTATAACCAGGTATAGACAAAGACGTATAAACAAACATACTGTAATAAATTGTCCAAATCCTTCATAATCAAAGCCTTCGGGGATCGAATCAATTCTAAAAATGTTAATCTTTGCATTATGTTTGAGATTGGCAAGACAAGAAGCCGTTGTTGGAGTATAATAAATTCCTTGATTCCATGATTGAATTCTAAAGTCATCACTTATAAATATATGTACAATATTAAAAAATTGAAAAACCTTACTCAAATTGTACCGCATTTGGAGCTCGTTGAAGAATATCAATCAACATGCCATTTTCACTTCCATCAGAAAGCTTCAAACATGAAACCAAACAAGATCGAACATTTTTACAAAGTTTCTCAAATTCCGCACATGTTAAAACTTGATTTTCAATATACAAATCTTTGACCGAGCATTTCCTTGCAGACTTCAGAATCCTTGAAACTGTATCTTCACTTGTCCCCATTTCACATAATAATCGTTTCTCGATAGATAATCCATCAATAAACGTTTCAAACATTGGACTTTTACTATCAATTTGAAGAGCCATACAATAAGTAAAATCATAATGAAGCCTTCGACAAATATATAAAGCATCAACTGGACGTCCACGTCGTCGTTCACATAAATATTTCATATATTTACAAGTCTTTGTAAGCTTGAATATTAACTTTGGTTTAAGTTTATCAATGACGTATGAAAGGATTGTTGATGGAAGAGAAAGATTTTGTGGAAGAGGATTATTGAAGTTGAAGAGAGCATTTTCAGTTGATAATGAACACGTTAGATTTCGACGAGATGCCAAACGAGGAGGTTGCCGTCGGGACATGCTTTCAGTATATAAATAAGTATTAATGGATAATAACAGAGAGATAAATAACAAATTTTGAATTAAAAGTTGAAGCTTAAATTTTGTTGATGTAAAATTTTGCTGAAAGGAACAAAAATCCGTTAGGCTACACAATGCCAAAAAAGCAACTAATAAAAAATATTTGTGTTTGTAAAATACCGTAAACTCCAACAACAAAATCTTATAATTTATTACCAAAAAGTACAACACTAAAAACAATTAATTAATCCATTGCAAAACTTTACTGATCCATTTCTCTTCACTTTTGCCATCAACTCTACAATGAAATTGATTATCCGCAAAAATTATTTCAATCCCCGGATTCTCTGTCACCAAAAGGAAACTCTGCTCCCATGGATCAAATTCTGGGATAATAAATATCAAATTTGTTACCTAAATTAGCATACTGTAGTTGTTTAGAAATGCTAAATACAAACATTAAATTTTTCAGGATTCCCAAAAAGTTGAGCAGTTTTTTCAACCCCTGCTACAGTATCTTCAAAAGTGTATTCTGTATTTGTGAAATTATATTTTTCAAGTTGATCACAAATAATTTCAGGGCAAGCTTTTGGCATGGCATCTCCAAAGAAATCCAAAGATTTTTGGGATGAAGTTGTTCGAAATAATCCAAATTCTGTGCAAACTTGATGCTGCCAATTTTGTGCTTGACGATCTAAATAAAATGGATGATTGTTGGATTATTAATAAATTTATTTAAATTTGTTGTATAGAAATAGTTGCATCGATTCGAAACTTTTATCCAGAAAAAGAGCACTTTTTCTTTTGCAAGAGAGCGCCTCTTTTGTTGTCTGTCGTGCTCCATTACCCCATTTTTGTGCTCTCTATTTGTTCTGTATAATTCTTTTAGTTTTTTTAACATTTTCTTTGTCTTAAATTGACCTAAATTAAGGTATCAATTCTTTCAAGCTCTTTTTAAAAGTGGCTTAACTTTTTATAAATTTTGGAACGCTTTCGTGAAAACGAAAGCAAATAATTTTTTAAAAAAATGTTTACTTTTCTTTTTTTTATGTTTGTTGCGTTTTCCAATTTCCACAATCAGATTCAAAAAATCTTCAAAATCGTTGCCATTCCATTTTTCGAAAAATTCCAAAATGGTACCATCTTCAACCGCTCCAGCAAAAAATTTTGTTGGATCATAATTTGCAGGAAAACATTCGGTATCATTTTTCTTGAAATAATCATCTTTTAAAAGATCCCGAAGATATTCCTGCCCTTCAAAAGTTGCCGTAAAATTATAATATCTTTCAATGGCATTTTGAATTTCAAGAGTTTTATTTTCATTGATGGCATTCATTTTTTCAATTACAGTATCCATATAATCAATGTACAGGTTTGGTTTAAGAGGGGCTGAAACTGCCACGGCACCTTTAATCAGTGATGGAAATTTTTGTCGTGCCAAAGTTGCAAGAGTTCCAGAATAAAAGCATCCTGCAATTATCCAACTGGAAGATTGTAAACTAAATTTTTCATTCATTTTTTCAATAAAATTTTTTATATCTTCCAATGATTGTGAGATGTTTAAATATTTGATGTATTCAGAGGATGGCATTCTGGAAAATGCATGATTTAAAACTGTTATCTTAAAAAGGATCTTACTTTGGTTCAGTAGGACCATAAAATCGATGGATTAAATTAAAATATGTAACTGGAATTGTAGTTGGAATTTGACCGGAAAGAATTCCATGACTTTTATTTAACATTTTTTCACCACTTAAATAAAGGAACACAATTTTGGAATCGTAATTAATATCATATTTGTAATCCTGTAAAACAAATATACAGTAATTTTAAAGTCTTATCTGTTTCTGCTTTTACAGTATCCTTAACTGTTAATTGGTCAAATACTGTAAATGTTGTTGAACAAATAATGTACTTTTTTAGAAAAAGATCTGACACGGGTACTGTAGCTACAGTTACAGTATACAACAAACCTGCTCAAAAACTCTGTCATCTTCAGGATTAAAATGATCTAATTTTTGTTCAATTGTTTCTTTATCAGAATCACAATAAATTTTTTGGATAGAAATTAAATAAATAATTATAAAAACAAAACCAATTTTCGTCATTGCTTTTCATTAACAAATTCATAAAAAATGTGATTTTTGTATTTTTAAAAAAACTTCCCTCAGAAATGATTGAATCATTTCCGATGTTTTTTTCTTCGAAATAAAAAATAGCACGTCATCAAATCAAAGAATGTTAATGATATTGAATAGAATCATAATCATCAATTTATTTTCTTTCAAATAAAAGCATACATAACATTAAAGTTTCAAATAAAATCAAGCAATTTCATCATCGAATCGGTTCATCAGGTACAAGAAGACGATGGGATCTTGCATAAGGTCGTTCACCAAGTGCTTGAACAAGCCGACAATGTGAAACTCCAATCCACCATTGACAAAATTTTGAATTCTTTTCAGCTTCCATTGAACATTCACAAAATACCGCATCACATTCTGCTCGAGTTCCATTCCCTGAACCATAACAAACATCATGGGCTTCACAACATAAATTCACTAAAAAGCTCAAAGGATATATAAAATCTAACAAATTTTAAAATTAACTTACATGTATCTCTATCACAAATTGCTGTTGATAAAAATGATGCAACTTTTGAAAGTATTCCAGAGCCACAATAATAATCTTTTAGGAATCCAGAAGTTGAAGAAATTGTTAGAAGAAATAAAAATAGAATAGCTGCCGTGCTTCTGGGAATCATTGAATAACAACGGTTCAAAATGAAATGTTCAAATTTCATTTTTCATCATCAACAAAACGACAAAAGGGATTATGCAAATTAGTTTAAAAAATGAAATTCCCGACAAAAAAATGGTATGAATCAAAGTTCTTTATTAGTCATACTGTAGTTTGTGCTCATTACAAAAATGGACATGAAAAAATAGAATTTAATTTTCTAATGCATTTGAAGGTGCATGATATGTATCATTTAGAAGCCATTTTTCAACTAATCGAAGACATTGTGCATCAATAATCTTCTTCCAACCTGGTGTTTGTCGTTCAACATGTTCAACATTCATTGCAATATATCTTGCACCAGCTCGTCGAATTACTGCAGCTTGATAAGTTCGTCCAAAATTACATAAGTCACAAACATTTGAAGGAGTGAAACTACCAACAAGCAAACCAGACATTCTTGCCTAAAAAAGAACGTGAATACAGTAATGATTAAAAAAGGTCTTAAGACAAAGGAATACGGTAGTTTGACTATTACCATATCAAAAAAATCAAAAACGTTAGCCCCCCAGGGGGCTCGAACCCCTGACCGTTAGATTAAAAGTCTAACGCTCTACCAACTGAGCTAGGGAGGCAGTGAATAACGCCTTGCATTTTTTCACAAGGACACAACGAAGTAGTCAGCCATTCCCAGACAGAGACACAAACGATGACTGCATTGCGTCACTTGGCCGCCGCTGACAAAAAGGAAGAAAGAAGAGACTCACTTTAAGTACGGAAAAATTATATGTGTGTGAAAGACGAAGCAATTCTTGTGTATCTTCAATTGGTTGATCCTTATCAATGGTAGAAGTGTAAAGAAAATCCAAAAGTTTTAGAACAATATTTGAAGGAGCATCAATGAGAATTTTTTCACGACTTTTGAGATCACTTCCAAATTCAAATTCAAAATGGTTTGAATATGCACAAAGATAACGTTTATGAGCCTAAAAAGATATTGAAAGTAGTAGTCATATGTCATGGATAGAAAAAGAACAAACTTTGATTCGAAGATTATCAGAGCAAATAATAATACAATCAAAAGGGATATTATTTTCACAAAGTTGTCGAAAAGCAAGATCCAAAGTTGGAACAGAACAAAGCTAAAAATAGAAGATGATAAAATTTGTTGAAAAAGTAGTAGAAAAACAAACAAGATCTTCAATGATGTGATTGTTGTCCATTTATACTTTGCTTTGGTCAGCTCAGCCTTATCAGTGATCAATCAGTGATGGATTAAAAATGTAAAAATGATCAAAAATGGCTGCTTTAAAAGTTTTAAATGCAAATTTATGCGTCATTTTTGTTGTTTTTTGTAAAAGTTTAAACTTTGAAGTTGAAATTCGTTGAAATTTTTTTTGACAAAATTTGAATGTTAAACATTTTTTGGCAAAATGCAACTTAAAAATTTTACGTTTTGTAAAAAAAATTTTTTACTGTAGTTTTTTGTTATTGCCGTTTACAAACTTTTTAAATTCAATTTTATTAATCAAAATATATATTTTTTACATAAAATATTAATGAAAATTATTTACAATTGGTAAACATATTTAGAGACTGGCAGGGAACACTTTTTCCTTTTCTTTTTCCTTTTTTTTCTTCGTTACCGTAACAAAAAACGAATTTGCGCATACTTTTTTTTAAAAACTAACTATTTATCCTACCAGACGTATTTTTTTACGCTGATTCCGAATATGCCACTTTTGAAAAAGTTTTTTCTGAGAAAAATACCCAAAATTTGCATTTTTAGATGTTTTTTAATTTTTTGACCATCATCTAAGCCGATCTAAGCTTAGCGACTTATACCATTCGATAGCCCTTGAAAAACTGCATTTTAGCTTAAAAATTCAATCATGGGAAATCATGGGAAAAATTATGGCATTAATCGCAGAGCTAGATTTGTATAAAAAAGTGTTAAAAAAAATTTGCAAAAAAGTGCAAAAACTTTTTTCTCTCGACAAAAATGAACGCACCACGAAAGTTTTCACGACAAAAAAGTGTTCCTTTTTCTTTTTTTTCGACGAAGAATTTTTTCTTTTTGTAATTTTAAATCGTTATTTTCGGCATTTTAACTATTTTTAATAATTTTTTTAATCTTATTTTCGGTTTATTCAGGTTTGAAAGTACTCAGAACGAACAATAAAATAATTTTTTTCCAACTTTTATTTTTGACCTGCCAGTCCCTAAACATATTCAACATTTGTTTTCTAACCAAAAATTTTAAGTACAAAAACCACAAGATTTTCGGCATTCATTCCAAATATTTTGATAGAATGGATTTGTGCAGAAACCATTACTAGCCCATTTCTTGCATCGATCATCCGTATCCAAACAGGCATTACAGAGATTACAAGTTTTTCGGCATTTTTGATACATTATAATTTGATAATTTGGATCAGAACATTGTGCAAGATATTTTTGACAATCCGTAATTGTATCAGCACATGGGGCTAAAAAGGTTTAAAATTTGCATAAATTCTGTTACAGTAAACTTTTTATTACCTGCAGTTGTTGCTGCGGTTACAGTACTTCCAGTAGGTTTTGCTGTTGAAGCTATTGGAGCATTTGAAGTGACTTCTGAAGCTTCTTCAGTTGTTTGACCGGAAATTAAAAGGAAGAAAAAGCAAACAAGGCTTAATTCCTTCAACATTTTTTTCAGTGATAAACTTTTCTTTGGAAAGCTGATGTTTTGCACTTTTTCAGTCAAGCTTTTTATACAACTTTTTTTGCAATGAATTTCCGGTTGATGCTTCAAAAAAAAGTAAAAAAAAAATACCACCACGAGAAGGGATCATCATCAAAATTCAAGTGATTTTCTTTGTTTCTTTGAAACAAAAGAATAATAAAAAAATTGAAGGTAATTGATAACAATTTTTTCTTCGTATGCCTTCGCGTAGGTGTTACAATAATCAGAAGAAGAAGATCACTGACGAAAGAGATTAAAGTTTTCTTTTTATTCAAATATATTTTCTTTGTTTATTTTTTGGTATCAAATATATTTAAACATTTTTCAACATAAAAAATTTGAAACAAAGGCATTAAATAGAAATTTTTAAAGGCGATTAATAACAATCAACGCATTAAAAATCTGGAAATGTTCTATTTTTGAACAGCAATAAATTTATTTTTAGAAACTATATTTTTGTACTTTTTTGAAGAAAAACTTATAGTTTAAAAGAAACGTAAAAATTGGAAGTAAATATTAAGCTACAGTATATCCATCTACAATACACAGCTACAATGTACAATTCATCTACGTAAAAAATCAATGATTTTCAAAATGAAAAACTTTTCTTTCCAAATCATTAATCCTTCTTCTCTGAAATTTAGAAACCGATCAATTCCCAAAAAAATTTGCATAAATTAATCACGTACCTGATAATCAATTTCTTTATCCTTTGCCACAAGTTTATCCCTTAAAACAGAAATTGCAGCAATTTTTTCGGTATCTTTCAACCTTTCCCGATCAACTCGAACCACTTTTGTATAAGATTCCCTTAAATTATCATATCTTTTTTGAGATTCTTCAATTTCTTCTTGTAATTCTGTTACTCGAAGTTCAAAGAGACGAGTTTGTTTTCGAAGTTTTTGAAGTTCTGCTTTGTCTTCAGAAGATGAATAATAAGAAGGTTCTCGAATGTTTTCTTTGGGAGGAGTTGGAAGTGGAATTGATGGTTGGGGTGGTACTGTAACATATCGGACAGTTTCCCTTGGGGAAGGTGATGATCGTGGGGTTGTTTGGGTATGAATGGAATGTTTTGGGATTACTGTAGACTGTTGTTGGGGCTTTGGTGGGGATGTTTGTTGATGTTCGGGTTGTGGTTGATGTTGTTTGGGCGGGGACGGGAATGGAACATGGGGATGTTGTGGGATTTGATGAATTGCTTGTAATTCTTCAACTTTTTGGGATAAACGTTCAAGGCGAGCTTTGAGTAATCGGTTTTCCTAAAAAATTGAATTACATAATTTCGAAATAAAATTAGCATAATATTTTCGGTTTTGCATAGGCAATTTTTTAGATTTGAATTATGCAAATCACATCTCAAATTTTTTAATAATAGAAATTAGATTTTTGGTACTAACTAAAAATCGAAACGTAATATCTAAAATTTAAATATGCAAATTTTTGAAAAACTTCTAGCTCGAATTAAAATCGAACCTTCAAAGCTTGATCCAGTCTTCCCATAGTTTCTCGGCCTCGATCTTTCCAAACTTCAATTTCTTGTTTCAAATTTGTTTCTCTTTGATCGAAGCCTTCTTTCTCTGATTTTAAAACTCGAACAATTTGTTGCAGCCGATCTGAATCATAATTCCTTCCACCTTGTTCCCGAGAAATTTGTTCGATATGTTTTTCTCTTCTTTCCAGTCTTTCAATTAATTCATTTTCCCGTGTTTCAGATTCCTCCAATCTCTTTTTCAAATTTGCCAAGCTTCTTTCAAATTTCTTTTTTTCTTCCCAATTTTCAACGCTTTCTTTATTTTGCAAAGTTGAAGCCCGTCTTGTGAGAGCTTTTTCAAGTTCATCAATTTTATGCTTTTGATTTTCTAACGTTCGAGTAAGATTCTTTGATTCTCGACGAAGCCGTTCATTTTCTTTTCGAAGCATTGAAGATTCGGCATCTGGATCTTGTTCACGTTTTCCGCCAAATCGATTCCGCTCTTTCCAAGAATCTCGTTCAGCTTCCAATTGCTAAAAATGAGATGTTTTTAAAATAGTCATGCAAATTTTTTAACAGCATCGATTTTTTCTAAATTTCGTTTATTTTCGATTTCAACTCTTATTTCGATTTTCACATTTTAGGTATGACTAATTTCGATTTCGAAAACAGACTTTCTGTTTTTTGATTTCGATTCCAGAAAGGTAATTTCGAATTTTAATCATTTTTTCGATAAAATCTTACCCTCGCTTTTCTTTCCAGCGCTCCAATTCTTTCCCGAAGTTTTCGGATTTCATTTCTTTGCCCATAAATTACTTGTTCTCGATCATCTCCAGCAACGACCAACGGGGGAGGTTTTGTAATTGTACTTGTGGAGGTTGGCCTTTTTGGAGGTGGTTTTGTTGCTGCCGTTGAAGACGATGGTTTTGCAACAGGGATTGTCTCCGATGATCGTCTTCGATTATCTGCTGATGAAGATCGTGATGAACTTCTTGAAGGTTTTCGCGGTCGAACTTCAATGTCTTCAACTGTTCCAGAATCCGTTGTTCCACCTTCTGATTCCTCTTCTTCTGAACCGGAATCACTTTCAGAACTATTTTCATTGGCGCCTGAAGGTCCGCCGGAAGGGTTATTAGCTTCAGGTTGGGGTTGTTGAGACGATGGGGGGACAGGGGTTCTAGCATCTTCTCGATCAGAATCATCAGAATCTGATTCAAAATCAGCATCAAATGATTCTTCACGATTTGGATTTTTTATTGATGAATTGTTATTGTTATTGGATACCATGGTATCATTGCTTCGGTCAGTTTGGCATCCGATATTCCTCTTTTCTGAACTAATTGAAGTTGTTGTTGTTGCACTTAATCTTTCACTCAACTCTCCATTAATATCCTCCAGTTTTCTTATTTCTTTTTCTAACGCAAATATTTCCCTTTCTTTTTCTTCCAAAATTACATCATTCAACAACTCCGCCGAAGTTTTTGGTCTTTCATCTGCCGCCGAGGGTTCAGTTTCAATTTCTTTTATCGATTTTTCTAACAATTGCCGCCGTAAACTTTCTAACAATTGCCGATATTCCTCTATCGCAGAATCCTTTTGATCTAATTGATCCTGAAATATTTAATAGAATTTATAAATTTGCATATGCTACAGTAATCTTTTTACCTTGTAACTTTGGATGCAAAGTCTTGCCCGTTCTTTTACTTGTTCCATTTGTTTTTGATATTCGCCAGAGTTGTCATAGATTACGGTACGAGTTTTTTCTTTTCGTTCTGATCTTTCAGAAGATGAAGAAGGTTCTGTAGAAAGTGTGGAGTCTTCTTCTTCGCTTTCAGAAGGTGCTGTTTGATAAGCATTTGATAGCTGTCGGGGCAACTAAAATTTGCATATTTATGTTATTAAGTTTTGAGTGGAGTATTTTATGATTTCTTTCGGATTCTGTGTATCTTCTGAATCTTTGACTTCAGAAGCTCTTTAGAAGATTAGTGAAATTAAAGTTATGCTAATTTTTAGTTCAACATATTCCCTACAGTAATCCAATCTATTACCTGATTTATTAAACTGTTTTCTCTTTTTGGCTTCCGTTTTCTTCGCTCTTTGTCACGCCGTTTTTCTTCGCTTCCTTCATCCTCAGATTTTGATTCATCTTCTTCTTGTTGCTCAAATTGACTGAAATCCATTTTCATCGACAGCAAATCATTGTTCTCTCTTTTAATCTCTTCCAATTCAATTTCATTTTTATCCAATTGTTTCTTTAAATTTTCTATCTATAAAAATTTTGTTATTAAAATTATGCAAATTTTTTACATACAGGGTGATTCAAGAAAAAGTCCGATTAAAGAATCACTATAACTTTTTTAATTTTTAAGTTAAGAAGAAATTGATAGTACCATTGGACTCAGTATTGGTTGCCATTTTTAATTATCTAAAAAAATTTAAAAAATAAAAACTTTTTTTTTCGAATTTCACGTACTCCCCCCTGTGGAAAAAAATCATTTTTTGGTCTGTTTCACCTTTTTTCACTTTTTTTTCTTTCACTTTCTTCAAAAACAAAGAATATGCAAAATTTCCTATTGTTAAAACACACTGAATGAAAAAAAAGTGAAAAAAGGTGAAACAGACCAAAAAATGATTTTTTTCCACAGGGGGGAGTACGTGAAATTCGAAAAAAAAAGTTTTTATTTTTTAAATTTTTTTAGATAATTAAAAATGGCAACCAATACTGAGTCCAATGGTACTATCAATTTTTTCGTAACTTAAAAATTAAAAAAGTTATAGTCATTCTTTAATCGGACTTTTTCTTGAATCACCCTGTACTTCATTCTTTGCTGTCTTCAATTCATTCGAGAGCGCTAAAACATTAAATTCATATCCTTGAATGGATTTTTGAATCCTCTGTAAATTATAATCTGCATCCATTACAGTTTTAATTGCTCCAGCCTGGGATTCAACAAAGGATTCACGAATTGATATGTCTGATAACTTTTTATCAACCTAAAAATCGGGATCATTATATTACTGTATTTTATACAATTACAGTATACCACAGTATAAGTATCTTATCACTTGATTACTATAAATCCACTTACCAGTTCTTCCTTTTCATTTAAATCCCTTTCTCTACCCTTTAATTTTTCTGCAGATTCTTTAATCTGAATTAAATGATCCATTCGAATTACACTTGTCGTCTGCTGCTTTAGCCTTTGTACAGTATTTTGTAGGCCAACAATTATTCCGACTAAATTTTGTCTTTCCTGTTTCCAAGCCTTTTTCCTCAACGTCAACTTTTTAGTTATTGTTCGAAATTCTTTTTCTGAGAAAAATTGTTCATCGGAAGAATCGGCAGCTTCTTGAATGCCTTGTAAGAATCGTCTTTCAATGTTTACTGTAAAAGCAAAAATTTGCATAAATCTTGAAAGAAACTACAAAGTTACCGATAAGACTTTTCAATTCTGTTTGATTTTCGATATCCGTTAAAAATGCTTTCAACTCATTAATTTCAAGTTGTTGCCGCTCATTTTCCCTTCTGAAGAATTCATTTTGACTTTCTAATATTTCATTAATTTCTTGAATTTCCAAATTTTTAAGTGATAAGTTTTCGATAATTGTTGAACTTTGATCATTCGAAATTCCAAAGTTTGCAGAAATATTTGGAATTGGATCAGCTTCAAATCCCTGAAATTTTATGCCGTGAGAGATTTCAGATACGGTAGGTATACTTACAAGGTCATGTTCGACATTGTAATCTGCATTTAAAGTACTCTTATGCATTACAGATTTATAAGCTTTTAAAACTTTTTCATACTGTGTCAGTGGCACTGAATGAATGATAACATTTTGAAGTCTTGCAATTTCTATCATGCTTAGTTCCTGAAAAAATTTGCATAATGGAGGGATTTTTTAGTGCTGAAGTAAAACGAACATAATCTCGAGATAAAGTTTTAAGCTTTCGATTTTCGCCCGTTAAACACCTTCTCAATTTTGCCCTCATCCGATCCGTCATCTCAACAGCAGACTTCTGAATCCTTTCAGAATTATCAATTTTTCTTTCAAATTCTGCATTTTTAATTTGAACATAAATTAATTTTCGCGCCGCTTCTTCCATTCTTCGATCAACTTCTGTACCGCTTTGTTTAATTGAATCCGCTAATCGCTAAAATCGTTTATTACTGTAATTACAGTATCCCATAACTCCAACAAAAACTTACTTCAAGTTCAATAACTTTAATTTCCAATTCTTGAAGTCGGGTATCTTTTGCAATTTGTTCGTCATTGCTTCCACCAAGATCCAGAGAGATCATGGATTGAGCTTTGATTTCGGCATATTTTGAAATTAATTGAGTAATTTTAGCTCGAGCAAGTTGGAGATCTTTTGTGTGATCTTTGGTTAGCTTCTCAAATTCTTTTAGCTGTCTTTCTTTGTCTTCATTTTCCTGAGAATAGGGATTTACAAGGATAAAACAATTTTTGATACAGTAGCTGTTTTAACTAATTAGGATTTATCACGGTATATTTTAACAATTTGCATATCTTATTGCTCTTTGCTTAAACTATGGTAACAAATACATTTGGTCTTAAAGTCAATAATTTTTGTATAGTTTTTGCGAATTTTGTTAAACTTAAAATTATTTAAATTTGCATAATGCATTACTGTACACCTATACAAAAGTTACAGTAATCCCAAATATTCTTAACCTAAAAAAGCTTACTTGTAACACTCTCATCAACTCATAATTCAATGATGAAATAATCATTGCACTTGCTTCCACGTCATTCAAATACGTCTCAGAAATTTCTCTTCTTGGTGGAGATTTTTCAGATTCTACTTCTTCCTCGTCATGTTCGGTTTCAACAATTTGTGGTTTCGGAGTAATTGTTGGTCGTTGAACCGGTTTTTTAATAATTGGACCTCTTCGAGGTGGTGTTTTGGGTACTGTAGTTGGCTTGGGTTTTGTACTTGGGATATGTTTGGTTTCCTCGGATGGCATTTTTGGTGGAGTATCTTCATATTTTTGAAGTTCAATTTGTAAAAGGGAACATTTTGTTGTGAGCTCTTCAATCTGCTCTTCCCGATATCGGATTTGTCGTTCTAGATGTTTTATCTCTTCATCTGCATCTCCGAAGGATATCTGAAATCCAAATATTTGTTGTCATTCATTAGCAAAAAAAGTTATTACTTTTCGAATTCTTTCAAGTTCTCCATTAATTTTTGCATTAATTACATCTTTTTCTTCAGCAATTTTTTCAAGCTTTTTATTTTCTTCTTTTAAATCAGCGATTTTGTGTTGGGCAATTTCAAGTTGTTTATCAAGTTGTACAATTCGAACTCGTAATTCTGCTGTTGGATCAAGGGATTGCCCTACGGCAATATCACCACTCATAGAACCAAAAAGTTGTCGAGCAAGTTTTGTTGCTTCAACAAGTTCCTGACGAAGTCTTTCAAGTTCAGCTTCACGTTCATCATTTTTTACAAGTGCCAGCCGAGCTCGTTGTTCATCAATTTCCATCTGTAACAAGGTCAAAGAAGATTAGCGAAAAGATTTAATAAAGCTTCCTTACCAGTTGTTCATTTAGCAGCTCTTTATACTTTTCAATTTGATTATCTTTAGATTTTATTAAATCCTAAATATCCATACCTCATTAGCATATAATTAATCCCCAAAAAACTAACTTCAACTTCTTTCGCTGAAACTTCAAAATTTTCAATTTTTTCAACTAAATCACTTTGCCGTAGGGCAAGTTGCTTCTTCAAATTTTGATTATCATCCAAAAGTTTTTCAATTGTTTTTTCAGAATTTGAAAGTTGCTCTTTTAAACTACCGTATTTTTCTGTTGTATCCTTGATTAAAATTGTTGCACTTTCCAAAGCTGAACTTAATCTTTCAACTTCTGTTTGAAGATGTTCATTTTGGGTTACGGCATTCTAAAATTTGCATATTTCTATGAAAATGCTTTTATCAATTTTAGTAATTACTTGTAGCTGATTAGATAAAATAAAAGCTTGTTCACTTCGTTGCTTCAATTTTCGAGCTTCCCAATCCTTATCCGAAGAATCAGATTTTGAAGTTATCCTTCGATTTAATTCTCGAATTGTATCTTCTAGCTGTGATTGCTAAAATACATATTACTGTAAATTTGCATAAAATACCCTAAAAATAAGTTACATTTTGAACCAATAAAGTTCTTTCCTTCTCAAATGCTTCAACTCTTGCTGTTAATTCTTCATTTTTATCTTGTTGATCTGCCAATTCACGATCCCGATCTCGTCCAGTTTGTTTTAAATGATTTATTTCTGCTTTTAAACTATCAATCTCTGCTCGAAATGCTTCATTCATGTCATCTGTGCCCGCTTTGGAAGTAATTCTTTCTCGTAGTAAACTTAGTTCTTCCTAAAAAATACAGTAATTTATGGTAAAATTTGCAAATATTTTATTACTTTAAGAATCTCTTTTTCTTGTTCCCAATTTTCTTCCTTTTCTGCCATCTCCACCGCCTCTTTTTCGGCAATCTCTTTAAGCTCCTCAGCATTTGTATGCTCATATTGCATTAACCATTTAAGGGCACGAAAAAGTAATTCAACAGTTTCAGATGTTTCTGAACCATCAAGTTCAAGCTTAATTATACTTCTTAATAGCTACTAATTTAATATTCTTATTTACCTCTGATAATTGTTCATACCAAAATTGAAGCTGCTCTAAATTCTCAGAATCAACTTCTAAAGCTTCTTCAAGCTGCACCAAATTAATATTATTTGCTGTTACAGCAGTCATATTTAACAGGAATAAAGGCACAAAAAAAATATACAAAATTAAATCCCTGAGGCTTCAATGCCTGAAGTGGTCATTTTAAATGCCAACAATTTTTTGGAGAAAGCAAAAAATATGCATGCAACGGCCATAAGCGCTATTTTTGCAGGGTGCCGCATCACCATAGTGACCAAAAGGGGAGATTTTGTAGTTCTATGTCAAATTCAAAGGTTTCTAATTCCATGTTTTTTTTTTCAATTAAAATGAAACATTTGATATTCAAATTTTTACTGTCTTTTTCTCTTGATAATTTTAAGTGTGTTTTGTTTGAAATGGAATATAAATATGTTGTATAATTAAAAGTCGATTTACGTAATTAAAAAACTTAACAATTCAACCTTTTTTTTAATTATAACATAATATTTCACGAAATCCAAGGACAAAAAACAATCAGAAATGATAAAAACGAGTAACAACAATATTATTTAGTGACGAACAGGTGTTGCTGCACTTGAAAGGAAATCGTGATGAACTTGGTAGGGTGATTTTTCAAGAGCATTTTCTTTCCATAAATCAGGTGTAAGGTAAGAATATGTTCGTTGAATTGCATAATAGGTCGCTTTAGCAAAGTTACCAAGGGTAGCAGTTTGTCCAACGGCACAGGTGTAGCAATCATCAATACCAGCCATGGTAAGAAGTTTCTTTGGAACTGGAGCTCCAACAATACCAGTACCACGAGGAGCAGGAATAAGACGTACCAAGACGGAAGCACATTTGCCAGTAACCTTTAAAGGAAAAGGGTAAATATTATGGGATTAAATTTAAAGCTAATGCTAACCTTGCAAGGAACGGTATGTGGTTTACCGATTTTGTTACCCCAATATCCTCTTCTAACGGGAATGATAGCAAGTTTAGCAGAAATAATAGCACCTCGAATAGCTGTGGCAACTTCCTTAGAGCATTTTACTCCAAGTCCAACATGACCATTATGATCTCCAATAGCAACAAAAGCCTTGAAACGAGTACGTTGACCGGCACGAGTTTGTTTTTGTACAGGAGTAATTTTCAATACTTCATCACGAAGTCCAGGAATAAGAAGATCAATAATTTCGAACTCCTAAAATTAAACAAAATAATCTTTTAGAACTTTATATTTATAGATCAAACCTTAATGGGAAGGGAATGAAGATAAATTTCTTCAACGGTTGTAATTTTGCGTTCTTTAACAAGACGTCCAAGCTTGGTGACTGGAACCCATTCCTTTTCTCCGTCACGTCCACGACCACCACGGCCACGTCCGGCTCCACGGCCTCTTCCGCGACCACGTCCACGGCCTTCGCCACCGGCAGCTCCGCCACGGCCACCTCCACGGCCGCCACCGCCAGGAGCACTTCCAAATCCGCCACTAAATCCTCCACGATCAGCCATTATCTTATGGGCAAGTGTTACCTATAAAATGGGGCACTTAAAAAATATCCTTAATTTCATATTAAGCAGTGTAAAATTGAATAATAATTTAAGAATTATTGAAAAGTTTGGCAAAAAATAAAGGGAAAAAAACACGAGAAAAAATTTTGAGAAAAAAGGCTCAAAGCATTTTTCCACGAGGAGCACTGAGACAGAATGCAATCAATCGTGTCAAGAATGAAATAGGACTCAATGTTATTTTTCTCTATTTTTGCAAAGAAGATTTTTTAGTTTTAACGAAAAACCAATAAAGTTGTTTATGAATTAAGTGTTTGGTTCTGTATTTCCTGTGTTAAACTTCTATGAGTATGGAAATCATAATTGAAATTTTCTAATAGAAAACAACAACCTGGTGTAGCAGAAAGTGAAGATTAAAGCTTCAATTGGGTTGTAAAGAAATGCTTAAAAAATATGTTGTTGCACTTGATATTTCTTATTAAATACACATGGTTTTTATATAAATTAGCATAATGTCTTAGCATTTAACGAACTGCGGACAAAGAGGTTTCAGTTTAATCAGCTATAGCTTTGTGGTAAATAATATTTGAGACTATCTACCTGTATTAAAGTTAAAAGAATATTCCGGAAACAAAATTCGATGAAAATACTAACAATTTTGGCATTTTTTGACCATATTCAGGCAATTTGCATAAAGTTTAAAAAAGCACAAACTAAAGAAGTAACAAAAGCTTCCAACTGCATAAAATTGAAATGCAGGAAATATATTTGTAAAATGATTATGCAGTGCGAAGATGACATCTTGATTGTAGGTAAACCTCAAAATTACCGTAATCCAAAATTTTCCAAAAATTTGTCGGGTTTGTCTAATTTTAGAGTTATATAGCAAATCGACCATGGGGAATTTAGTTATAATGTTTGTTTTCTAAAATATGAATGTTTATCGACTTATGTGGCAAAAACATGGTAAAATACTAATTTTTTTGCCACATGTCGATATTTGCATTAAAAAAAATTTATTTTGAACTATTTTGTAGCTCTTTAAAAGAGCTATCGATGGTATTAATATCAAGTTGTATATTTATCTTGAACTTCCTTCCTATTGAAAAGTAAAATGATCTGTTCACAAAAAAGTAAAGTAATTTGATTAGTTCAAATTGAACGACTCTTGAAAATGAACAAAAACCTTACATTTTTAGTATCGGTCAAAACGAACAATTGTTCAAATGGAACATTTTAGAATCATTCAAAATGAATGACTCTACAGTAATTCTCCCTGATCCCTTGAGAGGCTACGGTAGATCAGTACCGCAACTTCGGGGAATTTTCGGGGGGTGATCACCATGTAAAATTTCAAAAAAATCTCATTTGTCCTAGTATGAATTTAATTTTTCAATGTAAATTTGGGATTTTCGGGGGGTGACATGTCACCCTTGTCACCCCCCCAAGTTGCGGCACTGCGGTAGATTAAGTTGGAAGAAAAATTGTCTAATACCCAAATGACCTTATGTGCCAAAAATGAAGTTTCTATCATTCATTCTTCATGTCCATCATCAGAAAAATCCTTTTTAATGTTCAACAAAACTGTGCTATTTTACAACACGACACAGTTTGCCAAAGTATTTGAATATTTGGTCAACATGGATGGGATTACTTTTTTTTTCAAACATTTTCAGAAAAGCATTTTTTCTCGCACAGTTTCAAATTCGATTTGTTTTATTTTAATCATTTCTTGGGAGACAAAAATTTTTATATTTAATTCTCGTCTTTAAAATGTTCTTCAGTTTGTGATACTAAAAACGAAACATAACCATTTTTGCTTATTTGTAATCATCACATTTGTATATAAATGATCAAAAATTTTGTAGATTTTTTCTATAAATTTCAAATTAATACTTTATTATTTATTTTGCCGCTCCTTGATTATTTTTTAAGAAAAGTTAAATGCATTTTCTCTCGAGGGAGGCAAGAAAAATGCCTTGTTTGAAGTTTGTGTTGAGCACACAAAAACACATTTTCGTCGTCAACAGCGGAGCCCGTGTGGCGCAGTGGATAGCGCATCGGATTCCTAGGTCTGGTTGTTAATCCGGCGGAATTATCCGGTGGTCGCGGGTTCGAATCCCGTCTCGGGCTGAGTTTTTTGGCATTTTCGTCATGCAAAAAAAACCAGAGATTTTTCTAATTCATTTCCCTAAACAAAACAGCAACGATCTTTTAAAAAAAGTTCTTTTCAAAAAAATGTGATTGTGCATTTCTAACAACAGGTCACAGGTTCGATTCCTTTCTCGGTTCATCTTTTATAACTTTTTTGTCAGTTTTGGTCAGAGTAAGCTCATCTGTTATATTTAAAATTACTGTAAGAAAATTAGAAAACTCAAAAATAACAACGACAATGTTATTTTTTATCTTCAAAACCATGTACTTCCTTTTCCATTTTTACAGTAACCTTTCAAAGAAATTTAGATGTCGCTGCTTTAAATTCCTTGAAAGGTGATTTAAAAATTTTTAATTTAGATTCAGTTTTTTTTATATTATTTGGTACAGCTGTTTTTTTGTAATAGCATTCGTGGTTACTTTTGAAAAGATAAACTACTTTTTTAATGTGTATGTTCCCATTTTTGTCAAAAACTTCTTCTTGTATTTCTAAAAATTACTGTTCGAATAATAAGATACCCAAAAATTACAATGACAACTGGCGTTTTTTAATTAATTTTAATTTTCCCAATTTAAGAGAATGGGAAGTTTAATACATTTTTTTCGAACTAAATCTTTCATTTCTACAGTAACCTTTCAAGTAATTCGAATGTCGCCCTTTCGGAATGCATGAATCTACTGTTTTTCATCTAGTCGTTTTTGAAAAATCTGTATCATTGGTGATTTACATATTACTATATTGTCCACTAAAAATGGGATCAGAAACATTATTGATTTTGCCGATGGAGCAGTTGTAGAGTAACTTTTTGTTGTCCTTATAAAGTTGTACTATTGCCTTCTAATAACTGATAGAAAAAAAGTTTAATTCTAATGGTAAATGAAGAAAATTGTGTAAAGAAAGATAAAGTAAAAAGCAGCAAAGCAAAAAATTTAGGAGAGATGCGTTTTTGCTAAACTTAAGCTGAATCAAAACTTTTTTTTCACTAACATGAAGGTTCATTAGTAAACTATATTTTCAAATCGATCAAGAACAAAAGATGCAACAGTTTTGCAATTGTAGATCTACAATTGCAAAAAGCAGTGCCTTAAACCGTTGATAAAGAGAACAAGAAACACTGGAACAAAACTAATGAGAAAAACACAAAGCAATGGATTATTTCGAGATTTTTATTAAATTGACAAAATGCTGACAATACAATACATATTCAACAACGAGAAAAAATAAAGAAAAGAGAAAAAAATAAGTTGAGAATCATAGGTTAAAATGAAGCGGTATGGGAAGAGGTTTGGGGATGATGAAAGGCATGGATTTATTTCTTGTATGCGGCCATTTCTTTTTCATAACGTTTCTTGTCATCAGCAGCCATCTTTTCCCACTTGCTCTTATCCTTCAAGGTATTCCATTCAGCACCAGCAGCTTTAGCCTAAAAGAATTGAATGTTATACTTCTAGTTCCATAACACAAAGAAAAGAATCAACTTACAACATCAGTAACACCCATTCCAGGTTTGGTAAGGCGGGCACGATTTTCAGCAAGCCAGATCATGTAACCAGATTTTCCGCGTTTTGGTGCATTGGGATCCTAGAAGATAATAAATTAGAGAATGACAGAGGAGTAATTTACTTACTTTATCTTTCTTTCCGCGTTTAACTTTAGCAGGAGAAGCTTTTGGAGCTGCAGATTTCTTGGAAACAACTGGAGCAGTTTTAGTTGGAGATTTCTTGGTTGTTGCAGCAGCAGATCTTTGTGGACGAGCCATGATTAGATGAGTTGTTTAATGAGAAAGAGAAGAAAAAGATTCTATAAATGAAAGAAAATATTAGAATTATTCACATATTTTTTTTACATAAAACCTCACGAATAAAAATAAAGGGAGGAAAAGAAAAATAAAGCCAAACGCGAACTGTATCAAGCCGATAGAATAAAATGGAGGGAAAAAACCTATGCAAAAAGGAGGGGAGATGATGCCAATCCAAACAAAAAAAATGGCGCGCAAAAAAGCAACGAAGAAAAGGAGGAAGGAAAAAGGAAAGGAGGAGGAGAGAAAGAAATGCCAACAACGAAAAGAAAAAGCGCCAGGAAAAAAGAGTAGAATTCGGAGGTCCATCTATCCGCAGCATTTTTATCCTCCTGCTGTGCTAATAATAAAGTAAAATTATGCCAAAGAAAACCATTGCAGCAACAACCCGAAAAAAAATTTGAGAGAAAATTAATAATCAATTGTGAGTGAAAAAAAACCTTGTGCTAAAAATTGCAAAACACAAAAAAAAATCAGTTGGTTCTTTGTTGATCGAGAAAGGACGCAACGCCAAACATAAAAATTATAAATTTTCCCTCCTTTTTTGGCTTGTTACCGTAATGCTGAAGATTGATTTTAAACAATTTTTACAGATTCCAATTATTTTAATTAAATTTTTAAACAGAAAATTTTTACATCTTTTTTGTTACAGTTGAGTAAAAGTATCAAAATATGGTGCAAAAGAAAATAACAACAGAATTGAAGTTTTATTATGTCGAGGATAGCAAAAATTAGTCTTACAAAAAGCACAGAAAATTTTTCGTTCTTTTTAACAACGCTTCAACCAGTACCTTACTATTTAAGATATCATAGCAACATTTACATATGATTTTTATGAAAAATGCAACTGAATAATTTAATAGTTACAAATATCTGTAAAAGTTCTTTGTTAATTGCAATTAAAAGTCTTCAGATTATCCAAGTTTTTAATATTGCCGTAAACTTTCATGTCATATCCATCATTTAAATTGGAGGGAAAGATATACAACTAATTTATGATTTTTTTTTAAATTTTAAATTAAAAAGATGTATTATAAATTGAATAAAGAACAAGACTTGCGTTTCAGCCCTTTTAAGAAAACCTTTGGTTCTAAACTTTTCGTTATTGCTTGCTTGACCGAAAGTTACTTAAAAAAAATTTAAAAAAGCAAAAATACTGCACAACACACAAACATTTCCACTTTTTTAGTCATCACCAGGCTCAGGGATGCGAACCCCGGCCTTCTGCGTCAAAGCGCAGGCTGTTACCAGTGAGCTATGCAGTACCACGAAAGAACTGTTCCGAGTTTGAACTTATCGTTCCTCACATTTTTTTATTTTGAAAAAATGTATGCTTGTAAAAAAATTATATGAAAAATTAAAAAGCTTCCAAACTTCGATCATAATCTTCAAATAAAAGTTTAATTTCCCCATATTTTGTTTTCTCATACCCAAAATATCTTACTGCAATTCGAACATCTTGATCTTTCGTTTACATAAATCATCGTATTGTAGATTTTGATACCAAAAGATTTGCTTTATCCGTTACTAATGCTTTTACAACATATAATCCAGTTCGAAGCTTTGGATTACCCGTAGATAATACTAACTTTTTAAATTTACTACGACAAGAATCTGTAATAATTTCTACCATACAACTGTAATGACCAAAAGAAGAAATGACTTTTAGTACTTGGGTCAAAATTGTAATAAATTCGTGCAGTAAGAATTTTCCCTATTTATAATAGTTTTTCGAAGTCACAAAAGACAGAACAAGTTTTTATTTAACCTTTCATATCACAAAGAGAGACAAGAATAAATACTCGAATACATATTAAATAAGAAATACACGAACAATATTATTAAAGATTGTATTTAATGTATGGAATTTCAACATCTTCACCAGCTTCATCATTGCAAGCAGCTTCAAGAACAATTGATTTTCGATATGCAGGTACTTTTGAATGGGATACATGTTCAACCGCGTCAACAACATTCATACCAAGACGTTCCCGAGCTTTGGCAGATTGGAAGAAAGCATATAATAAGCTAACACCGGAAGACAGCATTGCAACTTCTAAGCCACCAGATACTTCCTAAAAATATGAAAATTAAATATACTCAACAAAAGCGAAAAAAACTTACAGTAATTTTATCAATCAATTCCTGCAATTTCATCGGTCCTTTGATTTCAATTCGATCCCAAAGAGTAAAATCTTTGCCATTGTAAGTTTTCTTCGGAGCTCCAATTGGTTCAGAAAAGGCATACAAAGGAAGGGCAAGATTAACAAATCCACATTTCATGCGTTCTGATGAAACTTCTTTTGAGAAAGCACGCATATCAATAATCTTGTAAAGTTCAACTCCAACAAGTCCAGCCACAAGAGCAGTTGTAGTTGCAAGAGCCGGAATAATGCGACCAGCAATTTGTTTAGTTTGCATAACATCAGCAGCATTGATATCATAATTTTCAGCACGAAGATTTGATGCAGCTGTTACAAATTCCATGTGATGATTTGTGTCATCATCTTTTTCAAAGTCAATAGGATCAAGAGTTGTACGAATATTCAAACGTGCAAGAGAAAGTTTAAGTTGTTCCACTTGAGTTTCAGTATCATCTTCCATATTATCTTGTGCACTTGCTTCTTCTTCAGTTACAGCAATTCGAACACCAGCTCTAGGTTCAAAAGGTTCAGGCTTGAAATCTTGAATAACTTCAGCGATACGATTACGATCCATGATGGGTTGAAGACGGTATTGTTGAGCACGAAGAATGGAAGCAGCATAAACAAATTCAAAATGAGTTGGCTAAAAAAGGATTATTAGTATTGTAACAGCAATATAAACAAAACTAACATTATTAACATCAAAATCCAAAGCATGGGGACATCGCTTTGTACCAGACCAAAACTTAACACCTTGAGATGTAAGTTGTTCAGCAGGGAAATTGTGAAGCAGCTGAGCAATTTGATTATGGTAATATTGTTGGAAGAGATCACAAGCCCATGTAATACAATCTTCAGGTTTCTTTGGTCGATCATCAACAAGTGCCCGCTTTACAGTATTCAAAACTTGATACCGCTGGGTTGGATTCATACTTTCAATGCGTTCCAAAAATTGACGTTCATCAGCAACAAATTGATTTGTAGTTTCTGCAGGATTTGTAAAAAGTCCTTGAAACATTTCACGAGCCCATTGAATTGTATGTTGAATTTCATATGGGAAATTTTTAAGAGTACAAATTGGGATATCTTTTTCTGGAGGATCATTTGAAGATGAATAAGATTCAGTGACATGAGGGTAGACGACTTGAGTATTGCCCTTTGTACCCATTGTTCCAGATTCAAGAAGAGGAAGATGATAATAAACACAACGACGATCCATATATCTCCCTAAAAATGTTGGAAAAATTAGCACACATTCATTTACAAAAAGAAAAGGAGCTTACGAGCATCAATATTATCAAGGGCATTTGTAACGCAATCAATGTCAGAAAAGAAGTCATCATTGAAAATTGCTTCGGTATCTTCTGCAACTCGATCAGCTAAAGCAACAATATTCATTTTTCGATTAAAGCCTTTTACAGCTTCAGCAGCACATTCAGACTTCTTTTTCTAAAAACAAGTGATTAATATAAGTCTAAAGTTAATAAAAAACTTACTCCAACATCATTTTTCCGGAAAAGGAACTGTCGGTTCAAGTTGCTAACTTCAATTTGATCCATATCAGTGATTTTAATTTTTGAACCTTCTGCAGTTCCAATTCCCATCATTGCATAATTCTTTAGAAGTTCACAGCCAATTGCACCGGCACCAACGATGAAAGGACTGCACTTTTGAACTTCTTCAACGAAATCCCAACCAAAAACTGCTGCTTGACCATCGTAACGATTGTGATGAGGTTTAAAATTTTCTTCACTAAGAGTATCCAAATCCTTTCGAACAACAGCAGGTAATGCTTCAACATTATCAACATAGAGAAATCCTTTCAATGGAGTTGTATGATGAGTTATAGCTTTCATAACTTCTTGAGCAGTTATTCCACCAATGATTGAAGCAACAGGTTGAAGATTTCCATTCGAGGTATAAGAAAAGATCTTTGCAAATTCTGATGGAATTTCAGGTTCTTTTGGAAGACGAGCAATAACATCATCACCTTCTCCAGAAGAAAAAGGATTTGGACGACGACCATGTTCATTAACGAATTTGTAAAGAGCTTGGAATAGCTCATGCAAATGAGCAGGTGATTCAAATTTCATAAAATCCCATTCCAAAAATGTTGGATCAGTCAAAGATTCTTCCAGAGTTTTGTATTTAACTTCAAAGGGTACTTTAACTTGTTTGGCACGACCACCTTCAGTATATTCACCAAAGTTAACAGCAGCATCCCCGATATTGAATACACTTTTACCTATAAATGAGTTAATTATACGACATTCATACAAGTTTTACAAGCTTACTTTTAACAGTAATTTTAATAGGTTCATATCCATTTAGCTCCGTACAACCTTTAACTTCATCAAATTGAACATAGTCACCAGTTTCAAGGCCATGAAGAGCTCCATCCAATGTTGTAACGTCACCATTCAAAGTATTGATATGTTCAAGCCAGACTTCTTTTGGTGGTTCACCATCAACATCATCAATTCGAAAAGCATCACCCAAATCGGCAAAAACATAACCAAAGAGACCAGCAAGGTCAGCAGAGATGAAAAGTGTATCAGATTGACGGCCCCAATTATTAATTTTAATTTGTTCATCAAAAGAGTAATCCGTTAAAACAATAACCTAAAGAAAAAAGGATTAGAGAAGCATGGGAAGAAGGACAAAAAGGACATACATTAAATTTTTTGATGAGATCAGAAGTTAAAGTTTCAGTTGAAAGACTGCACGTAACACTATCATTAAGTTCTTCAATTTTGGAGAAACAGGCTTCAGCACGATTCTTTCCAATATCTTCTTCATTAAGGTAATACTGTGCAGAGAGATCATTCCAGGTAACGGTTTTTGTATCATGAAGAGTAACATGCCGAACTCCACCCAATACAAGATTCTTTGCAACTTCAACTCCAACAGATCCAATACCAGATACCATTACATTTGCAGATCGAAGCCGAAACATTGCAGTTTGTCCAAGAGCATAACTAAAAAATCAATATTTATTTCTAAGGCATACATCAGTGATGAAAAGCTTACATTTGTCGAGAATATAAATTGACGTCAAGAACATCACTTAATTCTTGCTGCTTTGAATCACCGTTTTGTGCCATCTTCCTTCCAAAAACTTGTTTGTATTGTCGGTAAATAGCTGTTTAGTGTTTCTGAAAAAGGGTAAAATAAAAATAGTAATAATTATTAATAATTTTAACAGTGGAAAATTCGCGAATGTAAAGAGTAAAAAATGGAGAAAAAACTTTGACGAACGAAAAAATGGGTTTTTTTATTCTCATCATAATCTTGTTCAAAGAATTCTCAACACGAAAAACGCGAGAGAGAGAAAAGTCTTTTGTTTAAATTTATGTTGGACGAGAAGTTTCGAGAGAGAGTTGTTGGAGGAAAAGAGAGATGAAAAAGCTAACAGTTTTTTAATGTAAAAAATAGAAAAGCTTTAAAAAGGCATATACATTTCCAAGCTCTTTATCAAAAACTTTATAGCAAATTTAAATAAAGATTTATAAAAAAAGATAACGAAAGAAAATGTTTGACAGAAATTTTGTGCAAAGTTTTTGCGTTTAAAAGAAAAAATTGAATACGTTGACTCAGACATACATTGGAGTTTGTTTGGCTTTTGATGAAATTCTTTTTTGTCGTAAAATTTGTAAGAATGTAAACCATTGTTCCTTACAAAAATGCAATACAGATACAAAAAAAGTACAACAAAAAATAGTAGTAGACTCAAAGTAAGATTTTTGGGTAAGCAAGAAGTTACAAAAATTGAAATTTAAACTCAACTTCTTTAGAAAAAATTTTAAAGTTTTGACTAGATGACCTAATTTTGTTATTTTTAGAATAGCTTATAAGAATTATATGTAAATATCTGTTTCTTGTTACTGTAAAAGTTCAATAAAATAAGTATCAATAATTTTCACGAAACTGAAGATGAGTCTTATTTTAGTGAAAAAAAGTTACAAAGTAATAATTACTTACAAACAGACAAATTGCTAAAAATAATAGCTCTTAATCTTTAGAAATTACACATTGAAAAAGTTAAAGAAAGATATTAATTTTGTTAGTAAAATAAGTATTAATTCCTGTCTTCAAAAAGTTGTAGACAAAAAAACTAAGGTTCACTTTTTACTTTAAAACTATAAATTTGCATAAATGTAAGCAAAGACCAAAACTGTAAAAGACATTAAATTCGGTGGATTAAATTAATGATCTCCTGATTTTGGAATACATTGCTAATGATTACAACAAATACTGTATTATTCTACACATTATTTAACCGCAGTCTACAGTATCCAAGGCTGCTTAAGTTTTATAAAAAGTGATTTCAGTTTTGTTTCGTTGTGTTATTTTTTTTCTCTGCCATAAATGTTAGTTACCTTTTAAAAATTCCTATAATTTAACCACATAAAAATTTGTTAACTAAGAAATGCAACTAAATTTCATAAAGTTATTATTTTTTGAATAGAAAAGACCAACTTTAATTGAATTTTGAATTACTGAAAAAAAGAAAATGTAATGAGAAAAGTCAATAAAACTGACTTTTAATAAAAAAAATGTTAATAAATATAAAGTAATTCGAAGAAGAAATCATGGAAATATAATTCTTTTTTTGTACAAAATGTAAAGGTTTTTTGCAGAAAGAAAACAAGTAATTTTGTGCTTTTAAACATTGCTTTTAATTCTTGGTAAAGTTGGAAAAACTGACAATAAAAAAAAAGTTTCATGTCTTTTTTTAAGGTAAATGGTAGCTGTCTAAAGGAAGCTGCTTCAGTTTATTAAAAAATTGACTTTTAAAAATCGAAATCTTAAAATGTTTGTTTTAAGTTTGTTTATGCAGATTTTTCATTGTACAAGAATGACACGTCGTGATAATATGCAAATTTGCAAAATTTAGAGAATTCGGCTAAGATTTTTCAAGAAAATTTTTTTCTGAAGCAAATGAGCGTCAAAGGTTTGCAGACTTGTAAAAATTTGCATATTACCACTTGTGTGTGTTGGGTAGACAGAAACAATTTCGAAGGCATTCCTTTGATCTTGTCTAGACGGCGGTAAAAAATCATAGATATTTTTTTGAGTTTGGAGCGGGTACGTGCCTAGATAATGTCCTTGTTTTTGGACTTCTGATTTCGATTTTTTTGTTTAAAAAATTTTGCAGGCTTTTTATTCAAATTTGTTTCATTAATTTCCCTCTAGTTATTGTTAAACATTTTTTCCTTAGTAAAAATTTTAAAAATTGATGAAAGTGTTCGTTTGACCTCGAAGTCGTGTCAATTGTCGGTGTCATCGGCATCTTCTTTTTTGGGTATCAAAAATTGGTACACTTTATTTATTGCCTTGTGTTTGTTTAAAATATTTAAATAACTTAAACTGGTCCTCCTTTTTCTTCTTTTTTTCGGAGGAGGTGTAAATATACATTTTCCCTTGATTTGTTTTAAAAGAACCAAAGTAATTAATCAAATCTTTCATGGACAAAAAAGAGGGAGAATGATGGGGAACGAGTGTTCAAAAATGGTAACAAAGATAAATGAACGATGTTGATGATTATCTTCAACAAAAAAATTGCGCGGGATTTAATTGACTGAAAAATATAAATTTTTTGAAGTTGATTAAATTTTTTACTTTTTTAAAATTGTTATTGCCTAAATTTTTGGGATACCATGAATTGTCATTAGTTTATGCAATTTTTTTTCATTGGTTCTTAAAGTCTCTTAAGAATTGTCCAAATCTAATATTGGGTATTTTAAGGATAAGGGGAAGCCCAAATTTAATCTTTTTAAAAGCAAGCGGCAAAGATCAAAGGAATAAATCTCACCGAGGTGGTTTAAAAATTTCATAAAAATACTCGACGTCAGATCTGGGCAATTCCTTGTATCTATGTAAATTTTTATTGATCGTATTTAATAAGTGCTTCCACATGTAACAACCTGATCCCTGATTTTGTTAATCGGGAAAGATCTCAAACAAGAGTTAATGATTTGTTTTTATGCAAATTTTTTAAAATTCCACTTTTGGTTTTATTTTTTACTGCTAATTACAGTAATTTTATGGATACTGGCTATCAGTTGTAAAAGTCTTCAAAAAAATTAAGAAAACTTTTAAAAAAATTAACCAAAAACTGTAAAACATTGATAGAGCTTTATTCGCATTTATGTTCAAAAATTCTGAATCCATTCGTAATCCTTCTTCAAATTCATAAATTCAGTGTTCACTTTAAAGTCATAAAAAATCTAAAAACACCTTTTAAAAATAACATTATCATTTTATACTTTATTTTTAAAATAAATAAATACCCCAATTCAAAGAAATTGTACTTACTTTTTTTCTTACTTTTATTATATTTTTGTTTTACCCCCATGACGACGATTTAACGACTTCCATTTCACTTTTTTAAGTTTTATGAAAAAGTTTTATTTTCATTGCCTCCACAAAAACTAAAAAAGCTTCGATAAACTTCTTCTATTTTTTGCCGTTGGAAAAAATTTGTTGTTTTTGAAAAAACAAACATTGCTTCTTTTCTTTGGTTACCGTAATCTTGTGTCTCTTTCTAACAAAATTTTTGCTCGTCATCTCTCTTTTTTCAACGTTTATTTTCGATACATATTAATGTTTTTGATGACACAAAAAAAAGATAGAAAAAACAAAAGAAATTCGTTAATCGAATTTCGAAGAAAACAAAAAATAGAATATCATTTTAGTTAGCTTTAAAAAAATGAAGAGTATTTTAGATACAAAAAAGCTGTCTAAAAATTGTTGTTTTTTCATGCTTTTCAAAAATTATTATTATAAAAACATAATAATTTTTGGGAGGGATATTTTTGGTTAAAATAAAGTCATTTTTAAATTATTTTTTCTTTGCCTTCTTCGAAAAAAGCTTGTTCAAAAAAGAGAGAGATTTTTCAATTATAATTTTCAACATAAAAAGGTTCTCTTTTTCATGTTTTGTCAAGCTTCTCAATAAATATTATTTTTATTTTGTTCTTTAAAATTGGATAGATATTAGACATGTTAAAAGAGAGTCCGTTTTGCCACCCCGAAATATCTTACCATATAAGCTCATGTCTTTTTTTGTCGTTCAAAAGCAACAGATTTTTCAACAACTTTTTTTCTGTCGTTTCTCTAAAAATTCTTTTAACGGATGCTTTTCAAAACAGAAAAAAGAAATTAATTGAATCGTCGAAATGAGCGAAAAATTTCATTTTTTCGGCATCCTTTCTTTTTTGAGATTTTCGAGAATTAGTTTTGTTTTATTTTCTTTCCAGCCCCCTTTTGAAATTAATCTAACAAGTGTGACTTCTTCGAAAAGGAACGTCCCAAAAACGGCATCTTTTATATTTTTGGGAAAAAACATAAGTTATGCAAATTAGGAAGCCCCCAAAAAGGTGTAAAAAAATAAACGAACATTGAAAATTTTTAGGGCCAAGGTGAAGTCTGAGTCCGTTTTTCTTCGTTGAATTTTTTTCATTTTTTTGATAGAAAAAACTGCAAAAAAAAAGAATCGCGTTGTAAAAAACAATGAAAACTCCCGGAACTTTTTTTTGATCATTTCTTTTTTGCCGCATTTTGCCGACGATGTTTTTCTTTCTAATTTTTTTCGCTGTTGAATGCAATAATTTCCATAGAAAAGATTATTACTGTAATAATGGGATATAAAAAAGAGAAAATCTTAGACCTTATTTTGCTTGAATTCTTGTTAAACTATAAATTATCAGGTCATTAAGATCAGATTTAATAGTTTTTAAAAGTAGTTTAGTTTTATTTTATTTGACGTTACAAAACAACCACCTTTTTCTGGGAAGTTTTTTTAAAAACCGACAAACAAAATTTGCATAGCACAAATTCTTGTAACATATAAGACGCCCATATGAAAAATGTTTTAGGCAGAGGGTCGAAAATGACCGTTTTAAAAATAAAATTTCACCCCTTTTTCGACTAGAGTTTTGGACCATTTTCTGTAAATCAACACAGATTTTTTTTCAAGTTGGGGTTTCAATGAAATTGTGTAACTTTTTTCACTGCCTTGGGTCAACTTGAGAACTCATGGAATTTGTGTAACTTTTTTCAACGACTTGGGTCAACTTCAGTTTTGCCTGTTTTTCGGAATGTTTTTTCACCCCTTTTTTCTCGACTTGGGAAATCCACAGTTTTCCGCAAATCTTCTAATTCTTTACAAATTTTAAAATTTTAGCCTATTTCTGATGTTGAGATTTTTTCAACATCAGAATTCATCAAATTTTGAAAATTCAACTCATTTTTTTCCAACGGTTGGAAATCCTTCACTTTTCCAACGGTTGGAAATTTTTCACTTTTCCAACCGTTGGAAATTTTTCATTTTTCCAACCGTTGGAAATTTCTGGGTCATTTTGGGATGAAATGCAAAAAGTCAGAGCTGGGGGTCGAACTCAGGTCTTGAACCCTGACGCACTACCAACTGCGCCATTGAAACATGTACTTGGAAGCTCAAAAAAGGTTTATCAAGAGAAGCAAATGTTTTTTTTATTTGTTCATTCTTTTTGGCAGAGTGTGACCGGCATTTGCTTCTCTTGATAAACCTTTTTTGAGCTTCCAAGTACATGTCTCAATGGCGCAGTTGGTAGTGCGTCAGGGTTCAAGACCTGAGTTCGACCCCCAGCTCTGACTTTTTGCATTTCATCCCAAAATGACCCAGAAATTTCCAACGGTTGGAAAAGTGAAGGATTTCCAACCGTTGGAAAAGTGAAGGATTTCCAACCGTTGGAAAAAAATGAGTTGAATTTTCAAAATTTGATGAATTCTGAAGTTGAAAAAATCTCAACATCAGAAATCGTCTAAAATTTCGAATTCTGCGTCAACTTCTTGGAACTCAATAAAATTGGTAAAATTCTTTAACTCTTTTGAAAAAAGTTACACAAATTCCATGAGTTCTCAAGTTGACCCAAGTCGGTGAAAAAAGTTACACAAATTCTATGAGTTCTCAAGTTGAACCAAGTCGGTGAAAAAATTTACACAAATTCCATGAGTTCTCAAGTTGACCCGAGGCAGTGAAAAAAGTTACACAATTTCATTGAAAACCCAACTTGAACTTTGGAAAAAACCTCCGGCTTCACAAAAGGCCAAACCAATTCGTATGTGTCAATTGGCATTTTATTTTAGCCTTTTTGACCCCCCTGCCTAAAACTTTTTTCATATGGGCGTCTTATATTAAAAAGCTTGCAGACAAACTAAACAATAATTGAGTTTTTTAATCAAAAGTTTTATGTTTTTACTTTTCTTTTGTTATTCTCTCATTAATAAATTTCGTTCAATAAATTTGTAACTGTTTTAGAATCAATTTGGCATTTTTAAGGTTTGTTCTAAAGAATTTTAAAATTTGTGTTTTAATTTCGACAATTTTTTTAAAGGTTTATTATTGCTTTTAAAATTGCTAACTTTAATTTATAACTGAAACGTAATAATTTAAAAAATTTGCATATTTTGCAAGATTTTTTATTGCCCTAATGTTCTCCTTTTTTGGCAAACACATATCTGTCTTTGGATTAACTTCTTCCGATTCATTGCTTCATCTTCTTCAAAAAAACTATGAACAGATACCATTTTTTTGTATATCCGGAACAGAAAAAAACTAATTTTTTACTGTCATTTTTCAACTCATTCACACATTTGTCTCTCCCCAAACAACTTTTTTTAGCTGTTTTTTTTACAATTTTTTATGTTTTCTTTGTTAACAACTTTTTTATGCAAATTAATGAACTGTACCGTTCTTCTTCTTCTCTCTCCTTTTTCCGGTTCCATCAAATTTCGACAACTTTGAAAACTCATTTTTCACACCACAAAAGTGTCAACTTCTTTTTTTTCAACAGTTTTTTATATCTCATTTTCAAAAAAGAGGTAATTTTTCAAATCCCAAAACAAATGACCAAGGCTATTGTTTGTTTGGATTCGATTCTCTGGAAGAAATATATAGACTTTTTTTGCTGCTCTAATTCACTCTTTTTTCTGTCGTCATTGTTCACCCAAAAAAGATGTCTTCAATGACATCAAAAAAACATCTCACTTCCAGAAAAAACTGACAAAAAACTACTTGAAAAGAGGGAGTTCATGGATTTTTTTTTAAAAAAAATATCAAAAAAAGAAAACAATAAAATCGACATAACAATAGCAATTAAATTCTGCGCATCATCGTTTTTCCCTTTTTTTCTTCGGCAAAAAAAGTCTACGCAAAAAAAATTTCGTGTGCAGTCGTTTTTTTTATATCCATCTGTTTCTGCTGGGGTTGCTTCTGGGAGTAAACCTTTTTACATGTTCCCCCCCCCCCCCCCCCTCAGGAGAAAGACCTTCTCTTAGAGAAGATGCAAAAAAATGGGAAGAAAAGGATGATTGCTTCTGGGGGGTGAATGAAAAAAAAAACACTGAATGAGTGCTCATTTTTGGGGTGGATTTTTTTATATTACTTTTTCAAAAAAACTTGAAACGAGTCAATTTTTTTTGTTTTGTTTCTATTTTTTTCGTTCATTTTCATTGTCGCGCGTGGAAGTTGAAATAAAAAGGACACCCCTTTTTTGAAAACTTTGAAACTGCGTTTTTCAAAAAAGAATAAAAAACTTTGAAAGAAAGAAAGGAAACTGTAGGTGGCAAAAATAAGAAAGAAATAGAGCTTCCAAGAAAATACCCATACCTTTTTTTCGCTCTTTCTTGGTTACCCGCAGGTGGTAATATATATTTTTTTGAAAGGTTTTTTTTAATGAATTGAAATTGAATTTTAATGCTAAACTTTTTTTATTTATTGAATTTTAGTAGATTGAAAAAGAAGGTTAAAGTTGGGGTTTTTTACAAAATTTATTCGATATGTTGTTTTTCGAAATAGCTGGAAGAAGTTGTTGTTAAAAATTGAGCAATTTTATTTCATTATTTTTTATGGATGAGAATGTAGTAGTAACATGTCAGATGACTCACTTATAGACATCAAGAAAATGTTATGATGAAATTTAAAAACGCTCTTGTTTCAGAAATTTGGGAGAATAGTTTTACGCAAATTTTCAGTAATAAAATTTACTTTTAAACCTATTTCTAATTTTGCGATAATTGCTAAAAAGTTACTAGATTTTCTAAAAATTTGCATAATTGTTTCTTAAGTTTTTAAGGATTATTTTAAATTCTAAATCTAAGTATTCAATCATTTATATTTTCTTATTGTAAAAAGAAAATAAAGTTTAATACTATTTTTGACCAATTTTTCAAAAAAAAGCTATATTAGATCAGCTCAAAAAAAGTATTTCCGTTAAAAAATTGCTCATATCTTCTTTTCTTTTTTGTGCTTCCTCAAAAGCTAAAGAAAGCTATAAACATTGAATTCCTTTTCTCTTTTTTCCTTCAAACTTTTGATTTTTTCATTTCCCTTAAAGCAAGAAAAAAAGAAGAAGTTTTAGTCATTTCGAGAGTAACAGAAACATCTGGAAATCATTTTTCTAAAGCGGACATCAAAAGATCGATCAAAATATATGCCTGCCTTCTTCTTTTTTTGTGACTTACTTTTTTTACGAGTTTTTTCTTCTGCTTTTTGCCGATCGTGAAAAATCGTTTCTTTTTTTGATGATTCTTCTTTTACTTCATATTTTTTTGGAAAAGAAGAAGGAGAAGATAAAGCTAACATTTAGCTAAAAATATAAAGAAAGAAGAAATGGGGATAAATTGCGCGATATTTTAGTGCTTTTCCTGGGATATATCTTTTTTGTGAGATCGGGAAAATAAATAAACGGATTTGTGAAAGAAAAATAAATCGCTAGCGGCAGCTAATTTGAATACTAGAAAAATTGCTTTCATTAATGATCGAAGAAATTTAATAAATTAATAGATTCATTTTTTAATCAGGAAAACTTTATCTGTCAAACAATGGTTTGTTACTTTTCTTTCGGTTTTCTATTGCGGTGCCTCAGTGGTAGCTCAGGTGGAAGTCCTATCTCGTTATTTTTAAAATTTGCATAAACATTTTGATATTTTTAAAATTTGCATAAATAAATGATGCTTTTTTTGATTAACTGTCACATTTCTGTGATACCAAATATTTATTCATTTTTTGACTAATTTTTGCTCCTTTTAAGTAATTCAAAAATCTAAAAAATTTTGCTTTATAAAAATTTGCATTACCTATATTTTTGTTTATCCTTATTTATAAAATGATGCTTCTGAAAAATCGAATTTTTGTGAAATATCAAAATCAAGCTATCAAGCTTGCTGGCTACCTAGCTGACATGCTACCACCTATCTCGCAGTAGTGGAGGATAGTAGTCGATTATTAAAAAAATATTAATATATGTTTACTCAGCTGTTACCCTTACTTTTTCATTTTCCCTGTCTCTCTGTTCATGTCCCTCTATCCCTCTACTATCGCTTCCATATTTGGGAAAGGGGAAAGAATTTTGTACTTCATCGTTTTTTTTTCCATCAATTTTGTCTTTGAAAAAATACAAAATAAATGGTATATATTTTTCAATGAATGAATCAGACAGCATTTTTCCGATTTTTATTTTTTCTACTAATTTTTTAAAACTGTGTTTAACGGTTTTCAGGCAATTTATTAAATGACAAAATTATATGCCTTTAGGGGTTCATTTGATTTGCCATCAAAATCGAAGAAAATATGAATCATTCTTTGACTTGATCCTATCTTGTTTTACCTTAAATCAATCAAATTTTTGATCATTTTTCATCTTTTTTATGCCAGTTTTTATAAAAGTTGTTGCATTTAAACTCATTTTTTTTACCGCGGTTATGATCTTCATTTTTCACGCGACATCTGTCATTTCTTTTTCATGCCTTCATTTTCTTCATTTGATTTCTTTGTTTTTCTCCCTTGATTTTTGGGTTTGTTGATATTTTGATATTTCATTAACAACAAAAATTTATATTCATAACCGTGAAAAGAGATTTTTATTAAAAAAGACCCAAACTGGAAAGAAAAAAAGAAGTAAATCATAATTGTCAAAAATTTATTCATTAAAACTGTCTTCAAAAAAAAGAGTTTTTTCAAATTTGACCTTTTTCTGCCCACTTTTTTTGATGCCATACTTTTGTCTGACGATTGACAAAGTGTGTCTTTTTGTATTTTTATGATTTTGGGTGAAACTTAAAACCGTAATCATCATCATTCTTGTTTGAGGTTATTATTGTCGCCGTCATTTTTCAATGGAAAGAAATAAATAAAAAAGAAGAAGAATAGATCAAAAACTTTTTTTTATGTCTTCTTCTTTTCTTTTTAACTCGTGCCGCACATTAAAAAATTTGCATAACAGTAAACATTTCTCAAACAATCAAAATAAAAAAAGGAGCGGAAAACGGGTGATGGAGAGGGAGGGAGGGCAGATACCCCCAATAAAAAACTTTTTTCTCTTCTTTTTTCTGATTCGTTCTTTCTTTTTTTTCGAAGGCAAAAGTTTCGTTAAAAAAATTTAAAAAAAAAGCATTCAATCTTTTTATTTGTTGGGAGAGAATGCAAAAGGGAGGGGAGATGCACAATTTTTTTTGAATGCGGTTTGTAGAAATCAAAAAAGAAGTATTTTTGAAAAATTCATAAAAAAAGATGACATCGAACAAACACACAGAGAAAAAACAATCATACAACAACCATCAACAATTTTTTTTGTTATGCCCACCTCCCCTTTTTCTTTCCCCTCCTTCGGGCGATTACGGTACTTGTTGTTTTTTTCTTTCGTGTTTTTTTATAATCGTTGAACAAAAAAATCATTCAATTGAGAGAGAAAAAAAATTGCGTTTTCACGCAATTTTCTCTATGATCGCTTTTTTGAAAAATCGGCACGCGACTTTTACCATCAAATATACATATTTAAATGTATGCCATTTTTGTGCCTTTTTTTCGATGGCATCATTTGACAGGTCAATCATCTCTCTCTCTCTCTTTCTTTTTTCCTTCTACCGTCTATAAATCGTTTTATCCGAGTTCCGTCTTTCACTTTTTTGTCCCTTTTTTGATCCAACATGTGCCATCGTGCCATGGCATCATCATCATCAACAAGAACATCGATGCCGTTTTTGATTGACTGCGCAAATACACTTTTTAGTTCGTGCCACTTTTTTTTACTTGATCGAAAAATAAATAAACATGCAAAAAAAAGTATAGGTTCAAAAAGTGACTTGTTTTTCTCAATTAAAGGTCAAGTGGATATTAACAAAATATACAAATAAATTAAAAAACTAATATAAACTTTTTTAAAAGTGTTTTTTTCTTGGTAGTTATTTTTGTAGTCTTTTTTTAATGATGGAAACAAACATTAATTAAGGAAAAGTTTAATTTGGGGAACAATAAAAAATGTGTCAAAAAAAGTTTAAACAAAGGTTACGTTGAAGAAGAAAAGATTAAGGAAATTGATGGTATTTGTTCTTGAGCTTAAGAACTGAAATAAAATTATTAGGTAAGAATCAGTACAGTAGCTTTTTGATGAAAAATGAATTGACTGTAATAACTTTTTTAAAACTTTAAGTGGTCTTAAAAAAGGTACAAATCTTTATTAATCAAATAAAAATAATTAGACAGAAATAATTTAAAGAATTCTCGGTTTAAACCTGAAAATCAGGGATTCATTGATACCTTTTTGGTAAGAAGGATTTTTTGCAGCTTCTGCTATAAAAATATGTTGAATCTCGGATTTTCAAGTTCAGACAGAAAAAAAATCGATGCTCTTTAATTATTTTCAGCAATTAAAACCAATTTTGCGAACATTAACATTTATCTAATTTGAATAAACCAAATTTTCTGCCATTTTTAGTTTAAATCATTTTAAAAGCTTTGTTAATTCTTTATTTACTAATTAAATTAGTTGTTTGTCGCGTTTCCATCTTTAATTTCCGATTTTGATTTGTTTAAATCTTAAAAAGATTAAAACTCAACATTTTACTGTAATACTGTAATCCTTCCTTCGTCTTGATCAAATAATATCCATTTTAAAATCTTTCTTTACAAGATTTCCTCTTATTTTTTGCTCTTTAAAAGATTTGTTTATCCGTTTTTCACAAATCCTTTTTTTATCCCTTTCCATGTCTCTCTCTCTCAAAATATATCTATATATTGCATCGAACTTTTTGACTGAACTGAACTGTTTACAACATTTTCGAAGATTCTTTAAGAGCATTGTTTAGACTTGGGGCAGCTAAAAGCTAAAAAGTGACCCCTTAAAAAGTGCCTCGAGAGAAAAATATATTAAATCTAAAGATATTTACAGTTCATCACTTTTTATTATTATTGAAGTTGTTACAAGAAAAGCAGCCCTAAAAACTAAAAAAGCCATAAAAGACACAACAATCAAAAATTTGGATAAATGCATAAAAATCTTCTATCTTTTAAAAAAATTGCATTTTTTCGCGCGATGCTTATCTCTTTTTTGAAAGATCTGAAAATGTCTATGTCCCATTTTTGCTGTTGTTTCAATTTTTATATATGCGTGTCGTGGTCGTGGAACCCAAGAAAGCTATCATCTTTCCTCTTCTTTTTCATTTTTTCTAATATCCATTAATATCTTTTTTTGTGCCATCGATTGATGGCCATATAATTTTTTTCCTATTCTGTGTGTGAGACTTTTTTATATGTCCAAATCCAATGAAACTGACTGAATATGAATGAATGAGTGCCCTCTTTTTACAATAATGGATTTTTGTGCCGTCTTTTTTCTTCCTTGCGCAGCGCGAAATAATTTTTTTCTTCTCCGAAAATTAAACTCCCAAAAAAGCCTGCTTTTGAGAGAGGACCTTTTTCGACGGGGGCTCCAACGCGCTGCTTCACTTTTTTCGTTTACAAAAAAATAGCACGCATTTTGGCACCGCCTTTTTTGTATTTTTTTTGCGTGCCCTTCTTTTTTTCCCTTCGCTTTTTTCTTCTTCGATATCTTCCAAAAATATCGCGCCAAAAAAGTACAATAGAAAGAAAAAAGAAAAAAAGAAAGAATCCTTTCAATTTTCTTCCTTTTTTTGCACAGTCACTTTTTTGTCTATTTTGAGTGAAAAAAAGGACTGAAAAAAATAAATTGGGTGTATTTCTATATTTATTTATTATTCAAATTTTACAATGCCACCAACACACAGTGAAGTAGCAGCAGCAAAAATAGGTGGAATGCCTTTAGGGCCTTTCAAAGTCATGAATAATACTACGGTATGGGTCTTCTTTTCATTCATTCTTTCATAACCTTTTCATTTCTCTTTTTTTTATTAAATGTCTAAAAAATTGAATTGAATCATGTTTGATTTTTGTTTTCACTCTCTCGATCAAAATCAATTCTATTCAAACTCATTTTTTTTTGGAAGGAGTTGATTTGCATTGAATTAATTCAATTTTAAAAAGTATTAAAAAAACAACACACATCGTGACATTTGCATATTTTTTCTAAAAAGGTTTTCTTTCAATTTTTTGCTAATTTTTCAATTTTCAATGCCTCCATTCTTTTTTTCTGATTCATGACCTTTTTTTGCAATTTTTCAATAATTTTTTAGACCAAACCGATTAAAGCCGAACCAATTCAATCTCCGCCATTGGCATTTATTTCGGAGACGACGACCCCGTGTACTTCAAAAGGGAAGAAAAAAAGTGGCAGAATGTCGTCGGGACTTGTTGGGGCTGCGGTGGCATCAGCAATTGTGCCAACCCTTCCACCTCCATCACTTCCATCCTCAACAACAACCCCAAATTTATCTGGATTTTCAACAACTTCTCCAACAACAATTTCGGCAGCTGGAACTTCATCCTCTGCAGGGATAGCCCCAACCCCATCAACCCTGCTACCCTCTCTACCACATCCACTTCAACCCCTTCAAGCCAGCAATGATCATCATCTAAATCTTACATCTGCTGCAGCTTTAGCTGCTTCCACCTTTCATCATCATCAAAATCCATATCATTCATATCCGGCTTTCGTAGATCCAACTTGTGCAACTCAATATTGGCAAGGAATGAATGGATATGGAATTGATGAAAGTCAATTAGCATATCAATATCCTCAACATCTTCCTTCTACAACTTCCACAACCAACAGCAACAACAATAATAATTCCATAAATAATATTAATAATAATTCAAATTCTTCTTCACTTACCAATAATGGAATTCTTGAACTTGGAAAACAGCAAACAACTCCATATGAAAATTTGGAACCCCTTGGATCTTATGCTCAACAATGGGTCACCTATAATCCATATATCTCTGATAACAGCGATAAAATGCTTGATCCAACTACACAATATTTTGATAAAAATTTTTATAATCAACAATTTTCTGTAAGTTTTTTTAACGCATTTTTAAAATTAGAATTAACAGAAATTTGCATAAATTTTTTTATCCGGTTTAACCTGAGAATCAGGAAATGGAGCTGATATTTTTGCAATTTGGATCAATTTTTGCTCTAACAAAGCGTTTATAATCCATGATTATCATGTTAAGTAATAACAAAAATGTTAAAGTTTTTATGCAAATTTTCTGATATCAGCCAAGTTTAGTTGTTTTTGTCGGTATTAATTTTTACTTTTGATAATAGTCAGATTAATTCCAAGATCTTTTTTACCCATGATAATCGAAATATTTGATATCATTTACCGTAACCATTTTCAAAAAGTACAGTATCTCATTTACGAAAATATTATTCAAATTTTTTTCTTCAAAAGTTCCAAAACAATAGCCGTTTTGTCTGTGATATTTTGAATTTACTCAAAAAATTATAGCAAAACTGGATTCTTTAGAAACTTTAATTTTTTTCAAAGAGAGGGGATAAGATTATTGTGTTCATCTTTTTTTTGGCGGGAAACATGCAAAAATAACACTCCCCAAAATGGAAAAAAGAAAAAGGAAGATAATAAAAAAGTCAGACAGAGTCGATTGACAAGCTCGTAAAAAAGACGAAGAAAGAATCCCGCTTTGAAAATCAATTTTCATTCATTCGTAAAAATGTATCTCTTTTTTAACTCAAAAAAGAAGAATGTTTTTTTATCTCTCTCCAATTTTGGCATGACCCAGATTATAATATATCTCTCTTGTGTTTTATATTTCGCTGATGCAACACTTTTTTGGGGTTGGAGCTCTCTCAATCAGTTTTTTTCTCGAAAATTATAAATTTTGAGGGAGATAGAAAAAAATACTTAAGTACTCTTTTACCCCTTTTTCTTGGATGATGATGGGTGGGTGTCTAATATAAACCCGAGTTGACCATATCGGCACATTCCCTTTGATCTTCTTTCTTCGTCTACTTCTTCTTCTTATCGAAGGCAAAGAAGATGAAGGAAGAAAAAAAAAGTTGAGAAGGATTAGCACTTTTTTTTCTTGGGCAAAGTAAGCAGCAAAGCTTTTTATTCTTCGATTTTTACATGGCCTTGAAACTCTAACTTTAATTCTAAAAACAAGCAAAAATGGAAAAGAATCAATTTTGTGTCTTTGTTTTTATTTATTTTTTCTGATGAAAGTGTGCTGCAAAAAAAGTAGAAACGCGAAAAACAATCGCGCTTCTTTTTTTGGGGATAGCATAAAACCATCTGCCACTTTTTCCTTAAAAAGGTCTTTAATTTTTATAGATGTTGAAATTTTTTCATTGAAAAAAACAACAAAAAAATAAAGCAAAACACAAACATGAAAAATTGGATGCAAAAAAAGATTTACAAAAATATCAGATTTGAGCATTACAGTAATCTTCCATTTACACAAAACTTTTAAAACTGCATTTTTTGGAAAAGTTTAAAAAAAATGAACATGAAGAACTTTGTTTTGGACATTAGTGAGGAAAATTTAAAAAAAGATTTCGTTTAGAAATCGTACTTTTTGAATGGTTACTGTAAACCACAGTAAATATCTACGAAGTTACTGTATTTGGTAGTTATAAGATGCTGCTATGACAAAAATAAAATGATCAAAAATTTGCATAACATATCACCAGATATATTAAAAATCCCAAAAATAATTTTAGGCAATGCCACAAAATGATGGAGGATTTTCAACTGGACTAAACAATGGCAGCCTTCCAAATCCAGAACTCTATCTTCCCCTTGGTTCAATGACTGTCAATTCCACATCTGGTCCAAATTCAGCTCAGTATCCTCCACCTTCACTTCCAACGAATAATCTTGTTGGTGTTCCTCCCCAACCCCTTCCCCCTCTCCCTCAACAACCCCCATCTGAGGTTGTTCTTCAACCTTCACAAATCCTTCAACAACAACAATCAAATAATGGAATTCAACCCCTCGGGCAAACTTCCCCAGATTTTGCTACTTCTGCAACAACCCCCAGGCATTGTTCTTCGGTTGGAACTTCAAATCCAAATTCCGGAAGAATTACCGCAGGTGGTGGAGGGGGTAGTTCTCGAGGTCGACGATCTCGAAGTACCCTTAAAGATTCTGATGATGATGCAAAATCTGATGATCGAGATTGTGAGCGTCGAACTGCAAATAATACTCGAGAAAGAATTCGGGTTCGAGATATAAATTCTGCTTTTAAAGAACTTGGAAAAATGTGTACCCAATATATGCCAAATTCTGCTGAAAAAGGTCAAACAAAACTTGGAATTTTGCATCAAGCTGTCAAAGTTATCACAGATTTAGAGGAACAGGTTCGTACTTTTTGTTATTTTGGCCATATTCAAATTTTTCTCATTACCGTAACCGTGTGCTACAGTTGAGAGTTAGATCTGTCTTTAAACTTAGTATGTGCAGGCCCTAACACCTGCTGAGTCCCTAAAGCGATATACCCGTGAATATCTGATTAACCATAAATGGTTGACTTCTGAGAAGTAGCTGCCGTTTAACCTGGTTGCCATCCATGGAATTCGTTTTAACCTCGGATCCACCGAGCACCCGCCATCGCAAACCCAAGTGGCCGCAAGAGGAATCGAACCCGGGATCTTCCGGCTTCTATCCAACTGCGCAAACCACTGAGCTATTGGGGCGGCAAGCTATTGGGGCGGCAGCTATTGGGGCGGCAGCTATTGGGGCGGCAGCTATTGGGGCGGCAGCTATTGGGGCGGCTGGGGCGGCAGCTATTGGGGCGGCTGGGACGGCAGCTATTGGGGCGGCTTTAATCAAAAAGTTAATCTTTTTTCTTAAAAAAATTTTGGCACATTTTCCTGGTGACCAAAAATATATCAAAGGTTGTGACATCTAATATTCAAATTTGTATTTTTTTAGGTCAGACAACGAAATTTAAATCCTCGAACAGCATGCATGCGTCGACGAGAACAAGCCAATTAATTAACTTCAATTTCCCTCTGAATCACTTTGAACAAAATTACCATCCTTAAAAAATTCAATAAACAATTTATTTCTACAATTTTCTTTCGTTCTTTTTCGTAATTTTTGAAATTCATGAAATTTTTTTTAAAAATCAAAAAATCCCGAATGCTTTAATTTTAATTTTTTTTGAAATTTTCTGTTTTTTTATATTAATTAATCAACAACGAGTTTTTTCTTTGTCTTTTTTCTAATTTTTCCCCCTTCTTTTTTCTAAATTGGACCATTTTTAAAGTATTTTTTATTCGTTTTTGGTAATTTTCAATTGTGTTTTTTTGTATTCTTCAAAAATATTTGTATTGTAAATAGGGCATAAGTATTTTTTGTGTATGTTTTTATTATATTTGTAATGTTTTAAAAATGTGTGTTAATTATTGTCAGATATAGAGAGTTGTTTTTTAAAAATTATTGTTGATTTTATTACAAACAAAACAATGCACTCAAATTCCAAAAAGTTAACATTTTTGTTGACTGTTAAAACTTAAAAGCCATTTTCCTTGAACAATGAAACAAACAAGGATTCACCTATTTTTTACTTTTTTTGTTGGTCTAATTAGATGCAAACACTCCAGAAGAAAAAAGCTGTTATCAGTTGGTATATATAAATGCTTAAAGACAAAAAAAAAGGCAAAAAGAGCAGGAATTGTCAGTGATTAGTTTTTTGAAAGAACAAAGTAACGTTTTTCAAAAGCTTCTTCCGACACTTTTTTGGTGTTATTGATTTTGAATTTGAGCCTCATTTTGTTGACAAAAAATATCGTAAAATATTTATTATAAAAATCTTTGAAAAATAAGAAACTGTATCAAAAGTATCCTTGAAACTTCTGATACAGTGTCTGTCTAAATTTCTAGCATCAACAAAAATTGAATTTTAAATTTTTCCTATTTTTCGGATTTTTGAGTTTCGCAATTTTGTAGAGTAATATGCAAATTTGTAAAACTTGGAAACCTTGGAATATCTTTCTTTCATAGAAAAGGATTTTTTTTGACATCTTTGGACAAAAATTTTATGAATTTTCAAACAAAAATGAATTTGTTTTTTCATGAAAGTCTTTCAAATTTGCATAATTGTGATCTTGATTAAAGTTTTTTAGCGTTAAAATCGATGAACGTTTTAAACAATCTTATAATAACTTTTTTTTTAAATGCATCTTTTTAGAGTTTGCCTCCGGCTGCAAAGATGTCATTTGCAGCTCTGCTTGTTCGAGCAGCACTTATTCGATTCCTTGCAATTACATATTCCATTTATGCAATATATCTTTTATTCAAAAAATGGTTCAAAATTAAAAATGACTTATTTCAAACTCAACCCCATCTTAAGCCGCATGTCCTGGATGGATGGATTCATGGCTTTGTGGACTGTCGATCTGTAAAACTTCATTACGTTGAAGCTGGATCCCCTGATGCCCCTTTGATGTTATGCATTCATGGATTCCCTGAATTTTGGTATTCTTGGAGATATCAGCTGAAGCATTTTAGTGATAAATATCGGTATAGTTTTAATTTATGTTTAACGCGAAATTAAATTTTTGGAGTTTAGAGTTTTTGAGAGTTAAGAAAAAATGTTTAAATACAGTAACCTGTAAGATGCTAACTGTAAATAAAAATATCAGCAGCATTTAATTTCAGAACTTAAGAGGAATAGAAAACCATTTTGAAGGTGATAAGCCTTTGATCTTTTGCCGATGGCGGTAAAAGATCAAAGGATTTTTAAGATTTTGGTGGGGTACGATCCTCTTGGGACCTTAACCCACTAACTTCCAGCTTACTGTACTTAACAGTAACGTTATAAAATCTATCGTAACAAAACTTAAGTGTTTGTTTATTTCATTTTTCTCTAAAACTAAATGTATCAAAAAACTTCTCCCGCTTCTTCAAAAAAATCCAACCACAGAAAAAAAGCCTAAAGCAATTTTTTATATTTTTTTATAAAAAAATCGAAAAAGGCAAAGAAAAAAACAATGATCAAAGGAAAAAAATGCGCCAACCAAAAAAAATCAAAGCAAAAAAAGTCAATTTAGTTAAAACTGCCAGCTGCGTAAATCATTCTTCGTTTTTTTAAAAAGCCCCAAAAAAATATCAGAGACACTTTTGAAAAAAAAGAAGGCTCTAACAAAAACATTATTTTTTTAATACACATTTATAAATATCATAAATGTTATTGAAAAAGAATCATTTTACAATTTATTGACTTTTTCCTTTTCTTTTTTTTTGCGCCGCTTTTTTGTTTTTGAAAAAAAGATGGATATTTTTTTGAGGTTTAAAAAAATCATCAAAGCCTTTTTGGATCAAAGGAATGTGCATTTTTTGTTTGAAAAGGGAAAAAATGTATTAAAAAAGTGCACAAACAATAAAAAATAAATATCATCAATGCAGTATTTATGTTTTACCGTAATCTTAATGCCCATAAAGTGTAAGTTACCGTAATCTGTCAGAGTTGGAAAAATGCTGATAACATACATGAAAAATTCTAGGATTAAAAGGGCAGACATATTTTTTTAATTCCGATTGATAATAAAATCCCAGAGTTAAAATTGGGGATATGCAAATTTCATAAAAAAACCGAAAAAATTTGCATAATTTTTAATTACAGTTTAAAGCTGTGCCACGGCATGTTATGCTAAATAAATTTTGTCAACCATTTTAAATTCTGTTTTTTCTTCTTGATTTAAAAATTTAAAAAAAATGTTGCATAAATTAAAATTCATTTTACAGCTAAATAAACTAGAAATAAATTTATATCGAATCAGGCTTTTTTAAATTTTCTGCTTCTGCAGCAGATGATGGTAAAACCTGATTCTATAAGAATCCGGTGTCTAAATAATCATCACCAGGTGGTGCAGGTGTTGGTAGTAGATGATAATTTCTAAACTGTATTCACCTTTCGCTTACTTAAATTTAAGTAAACGAAGGAAGCTGGATAAATTCAATCTTTTTGCATAAAAACACGAATCGGACTACAGTACCCAATTTTTAAAATTTGGTGCTGTAGCTTTAAAATGGTCTTGTCACCGATTTTAGGGATATCACAGATTCACCTCCGGGGGTTGATCAAGCTTTTTTAATAACTTAAATATACTCTAAAATTTTATGCAAATTTTTAGTGTTGTTGCATTGGATCTTCGAGGTTACGGTGAATCGGATAAGCCAGAAGGAATTGATCATTATAATTTGGATGAAATTGTTCATGATGTTGAATTATTTATTGATGCGCTTGGTATTAATAACATCAATTTTTAAAATTTTATCCAAATTTTTATAGGATACAAAAAAGCTACTGTATTAGCACATGATTGGGGTGGTGCAACTGCACAACGCTTAGCACTTAAACGTCCAGAACTTTTTGATCGTCTTGTGATAATGAATGTCCCACATCCAAAAGTTTTTACAGAACTTTTTAAGAAATCTGAACAACGAAAAAAGTCTTGGTAAGTGGTTACTGTATTTGCAAAAAGGGAGGGGTACTAATAATTATGTAATAATAATAATTAAAAAAATTGTTGTAAATTACTGTAGCTATTCACAAATATTACAGTTATTGCTGTAGTATTGTGATACTGTAAAATACTGTTTGTAACACATTAATATTGGTTACTGTAATTCTTTAACATAATACTGCTACAACTATTACTGTAAAAAGACTAATGTGATCCAGTAAAAATATTATTGCAGTACTGTAACCGTCTCTTTTGTTGTTTTACAACATCAAAAAAATTAGCATATTCGATTTTCACACAACCGTAAATAGTCTAAAGTTTTCTTTTGCCAGACGGCACTTTTTTTATGATTTACGACACCAGTTTTTTTAAAAATAAATCTCATAAAAAACTTTTAATCCCGTTCTTTGTGTCCCTTAAATTAAAATCGTAAAACCCACAAATTTGCATTTTTCAGGTACTTTTTTATGTTTTTATGTCCCGGACTTCCAGAATTCTTTCTTCGAGCAAATGATTTTGAAAATTTAGAAGGAATTTTTCGAAGCAAAGAAACAGGATTTTGTAATCCTGAAAATTTTACGGATGATGATTTGGAAGCTTGGAAATATACATACGGTGAACCGGGGGCCCTTTCCCCACCAATGAATTATAATCGAGCAACAATGTTACAATTTCGCCCAGCCGAATTTCCAAAACCAATCCTTCAACCGAAAACTTTGTACATTTGGGGACAAAAAGATGGATTTTTGATGAATGAAGGCGGAGATTTATCAATTAAATTATGTCGAGATGCCCGACTTGTTAAAATTCCAAATGCTTCACATTGGGTTCAACAAGATGCTCATAAAGAGGTCAATAAATGCGTTGAAGAATTTCTTAATGAATCTTCTTAGGTCATTAATTTATGTTTGCTCTGTATGATATACAGTAATTTATTTAGTTACAGGAATCGCTAATATATTTAATATGCAAATTATTATTTATTTGATAAACCTTTTTAAATCCGAGTACTTTTTTTAATTTTGTGACAATAAAGATGCTACAGTATACTGTATGTATTCTTCTATTCAATTCCACAAAATCAAACTACCGTAATTTTTTAAATCCTTTTTTTAAGTAATTGATAAAATATATCAAAAATGCAATCAACAAAAGAGTTAAATTTTTAAATAATAATTTTATTCAATAATAATTTTTGAAACAAGACAAAAAACAGAAAAAAAACAGTCAAAAGATCTTCAAGACAAGAAATTGAATAAGCTGCTACCGTACGCCATTGGTTTAACTCGAGGATCTGAAAAAAATACAAAAATATTATTACATGCAAAAACTTTTAAATAATAAACATACGGGAAACAGCTTCAAAAGAAGTAATTTTAGGAGGATATAAATTATCACCAGTAATATTAATGAAAGCTCCTTTGTTACCAATCTTAAAAAATAAATATTGTTGCAATTATTGTATGAAAATAAACATAAATCTTACGGTATCACAGTAATTTGGTGCACTAAAGATTGTATAAACTTGTCCATCATGATGGCGTTCATACCCTTCAGGTTTAACTTCATGAGCTCTAAAAAAAGAACAAAATTTGAAAAAGTGTTAAAAATTGTTTTAGAAAAATTTGAATAAAATAAAAATGTCGGAGATTTATTGAACACTGTAACTATTAGAAAGTTTCAATGTTGTCTAGCAATCCATTATTTTATACCTTTCGTTCGCACGGCCTTTATTTTTGGTACAATGAAGACCCGGCTTATAGAAAGGGGGAAAATGAAACTCTCTCAATGGGCTACAAGGCGAGCGCCGCACACCACTCGACCAAAGAACATGCAGAGAAAAGGGGGAAATTAAAGTGACACACTTACCTAACAATATATAATAAATCGTTAGCTTCCAAGAATTTTCGAGTAATATCAGGTCCCCACTAAAAAAATTGTAATTAGTAATTATTGTTTAAAAATATACAATTTGTTATTCGAGTTTTGCTGTTTTAGCAAAAAAATAAAATAAAACTTTTAAAATTTAAACTACAGTATCAATTTTTTAAAATTAAAAATATTTTTGGATTAAGAAAAAGTAATTAAAAGCATACTTGAATGCCTGCTCCACGTTTAGAAACAGAAATGCCATTTTCATCTTGTGGATCAGACCATAACAAACCACACATTGGACCATCTTCTGGGGGTTGTCGAGCACGATGAAGTTTACGCAATTGTTCAAGGGTAACATTTTCATCAGCAGAAAGGCCACCATGACAACACTAAAATGCATTCATTTTTATCTGATAATATATTAAGCTAATCCTTACAAAGATCTTCTTATTAATAACATGAACCAATGGAAGTTGATTAAAGAGTTCCGTAAAAACTTCAGACATTTTAGCATTGTATTTTGCTTTAACTTCACCTTCAAATCCATACATTTTATTCAAGGAATCTGATTCATGATTCCCACGACTCATAAAGAAATGATTTGGATAAAGTAATTTTAAGCCAAGAAGAGTAAAGATTGTTTCAACACTGAAACTTCCACGATCAACGAAATCTCCATTAAAAAGGTATGGATTTGTTTCAGATGGAAGGCCATTAATTTCAAATAAATTAATCAAATCATAAAATTGTCCATGAATATCTCCACAAATTGTAAACTTTTGTTTATCTGGTACTGTAATATGAATGAGAGAATCTTGATCTTTAAAGAAATTAAATGCTGCAAGAATCATTTTATAGGCATATCGGATTGGTAATTTCTTTTCAGCTTTAAAATGTGCAATCAAATCTTTCATAAATTCAAGGGTAATTTCACCATCTAATCTTGGACCCGAATATGATGGTTCAACCGCTAAAATATTATGGACTTGTTATTTATGGAAAAGGAGTTAGAGATATATTTTACCAAAATCATCTGGTTTAATTGCATCAATAAGTTTCTTCTGATCATAATCACATGCAATAGCCTTTTCAAATGCAATCCGTTTAACAATTTTTGAACATTCTTCAAATTTCTTTTGAGCATCAGTATCATTTGGACGAAACTTTCTAACCTAAAATGTTAAATTTGAATATTGTAAAAGGTTGTTTATTCCTTGGGTAGTTACAAAAATGAGGGGATTTTTCAAACTTGATTTTATGACAAAAATTAAAGAATTTATGCATTTTTAAATGGTTTTTAAAGCAAAAATGATCTTGGTTTTTTCTAAAATATGTAACTCTTAACATAAATTTTTTCATTATGCAGAAAAATGAAAGGGAATTCTCCGGGAATTCTGCAGGGGAATTCCCGGGGAAGGGGAATTTTCAACCCTAATTGTAATCGTTAAAGAAAAGCCTACAGATTCATAATCTTTTAAAGCAAGTTTATATTTTCCAAGTGCCATATTTGCAGATGCTCGACGAAAGTATGCCTTCACATATGCAGGATCTAATTCAATTGCTTTATTTGCATCTGATAAAGCTGAACCAAATAACTCTTTTCGAAGATTTGCAATTGATCGATTTCCATAATATGTTGGTTGTAAAGAATCAAGCTTAATTGCAGCCGAATACAATTCAATAGCTGTATCATAGTTTTCATCTAAAATCCCAGATACACTAATATTATTTAAGCAATTAATTAAATAATAAACCTTTAAAATATTTATTTGCTTCATCCTTAATTTTTGCAGCCCTTTCAACCGGATTATCAATGGTATCAAATTGTTCAAGAATGCTGGATAAAGATTTCATTTTTGTAGCAGCCTAAAAATAAAGGGAATAAGAAAATAGGGAAAGGTAAATTCAAAAAATGAAATATATAAAAAATTATAGGGAGAAAAGGTAATAAAATTTTTGACATTTACATTTTCCAAAAAAAAGTTGTTGGGATATAAAACAGTAAAAAAAATATTCTTTCAAGCATGGGAAAAAACCATAAAGAAAAAAAAGAAGGGGGAGAGCTCTAAATCTTGTTTCATTTTATTTTTTTTCTTTTCACTGAAAAAAGGCACAATGAAGAAGTTTATGCATTCAAGCTGAAAAAGTACGGATGCTAAAAAATATATGGGTTTCGTTTTAAGAGAAATTTGGGTTGGTACATGATCATATACCAAAAAATGTGGTCTTTCCAGAATTTAAATAAAATATAAGAAGTTAATTGCAAGAAATGGATCAATATAAGGTCATTGTTTTTTTGGTATTGTTTTTTCATTAATAATATTAATTCCAAAGATTGAAACTCACTGCATTTAATTGCATTTTGCTTATTTGGGGCCTACCAGGAGGCTGCATTTGGCTTGATGAAGGAGCATCTTGATTTGGTGAAAATAATTTTTGGGATGCTGTAAATTGTTGGACTTCTGGTGTTGTGGAAGATTCATCGTCCTCCATTTGACGAGGAAATTCAAGTGAATCCTACATAAAATTTGCATAAAATCAACTTGAAAAAAATTAAAACTCGCTTGACAATTTTGAAATTTTGATAATGAATCAACAAATTTGGATGCTTTGGATTTTGGTTGTAAATTTTTGGTGTCGTCATCTGTAGAAACAGATTCAATGAAATTTTCATATGCCGCGATATGAAGTGATAAGGTGCTACTGTTTAATTTTTTTGGTTCCTTGTCATTCTTCCATCGTTTTTGTTTTTCTGTTTCTTTTTCAGCTTCATGTGATAGATGTGAACTTTTTGATTTTACAGAACTCGAATCATTTGTTGATTTATTCCAAATTTTTCTTTCTTCTTTGTAAACATTACTTACAGTATCACCTGATATAACAATTGTTGCTGCAATTTTGCAAAAATTTAACAGTGACTTTTTCAAATTAATAAATCGTCGTAAAAAAAGTTTCAAAAATTAAAATACGTTTTTGCAAAGGCTGAGATTTTGCAGAATTGCAATAATTATTTGTTTTTTACCAGAATATTTGTCATTGTTTGATTTGCTAAAAATAGATGGTGGACATTTATGACTTTGATTTAAATTTAGGTTGGTAAATTGGCTGCTGTTATTATTATATGATCGATGATTCAGTGCGGACTTTTTAAAAGTTTGTCCCTCTTCTCGTGTTGTCATCTAAAAAATATTAATTAAAGAATTTCTTTAATAAAATGAGCTAAATTAATTTAAACAATAATTCTGTAAAGATACATATTACAAAATAGAAACGACGACTAAACATTTGAAAGACATTGCAAAAAACATTTTTTTTGACAACATTGCTTTTAGCTCTTTTTTCTGTTACAAGAATGATGCAACATTTTTTAAAATATTTTTAAATTTCCATCACCGGTCCATCTCATCGAAACGAAAGCCACCAACAAAATGTAAAGAGCGCAAAACACATCTTCTGCAAAAACATTTTTTAAAAAAGCTTTTAATAAATTTTTGTGCAAAACATAAAAATTTTTTGTTCAACCAAATTTAATTTTTGCGATGTTGCAGTTCTCCGATTTAAAAAGTGTCTTCAGATACAGTATACTTTTACTACGAAACTGGTAAAAATATTTCGTAGCAGAAATTCATAATTTATGTTTTTGTAAAACTGCAATGTATTAATTTTACCAGAATGCTTGACATTGGATAATTTGCTAAAAATATTATAACTGTGATACAACGTTTAAAAATTGCAAAAAACAGAATTTTGTTTAAACAAAGGGTGTAGTTGCTATAAAAGCTCGGAAGTAAGGGATGATATCGAAATTTTCAAGGAAATAGATATTTTCGAATAAAAAATTTATTTTAAAACACATGAAATTAAATTAATAAAAATGGCAAAAACATTTCAAAAGATGATCAAATAGAAAATATTCGACATCGAACTTGTATATTTTATTATCACGGTTGTATCAATATACCAAAAAACGTTTTTAGTTTTTTTCAATGTAAAAAATAATTTTATACAAAATAAAATAAATACGGTAATACTGTAACTTTGATACAATTCACTATTGTCTATGTTGGCATTTTGAACTTTGTTGCCAACGAACAAAATTTAAAAAAAAAACAAAATTGTGTTTTTCTGTGTCCTGTTTTAATTACTGTGTTCAACATTTATTATAATACTGACTAATTAATGAAATTAATAATATAATTATTTTCTTAAATTACATTACATACAAGACTTGTGCCTCTATTACTATTTTTCATATCGGTGGTTCCAATTTTTTTTGCGTGTTTGTAAAAACTTTAATTTGATACTTGTTTTTGTTTACCATTTTTTGTTCCAATGTTTTTCACTTCCGACAAGTACATTTTGTTTTGCTTTCCCCTTTAATTAATTTATCCTTTTTAAAACCTTATCTGTCAACAGTTTTTCAAAACTTCCAAGTTTGTTTTTTTCCATGCCTTTTAAAAATCTGAATATTCTTTTTATGTTTTGAACAAAAATAGAAAATGGTTTTTGATGCTTTTGTTAAACCATAATCAATATTCATCGATAACAATGAACGATTATTTATAATTCTATGTATTTTAAATTCATGTTTTAAGAATCAACCTGTTTCATTGATTTTTGCGTGTGTATTTTTGTATTGTAATCTTTACCCATATTTTTATAGAATGATCTAAAAGTGCCATTGTAAATAGCTTTTATACATCCAGAAACAAAAGATGGGAGAAACTGCCGAAAAAATTAAGAATGATACCTTTGAACTATTCTCTAATATTCGACAAGATCTTGAAAGGTTTGATTTTTATAAAATAGATGCCAGAGGCATATCAGCTTTGTTTTCGAGTTTCGATCCTTAGCATATTTTATCTCTTTTCGGCTAAAAATTTGCTTAAATGCATTTTTGTGGTTTTGGATCACAGTCGAAGAAGACATTTTAAACACAGTATGCTTCTTTTTGTTAATAATGACATTTTTCAGTGAATGGGAAGGCGATGAACCATCACCAAATTTCTTCGTCCTTCTGGGTGTTCTTCTTGCATTAATTATTTACCTCATATTTATTACATTTTATTTTTCTCGTGTTATTGGAGTGATTCTTGGTTATGTTGTTACAAGATTTTTACGATGGCGTTCTGGGTCTTCTTTTGTCAAAGTTCATATTGGATCTTTCTCTGTCAGTATTCTCTCTGGGAAGATTATGTTCAGAAATTTCTCATACATCAATAACAATTTATCTTTTCATATCAATGATGGCTGGGTAATATTTTCATATTGGAGACCAGTACCAAAGAAATGTCCACCTTCAAAAGCAATGAATTCTTCAAGATTGCATATTTCACTGCATGGCCTAAAAGTTCATGTTTATAATCGGCTGGATCTTTATCAACAAATTCTAAAAACTGCTGGTCAGACTGCTGCTGCCGCAAAATTATCTGCAGAAATTGGAGAAGATCCAGCTGCTTCTGCTGCAGCCCAGCAACGAGCACTTCGACATCAACCACCTCCAGATAAGATTGATGAATGGTGGGATAATTTTTGGAGACTATCTGGAATGATTAAATTGGATATCAGTGGTGGAAGGATAATTTGTGGAAATCATTTAATGCCAACTTCATTCGCAACTGTTTTTGAAGACCTAAAATGTAAGGTTCCTCTTTGTAGAAGATTACTGTACATGTCTTTCTATTTTTAGCAAGAATCTTTTTATCTGATGCTTCAAATCAACAAGATCGTTTCATGCTAAAAGCTAAAACAACAATGGAAAATGTTCGAGTATCATTGGTAAAAACAACAGGATATTCTGGAGTTGCATGTGAAGATCCACCTCGAATAATGGGTGATGGATTTGCAATTCTTCAAAGTGCATCAATACAATTTTATTATCATCAAGATTTGCTCGGGGTTAATCTCTCAGATATACAATCTTGCACACAAGATGTACCAGTTTGGGAATCGGTATGGCGACTTGATAATAATACCGTACTCTCGTATGGTCCATGGGCGGATAAGCAACGAACAATTCTTTGGTCATTCTTTTTTCCATCTGATTACGGTACTGCTCCAATAACTGAAATGCCAAAGAAAGGACAACGAAGAATTTATTTGCAACATGATGTTCGAATTTCACTGCTTAAAGATGCAGCGTTGGATATATGGTTTATGAGAACTGAAGAATTAAATTCCATTCATACTGGGGTTAAACAAGGTTCATCATTTGAATTCAATATTCCATACATTACAAAAGAAGATGGATTTTCATCAAACATTAAAGGATGTCTATTATGCATTGATGCAACAACATCTTTACCGTTAAGAAATTTTATTACTTGTGAAACACTGAGATTTAATTTTTGTTGCCATTATCCTCGAACATATAATCATCACCAAAAATGGGATGTCTCTTTGGAATTTCATAAAATTACAATGTGGATTGTTTGGGATCATAAAAGATTTTTTGTTGTAAGTTTTTATCACTAACAATTACTGTATGGCTTAGTTTTGCAATTTCAGGATCTTATAAATGAATGGAGTTCAGATTCAACAGCAGACCTCTGCACTTTTGTTCCATATACAGTATACGTCAACCTGAATGTTCAAGATAAATTTGAAGTTATTCTTTTGTTAAATGATAAAAATTGGATTGATACTTCTTCATCAGCTGGAGCCGAGAATTTGTTAGCTGCAATTGTTGGAACTCAACTTAGAGCATCTTTTGCCTTACCATTTACGGATTTCGCACCAACAATTACACCATTTGATTTTGAAATGAATGCATCGGATAATTTGGCACTTCGAGTTAAAGTTCCACCACAATTTGCTACAGAACCAGTTTTTACAGCGCTATACAATTCAGCGCATTACCGTAATTTTATGGAAAAATCTTCAATTGCTGTTGGACTTTCTGATGAATGGGTTGAACTGTATCGAACTGAAACGATTGGTCTGAAATGTAATTTCCTATTTCATCCAATTGCAGCAAAAGTTGTTAGTGATTTACCAGAAAAAGCAACAAATCAATGGCTTCCAAAAATGGCACAACATCCTTCTCAACTTGAACCAGACAAACTTAAAATGGTTGTGGATATCGGGGCTTCAGAAGTCTTTGTTTCTGGGCTAGTTGTAAAAATGATTTTGGATTTAAAAGATAATTATTTTGGATATTATGATCAGGTAATTAATTTGTTATTATCTTGATTACAAATCAATAAAAATAAAATTAAATTTCAGATTTCGGATGTCTCAAATAAGCCGCTGCATTCAGCTCGAACAAAAGTTCAACAACAACTTTCACCAGAATATTATCGACCAATGTCAGCAGAATTGGTTGTAAAAATTCAAAATATTCGTGGACATTGCTTACTTCATACTCAAAAAATGAATTCAATTGTGATTGATTATTGTCCAATTGTTTTTACTGAACAAATTGCAGTTGAACTTAAAAAGCATCATGGTGAAGCACTTGTACAAGCTTTAATTGGTCCTACTGTAGTCTATTTTCCTCCATCTGTTACTTTCCCAGGTGTAAATGATGGATGGATTACACTTTCGGCATTTCAATTCCGAGGACATGGTCTTTATTCGGATGTTGACGTTCCATGGGAAGTTGAAATTGTTGAATATGCATGGTTGATGGAATTAATACTTGGGGATGTAACGTCAAAAATGCATCCCGGACAGGTATAAACCATTTTTTGAAAATGTTGTAATATTAAAATATATGTTTTTAGCTTATTGAAGTTGTGCAGTTTCTTGAATCTACAATTTTGTTAATCGTAAATGCTGATGAAAAGCTTGAAGTCCCGGATCGTCTTGATCTTTGTCAACATTTTGAGAATATTCGATTATGCCGACAAGCTGATCTTCATATTACAGATGTACAAGGGCGAAAACAAAATTGTGAATCTTCTGAAATTGTAGGTTACAGTATACTGTTAAACATACCTAATGTAAAAACCTTTTTAGTTAAAATATAAACTTGTTCGAGTTTCGGTGGATTCTTGTAACCTTTTAATTGTGGAAGATAAAGCTGCCATCAAAATAAATACAAATAAAGTTCATGTATGCTTTTGTAATGCTCATGCCGGATCATTTTGTGAAAATGTAATTATTCAAATACCACTTTTAAAATGCAAACAACTTTTACATGTTCCTGAAAGAAAGATATGGCTTGAATGTGGTTTTGCTAAAATTCATGAAGTTTGTTTTTTTATGAAATTTATACTGTAATTAGAATACTGTAATTTTAGGTATCATTGGATTTTCGACTTCCATGTCCTGAAGCACAATTATATGTTTTGGAAGAGAGGAAAATATTTTTGAATAAACATGATAAACCTCAGCCAAGGCTATACTTTTTATGGGAAAAAGGAACAAAAAATTGTGGATGTGTTGGATCGACGAGATTTTTTGCAGAAAAAGATAAAACGTTTGTTTGATTGCTTTTTGAAAATTTGTTACTATACTTTTTTAGTGGGCCACAATTTATTGTTACGGCAACAAGTGATCTTGCAGTTCCACGAATTGCTTCATCACCACTTGAACAACCAGGATTCTTTCAAAGTATTATCTATGCAGATTCATATGGCATTCATCTCACCCCAGCAAATATTCTTCTAAGTACAACTGATTCATCCCATATGATTGCGAATGCTGAAAGAAAAGATAGCACAACTTCAACAACTTCATTTCATTCTGTTAAATCTGCAACTTCACTTCCGTCTGCTTCAGCTCTTGATTATGCAGCATTTTTGGAGAATTATGAAATTCTATTTTCAATTGCTGGTATGCCACAGATTCTTGAACATGATGATGTTTCACGATGGATTGCAAAAAATCGAATAAAAGTTAAAAAGATTTCTGATGGAATAACTGATATTCAAATGTTAAAGAAAGAAATACAATCAAATGTTTCGACGCCAGTTGGAGGACCACAAGGTGGGGCAGGAAAATTGCTTCAAAAAGCGGCAACTTCAAAGAAAGCCAGCGATTTTGAATCAATAACATCAGATGCCGATTGGGGAAAAGATTTTACAGCAATTTACGTTAGAGGGAAAGCGAGTGATAAAGTTCATGTAAGTTTGATTACGGTAATTACAGTAATTTTATGAACATATTTTAGGTATTTGTTTCACCACTTGCTCTTGAAGCTACAGAATCAATGATAAAATCAATCAATGGATTTTTGCGATCTCTTCATCCAGCTTACATTGTACAAAGTATTTATTCATCATGCTCATCACAAAATCATGCGCAACCTCTTACCTCGACAATTATAAAAAAGCCTGAAATATTCTTTCGAACTCCCTCATTGCATTTTCGAATAATGTTTCCCCAACTTCATGTTGCTGCTTTTCAGTGTGATACCTCCGGAGATATTTCATCTCAACATCCTTTTATTCATTCTGTACTTCTGTTAAGTCTTGAAAGATCACAACTTAATTCAGCAACAACAAAACCAAATGATGATCGAAAAATTTCAATTGAACTTCTCCTTCAGCAAGGTCATGCACAAATTATGCATATTGTTGAAAATGAAAGATATGACCCAGTTTACAATAAGATTCCTGTAAATTATTCAACAAATTGGGGCGATTTGGCTGCATCAAAAAGAGTTGCAAATGATGCAAAATTGAAAACTATTTTTGATCTTCATATTCCGGATATTAGTTGTCGACTTGCTGTATGCAATCTTTTGAAAAAGAATGCAACAACGGCACACATGGATCGACTGGAAATTGATATTGCCGCAATCCAGATTATTTCTGTTTTGGGTATGCTTTTTTCAAAAAGAATTTAGATATTAATACAGTACCCTGTTTTAGGAAAACCAATTGTTGGAGATGATCGTTCAAATGAAGCATCATTCTATGAAGTTTTGGCACCTTCAATCAATGCATGGATTTATAATATCTTTAAATTCTCAAAAGAATTAACAAATATTCAAGAATCTGCAGATGAATGGCGGGATCTTACAATGATTCGTCTGCTCGCTGAAGCTTTGGATTGGCATGATGAACAAGTTCCACTTCCTGAAAAGAATAGTGTCCTTGCTGATGTAAAACTTTATCATCGACATTTTTCATCATGTCCTTCTTGCAAGCTAATGTTAATTCTGATGAAATATATTACACAAAAAGATAATCGCATTGAAACAGATTATTATTCAAGAACTGCAATTTCGGCACGATATTTTGATTCTGCAAAAACTCGAAAAAGTGCAATTATGGCACTTTTATCTCATTGGCAAACAATTATATGTAATCAAATTCAACTTGCTGATCATAATATTGCCGATAAATACAAATGCATGCCAGATACTCATTTACCACCTGTTGATACTCCGATTGCTTCTCCAGATGAAGATGAAAAAACAAAAGAAGAAAAAGAAAATGATGAAGCAGATACGCTACTTTCAAATAATAATCCTGATTCAAAAGATGTTGAAAAAGGAATTTCGCCTCAAGAAGTTAAAGCAGATATTCCAAAGTCATCAAAACCTCCACCACTTTCACGAGGTTCGACATCAAATCAATTCCAGCCTGGTCATCGAAGAGGTCCTTCAACAGCTACAAATATTAGCGCGGGAGCAAATGAAAACCAGAAGCGTTAGTTTGGGAAATTTCAAATTTTATAATAATTGTTTGATATTTTAGTGGATCTTTATCATTGGGTTTTGAATGCTCATAAAGAATACAAAGAGAAGAGGGAAGCAACTTCTAATCAAGCCAAAAACAAAGTTGTTGAAGATGTGAATGCAATGGAGCTACTTTTATCTGTTTTCTTTTGGAGTGTTTTTGAAGTATGTTTTTCTTTTCTTATTAATCTGAAATACTGTAGCTCTGTTTTTTAGGAGCGTAAACTTGAATCATCTCGATTAGATTCATTACCAGAAATTCAATTTGGACTGATTTATACTTTGACCTTGGATGAAATTAAATTGGATGTAATTGAAAAGAAGCTACTTCTCTCTCCAAGAAATGAAATGCTTGTTGCTTTGACATGCCATCATTTGATGAATCTTGAAGCCTTCGAGACTTCTGGAAAATTCTCGTACGAAGTTCGATTAGATGATCTTCAATTAAAACCAATTCATACAATTATGAATTTTAATTATGAATCAAAGATAACAAATATTCGAATTGTTGTTGCTCTTGCTTCAGTTTCATTTATCAATGATATTACAATGACAATAATATCATGTCAAACAGCAGTTGAAGATATTACAAAAGCTTTTAAAAAATCTGCTTCAAAATCTCCAATATTTTCACCATCTGCAATTACCATTGATCCGAGAACTCCATCTCCAACTGCTTCAGCTACAGTAACCCGAACAGAAACGGATTGGACAAGTAGTGTTTTGGATAAGCTATATGATTATCAACGAAGTCCTTTCAATGCTCAAAGACAAGATCTTATTCAAACAAAAATTCAAGGACAATGGCATATTAAAACTGTTTTACTTGAAAGTGTTCTAACTGATTTAATACTTTCAATGAATTTTATGAAAATTGATTGCACACATGAACATTCAAGAGATGATTATTCTACTCTACCAAAGAATCCTGCAAAATCTCCAGCTTTAGCTTCAAGACGATACAGTTTTGCAGTTGTTCCAAGTGCATCCCAATCAAAGCTCAATCCAAAACTTGATCATTGTACAATTTCATTGAAACGGGCATCCCTGATTGTCTCGGAACATGTTGGAAGTAATCGAGGAGCAGTTGAAACTCGTCGAATTTTGAATTGTTCTCTTCGTGAAAGTAATGTTCTCTTTGAACGAACAAAAGAAAATGAACGAAAAATGGCAATTCGAAATTTTCTTCGTGTTACACTTGGTGAAATTGAAGGCGATCTTCCGATGCATGCTCAATCCATTCATGAAGTTGTCCTTCGGCATGGCCCTCAATTGAATGAACAATTGCATCGAATTGTTTCTCAGCCACAACCATTCCATCCAAATCTTCAGCATACTGTATCAATTAATGAAGAACCAATTACTGCTGCAACTTCTATGACCTCGGTTGTTTCATCTCCAGAACCTCTTACCGTACCTTCCTCAATGGGGGCAAGGAAGCTTCTTCCAGCTGTAAATTCAACCGTTGGGTTCTCTCCTATGGTTTCAAAACCACCAACTGGAAAACATCTTCGACAACCGTCAATTCAACCATTTACAAATCCAGCTTCAACTCCAATTGCCATTGAATTTGAATTAAATGTTACTGGTCTTGAATTAAATGCAATGTTACTTCCATCCTTAAAAGCTAAATATCGTCTTGAAAAGGCTCTTGCAACTGGAATGAGGTTTGTTATTTTTCCGATTAAATACTGTAATAATGAAAATATTTTTTAGTGGAAAATCTGCAAAATTCTCTGCTGAAATGTTTGAACATCAATTTATGTTTCAAGTTGTTAAACCTGCAACCCCTGGAACTTCAACAACAGGTCCAACAGCGCCAATTGATACTTTTACACTCCCACTTCCAAAAATTAAAGCAATTGGAACATTTGTTTCTGCCGAAATTGCAGCTGCGAAATCTCCTGAATTATTGCATCGATACCGTAATCCCTTGCTGACTTTCCGACATGGTGGATATTTTGACATTGAACTTGTTATTGGAAAAATGGAATATGTCTTTTCGACGGATTTACTGAATCAAATTCTTTTTGCTGAACAATCATTCCGTTCTGAATTAACTTTCTTGCTTGAAAAATTATCAGTTGAACGTCCTCGGTCGATTAATGAATCTTCACCTTTCACAGAATCGGCACCATTTTTATTTAATCTTAATTTTCATGGTGATGGTGAACCATGGCTTCAATTGACTGCTTCAACACCATCTCGAACTGCAATAAGATTTACTGTAGATGGTCCGAATGCAACTGTCACGAATCGTTTAACACTTATTAAAAATCATGAAGATAATCCATTAATTTCTGAAAATGCTGTTGAACCTTCTGCACTTCCGGATCAATTAATCTTCGGAAAAGCTTCGGTGCAAGTTAATGTAAAACTTGGACAACTTTTCAAAACTGCAATGTATGAAGAAGCTCCAGAAGAACTGAGTGAAGTCGCAACATTTATGACTAATGTTTGTTTAATTTATTACTGTAACTGTTGTTTTTATAATTGTAATTTCAGATCAGTGCACAAAATGAAGAAAGTTCTCACATGGCTCCACATAACTATGTCATTTCATTGAATCGTCCAATTTTACTTCTAAAATCAACTGCATTGGATAAAGCAATTTTGCTATGGTTAAATTATCGAAATGTTCATAATTATTGGAGAGAAGAGCGACAAAAACTGCTAGCACAAAATCGTCCAAAAACAACTCAAAAACTTTCAACTACAACTTCCGAGCTAAAAGTTATAACTGAACCACTTTCACCTCTTCCAAAGAAATCTCAGACTACAACTTCAACAGCTTCTGCTCCACCTGCAGTAGCCGATATGAATCTAAATTTATCACTTTCAATTCAAAATGGTTTGTATGTTTGTGTTCCACTTTATTCTGCAGATTTATCAGATAATCTTGCGGCATTGGTTATTTCTCTTCAAAAAAGTGATGTTACAGTTCATATCAAAAAAGAGCTTGCATGTAATGCAAATTTTGATGGCTTCAGAATTTCATTTATTGATAATTTTGATGAACATTCTCTTCGAGAACCATGGATGCAAGATAACTCTGATACAGTACCCTCAAATTTCTTTTACTTTCCACATGGATCTTATAAGCTTTGTTCAAGTGCATATTCTCCAAAATCTGATACAGAATCAGCAAAATGGTATTTATCTGTTAAAAGTGAAATGAAAGGAATGATTATTGATTTTGATCCGGTAAATTTTTTTAAAGGCTACTGTAGTTATTTTGAATTGATTTTATTTTAGAAAATTGGTAAACTTATGTCTTTACTTGCTCACACTTTGTCATCTCTTGGTTCAAATGATGAAAATGGAGAAGAATATGCAACATCAGAATTTTCAACAGCTCTTCAACCCGATGCTGAAACATCAAAACATGAAGATTGTTTGGATGATGAAACAAGTAAAGAATTTCGACAAGTTGTTGGACATGAAAATAAAGTTCGATGGTTGGAAAGAAAAGTTTGTTTTTGTTTTCCAAATTCTGATAATTGATATTGTTATTTTAGTTGCATGAACAATCAATGCTTGTAGCAGATTTAAATTCATATGGAGCATCAGCGCCCTCAATAGAAACTGAACGTCGAAAGCTTCGAGTTTTGGAGCTAATGAGATTTAAAGAATTCCGTCAAACAATGCTTGAAAAACTTAAACGAAAAGCAACTGCTGTTGGAAAAGGTGGTGATAAAATTGTTGATGATACTGCTACAGCTCGGCTGCCATCATCAAGTTTTCTACAAACACCTGGAAATGTTTCAAAACGAGGATCAATTGAATCTCATACTGGATCAAATCCTGAAACTGAAACTTGCAATGAAAAAGAAAGCGGAAACAAAAGTATTACAACAGGGAATGAAGAAAGTGTTGACATTAATATTGATGTTCAAGTAAGGATACTGTATTTCTTTAGGCAAAACTATTGATATTTTTTAGGTAAATATTGAATCAGGGCAATGTATTCTTCGTGCAAATCCAACATTTTCAAATACTGGTCTAACATCAAATGCAACTCAAACATCTTTAGCATTATCAAAAAGGCCATCAGCTCGAGATTTGAAAGCCAAAGCTTTTGCGGCAACACAATGCATTACAAAATTGGCTATTCCATCTGTGGATGTAAAAGTCTTTTATACTTCAAATGATGCAACCGCAGCAACCCCTGAAGCCATTAAATCAATTTTCAAAGACCAAATTCGACAACAAAAACGCGCAAAGAATAATTGCTTTTATCTTGCATTGGAATTGGCAAGTATGCCGGAAGAAACTCTTGTTACACCATTATTGGCAGATTTTCTTGAACAAGTTATTGAACCGCTTCCAGAAAGCTTATTTGAAACTGCTAAACCTGAATCAGATGTGAATTCAGATGCGGATACCCCTGCAGGTGTTCCAATTGTTGCCATTGATACTTCTTCACTTCCTCTTGATGTTCTATTCCATATGGTTGTACAGTCTTCAACAATTCGATTTGAAGGTCAACAACAACGTGCTTCAGCTGCTGATTGTCTACTAAAACTGCCTCGACTTGCATTGATGGCCTCAACTCGAAAATTCAATGAACAAACAAGTGCCGTTGGAGGAATTTATCTTTCTGCAACATTATCAGCATTTTCATTGAATGTTTATTCTCCTCATCAACAAGCAACTGCTCATGATGCTTTATCTTTAACGCTGGATAAATTATCAATTACTGCTTCAAGAACAAAAACTCCTAGTGAAGAAGAAAAGAATAAAGTTCAAGTTTGTCTTTTTTTGAACTTTAGAATTTATAATAATCTTTTGTCTTTTCTAGCTTGTAATTGTATGTAATGTTGGAGCAGCAAATTTCAATTATGATATGCGTCGATTGTCTGAACTACTAACTTTCCCAAAACCATGGTATCGAAAAGTGCTTGTTCGAAGGCTGTTCTTTGGTGATCAATCAGTACCAGTTCGACGAGAAGAATCTCTTTCACAATCTTCTGAACTTAATACTCCAACATCAAATAGAATTTCAATCATTCGCTCATCAACACCAAAAACTCCAAAATCTCCTTCACAACATCCTCCAATTGAATGGGCGGCTTCATGTGTCTTTACAATGCAATGGAAGGAATTGAATGTAAATGCACAAATGTCAAATACAAGTAAATTTTTGTTTACATTTTTAATCATATGTACAGTAATATTTTATAGTGGGTAATACAACCCTTCATGTTCGACAAGGTCTTCTTCGTGGACATTTACATATTAGTCCAAAAAGATATCGAGATATGGCTGTTACATTCAAATTGCTTTCTTCACATCTAAATGCCCAAGGTGGTGCAATTTCTGGGGAAGTTGCAATTGCAAAATTACTTATTTCAATTCGGCATAAAAAATTGGAAGAAGTATGTTTTTTTCTACGATTTCTTTACAGTATCCTTTTATTTTAGAAAGCTCCAGAAAATACTGCAAAACTTGAATTCAAGAATATTGAAAGCCGAATTGAATGGATGAGTCGACCGATATTTATCGCAAAATTTGTTGATCCACAAATTATTTTATCAGATGAATGGAGATATAATCGAGATGCGAAGGATATTGTTACAGAATCAACATGTTTAATAAATCTTGCCGGATCATGGACAAATCTTGAAATGATTATTACTAAAATGACTGTTGATGATTTAACAAAAATTATGAAAAAACTTCATGCATTCTTTGATGTGAGCTTTTAAATAGATTACTGTAGTTTCAAAATTGCAATTTTAGGAACAAATAAAAAATAGTCGAATGATGTGGGTTACGGAACTTGAGCAGCAGAGAAGGGATGCCCAAAATCGAAGACTTTCTTTGACATTTGATAAAGAACCATTATCAAATATTCCAAAAATTCCACAAAATTCAAGCATTTCATCATTCGGTTCAACAATTAGTGAAGCGATTTCAACTGCAACTTCTACCATTCCAATTGATCATTATCTTGATCGACATTGGCATCGAGTATTAGATATGATAACAGATATTCAAATGTCCAAAGCATTCTTTCCACTTCCTGGTACTTCTGAAGGAATTACCCTAACTGGTGGCACGATAGAATTTGAAGCAAAAGCGATTTCACTTGCATGTATGAATGGTGAAATGTCAGCTCCATCATGGGCGTTATTCCATATGAGAGAAGCAAGTATTGACGTAAGGAATACCGCAAAATACACGTATTTGGATGATGAACATGCTGTCGTTGGAATCAATATGGAACAAAAATTTATGTTCAAACTTGGCTCTGCAAATCTTAATCAATCTGACACCCATGATTCCAAAGCGGTCGTCTGTCGGGTTCAACATGGAAGGCATTTTATGATTCGAAATAATGCAAGTATTGAAATGTGGCTTGATTCAATGATTGGTGATCCGTTAAGACATTTGAATTTCTTTGATGGCACAAAAGATTCTCCCAAACATTCGCATAATGTTTTGGAACTCTTTCAATTTCCTGCTCTTGAAGCAATTTTAACAACAATTCAAAATCAAGGAAATGAACCAGCTTCTGATCCAATGGAAAATGTTAAAAGTTCTTTCGTATGTGAATTTCATAGTGCCGTCTGCGTTCAAACGGATTTCAATGCACAAGTTGGATTTCTTCCAGATCTTTTAAAATCATATACACATAGTCCTGTATGTTTACAGTATTCTAAAACTTTTATTATTGTTGTTTATCATTTTCAGAGTGATGGTCCATTAATATCAGAAGCAAAAGATTCGAAAGTTCAACGGGCAAAAGAAATGAATCCTTTGAATCCTGATGAAAAACGAGATCCCCGAAAATATGAATGCCTTCGATGGATTGTTAATCCGAAAATTCGTTTTATTGATCGTTTCAAATGGAATCCACCAGTAATTGATGACATTCTTCAAAAATTACAAGTAAGTATTTTACGGTATTGTTCATGCGGGTAATTAAAATATTTATTTTTTTTAGATCTTTGATCATCGAACGACAATCCCAAAAGTAATGCAACGAGGAGTTTTGGATCGATGTGATGCGCTTTTAGCAGCTTTGCTTGAAAATGTTGTAATTAAATTGGCTCTTAAAGAATGAAATTATTTTGTAATGAATTTTTTTGAACGGGTTTTTATTTACTATTTTATGTATGTATTTTTTGCTAGTCTTTTTTATTTATTGTTTTTGTCATTTCCTAAGCTTAATTTATATAAATCTTTCTTTCAACAAATGTGTTTACAGTATACCAAATTGCAGATTTTGCCATCGCATAAAAAAATCGAATATTAAAGATTTATTTTCTCAAATTCTACAGTACTACAATATCTAAAACAAATCAACAAAAATAAGATATAAATAAGCTATTAATAAATTTCTTCGACTGCTTTCAACGAAGGCGTCCATTTAGTTTTTTCTGATTCTACCATATTCCTGTGCTTCTTATCATTTTCATATAACTGTTCTGCTTCTTTCACTTCCTTCAAACATTGTACAATTTGTTTCTAAAAAAGCAGCATTAATTTATATTCTTAAAGCTATCAAAAAAAACATACACCAAGTTCCAATTGATCTTTTAATCGTTCAACTTCAAATTTTGTTGTTGCAAGTGGTTGAATTCTTCCAACAACTTTATAATCCGGTCCACGTTGAAGTGGACTTACATATGGACCAGAATAGATTCTGCAAATTAAAATTTAAAAAACTGTTTAGTGAAAAATACAAAAGCTTACGGTGGACGCCAAAATTGTACTCTACCAGAAACTTTGGGGACAGGTTCTTGAGTTGAAGTCTCCGCAGATGCTGAATTTGTTCGAAGAGATATTACCACTCTTTGTGGTTGTCGAAACAATGGTACTGCAACTCTTTGCATCTGTCAAAAGTTTTTATTACAACCAGTTTAATGAAATTTACTATAAAAATATATTTTACGGTACCGTAACCGTTAACAATAACATATCTTTTGACAAAATACAGTATTTTTATATTTATTGTTCAAACGGTAGAGAATACATACAAAAGTGAAAATAGAAAAAGAAAAACAAAAAGATCACGAAGAATAAATACGTATTTTTATGAATTCCACATTTTGATATCACCATCCCATCCAGCTGTTAAAACTCTTGATTTTTCATGTGGATGCCATAATGTTGTGATGCAGACATTGTCGTGAGCTTTCCAACGAGTAACAATTTTATGAGTTGTCCAATCCCAAATAAATACTCTTCCTTGAGCATCACCAGAACAAATGAAACTAAAAAATATTTACGTGTGTAATAGTATTATTTTAGCATAATTATTTGTATAAAGAAAATTAAAGAAAAACTACGTATTTTTTTGCAATTTCAAAGTACAAAATTTTCATGTTTTTGCATTTATTATGTTTTTTAAAAGATTATAAGCTCTTTCCGAGCGTCCAAAAATTGCGTATGATACCCATGTTTCAGAGATCATCGCGGGTAATTGGTAGAAGTTTTCAACCAGCAATAAACGCACCTCGGTTTCCCTCATTGGTCACGTTATCGCCTCTGCGCAAAGCTGAAGAAAATGTTTCGCAGCCATTGGTTGAAAAAGAAAAGAGAAAGGGTCTTTCTTGCTTCGGTCAAGCGGGAGACAAGACAACCAAAGACCCACTCTCTCTTCACTTCTTTTTAAATGCAGGCAAAAACAGAAAAGACAACAAAAAAATGCGACAACGCTTTTTTCTTTTCTATTTCAAAATTTTTCAACAACCAAAATTATAAAAAAAGCAACGAACCTCATTTCAGGAGAAAAATCAGATGTACAAGCATATCCGGCAACATTGTGTCCACGAAAAGCATGCTTTTTTGAGAATTTTAATTTATCATCAATAAGTTGGAATAAAACTAATCGATTATCCATTGCTTGACCAACAATCCATTTTTCTAAAATTTTGATATTGGATTAAACATTTTTAAAATTAAACAAAAACATACCATTTGGAGATTTTGTCATAGTTGGAATCGAATGTAAACCAGCATTTTGAATAAGCTTTGTATCAACGGGGATTCCCCATTCCCAAATTCGAAGAGATTTATCATCGGAAGTTGAACAAAAGCGTCGATTTTCATCAAAGAATGTAACAGAATTAACAGGACCCAAATGTCGATCATATTCTTGTTCAGTTTCACCAGTTCGAGTATCCCATTGAATAATTTTTTTGTTTTGCATTCCAGACAAAAAGATATTTTGTTTATCTTCATCAGGATTGTATGTAACACAAAAAGCTTTGTGACCAGTTGTAAGACGTTGCTTTACTTGTCCTAAAATAAACAATTTTATAACTTATTCAAATTTTAAAAAAAGTTGTACTTACCAGTTTCAGTATCCCAAACTTTGATATAATTATCGAACGAAGCAGTAATAAATTCTCTTCCATCATTATTGAAACAAATATCTTTGACAGGTAATTTATGACCAAAATATGTTTGAATACATTTTCGATTACCATATACTTCCCATAATTTCACCTTTGCATCCATACTACAAGAGAGGAAAAGATGCGCAGAACCAGGTAACCATCGAACAGCATTAATTGGTTTTGAATGACCTTTATATGTATGCATAAGTTTTGTTGGTGGAAAGCATCGATGTGGTGTATAATCTGCTCGTAAATTGACACCCGTAAATGGTGGAACCTCCATGAATGATCTTTGCTTGTATTCGGGTATATCTTTGACTGAAATATTTAATTATAAGCAATTTAAAACAACGAGATGAAACCTTACCATGTACTGTAACAGATTCTTCAATCAAATGTTGCTCTTCATTTAACTTCTTTCTTCCAGCTCGGCTCTTTTGTCGCTTCTGTTTCATATATTCATCCATTTCTTTTTGAAGTTCTGGATCAGCTTTTGCAACAGTTTTTTCATCAACAAACTTCGACCATGGCCCAGTAAATCCTTCAACATCTGCAGCATCATAATTTGTTGTTCGTTTTCGCTTTTGTAGTCCAGTTTTGACAGAAGGTTCTGCGACAGATGCACCACCAAGTTTTTCAGCTTTTGCAACATTTCCAACAATTGAATTTCCAGCTTCCGCTGATGGATTTCTTGCAAATCCAAGGGTATCAAATGATCGAATTTCGTTATTAAAATGAAATGGATTTATATGAGCTTTTTCAACAAATCCTGCCAGAGTATTCTTTTGTGCACGTTGTTTATCACTTTTAAATGGATTCAAAGGTCCTGCCTAAATACATAATATTAAATAAGAAATAATAGGTAAAACACAAACCTCAGGTTTAAACAATTCTTCATATCTAGGATTACTCTTCAGTTCTTTGGTTTTTGGATCAAATACTGCAACTTTTGAACATTGTGCAATTTCAGAAGCTGATGCAAAAGGAATCACATCTGATACAGGATTAATGGAAAGACCAAGCTTCTTTGCAATTTCATCGGGATCCTCTGAAACATCTTCAATTGGGATAGTATCGATATCTGCATCTTCTTCAATCTCAGATCCAGAATTTTCTGCTGCCGCATATGCTTTTAAAGCATTCATTTTCTGTAAAAAATGTTAAAGAATTAGAAAAATATTAATAACAATTACACGGAAAAATGTTAAAAAAGTTTCGCGAAAAGTATCAAAGTTTTTTTCACGAAAAAAAGAAAGAAGAAAACAAAAAAAGTTTGCGGCTGCGTTTAACATTGCATGTTGCGAATTAATATTTTTTTGACTCCACAAAAGTATTCTTTTGACTCCACCGCAAAAAAATACTTTTTTTGACTCCACAAAAGTATTTTTTTGACTCCACAAATAATTAATACTCTTTTTGACTCCAAAAACGTATTTTTTGACTCCACGAATTTCTTGGCCGTTCCTTTACGTTCGACCAGACGGCATATCAGTATGAGCACTTATAAAATCTTTTATGTGTTTTGTTCATGTGGAATAGCGGCTGAATGATATAGACTAAGGTTACGAACTGCCAATGTAAGTTCATTATAAGTAAATATTTTTTTGACAGCAATCATACATAGACCTCATCGGTATTGCTGTGGTTCAGGAACTCATAAAAAGTACAACAGTTTGGCGGTAATTTCATTTCTGAAAGAAAGGTAACAAGGTTGACGTTATAACGAGGAAGGTTATAACTATATTCGACTGTTGTCGAAATGTTTATATGTATGGAACCATTCATAAATATAATGTTGTTAAAACCCTTCTTCCAGAAATAAATGAACTGTTTTCACAATTAGCAAATGTTTGGACGATTGCGGTTAAATAAAATGTTGACTCATAATATACTTGCATTTACTTATCCAAACCTTTGCTTTTACCAACATAAACAAAAAATTGTTTATAACATAATTTGACGAATTAAATTATTCAGCCGCTAATTTACATGCAGAATAGCGGCTAAAGGATAAGTGCTCATACTGAGATCCCATGTGGTCAAACGTAAAGGAACGAACAAGAACTTCGTGGAGTCAAAAAAATACTTTTTTGGAGTCAAAAAGAGTATTAATTATTTGTGGAGTCAGAAAAATACTTTTGTGGAGTCAAAAAGAGTATTTTTTTGTTGTGGAGTCAAAAAAATACATTTGTGGAGTCAAAAGAATACTTTTGTGGAGTCAGAAAAATACACGTCCGCATGTTGCGGCCAATAAAATCACCGTTTCAAACAAAAAAAAATGTTGTTCCACGTTGTTGAATAATAATGATATATTTTTTTTCATCAATCACAAAATCAAAAAATTTCTTTTATATCTTTTTTGATCAATTTATCGATTATACGATTTTTAATCTATCAAATATTTTAGATTATGGGAAATTCTGAATCTGCACCAATTCCGGGTGGTGGAAGTGAAGGCTATCATGTTTTAAGAGTAAGAAGTTTTTCTGATTTGTTATAGTAGTTGGAAAGAGAGGGATCTTTCTTGGTTGAAATTCCGCTTCTTTGTAACCTTCCTTTTCAACCAGCAATTTATGTTCGATTCTTCCCTGTTACAAAACATGAATTATTAATTTCTTTATTTTTAAGGTTCAAGATAACTCTCCTGGTCAAGCTGCTGGTTTAGAGCCATTCTTTGATTATGTTGTTGCAATTGGAGAAGTACGATTGGTAAGTTAGATTACATGCTATTCTGGTGTAATGTTAATCTTTTGTAGGACAAAGATGATGATACTTTGAAGCAATTGCTTCGGCAAAGTATTGATAAGCCACTTGAATTAACTGTTTACAATAGGTTTGTGAATTATGAATACATATATTTGTAACTAACTTCTACAATATTTACAGTAAAACTCAAACGGTTCGACAAACTCAAATTATTCCTTCTGAACATTGGGGTGGACAAGGACTACTCGGAGTTTCAATTCGTTTTTGCTCTTTTGAAGGCGCAAATCAAAATGTTTGGCATATTATTGATGTTAAATCAAATTCTCCGGCTTCATTTGCTGGTCTTCAATCAAATAGTGATTACGTCTTGGGAGCGGAATCTGTTTTAAATCAAGCTGATGATTTAATTGCTTTGGTTCAAGCAAATGTTGGAAAACCTCTTAAACTTTATGTTTATAATGTTGATGACGATAATGTCCGGGAAGTTGAGCTCACACCAAATGATAATTGGGGTGGTGAAGGTTGTCTTGGCTGTGATATCGGATATGGTTATTTACATCGTATTCCTGTTTCTGTTGATCGATCACATCCACCTGGTGTTAAGCAACCTCTCTTACATCAGCATCAACAACAACCTGCTTCTGTTAATGTTCCTCCTTCTTCCAAAGTTAATATTGCTCAACCTGGATTTACTGGAATTCCACAAGTACGTTCTTTGTCTAATAATGAAAATCTAACGAAAAAAATACATTTTTTAGATTGATAACTTGCCATCTGCAACTTCTGCAAGACAATTTCCTGATCCTAAAGATTTTCTTGTCAATTCTTCCACTTCAAGTAATCCCTTTCAACCTCATTCTTCAAATGGTTTACCACCACCTCCACCGGTTGTTTCTTCGTATCAAACAGGCCCTCCTCCAACTTCGGAATATCAGCATTCTCAAAATGAATATTCAATTCCACAAATGCCTGAACAACTACCATCGTCTCATAACCAATATGAACGACCTCCAAGTGTTCAAAATGCTTCAAATGTTCCTCAGGAGCAACAAGCTTATCAGGCTTCTGAATATTCTCAACATCAACAACAACCGCAGCAACAGCCACAATATGATTATTCAAAGCCTTTTATTCCTCAATCAACTCCATCGCCACCATCTCAGCAATCAAATAATTATTTTATTCCACCAAATCCATCTGATGATGGTCATGCTCATCGTCATGAAACAACTACTCCAGTTTCTCATGGACAAAATGGAACAGCTTCCCAATTGGATACTGCAACAAATGGTCAATATTCTCCACCTGTTCAATCAAGTGTTTATCAACCATATTTGGCATATGGAGCTCCACCTGGAACAAATACAACACCATCGTATTCTCCAGTTTCCCATACCATGTCACAACCACAGCAACAACAATCTCCTCCTGTTCCTTTCATGCAACAGTATTATCAACCTCCAACAATGCCAAATCAACCACCACCACCTGGTCCTCCGCCATCATTCACTGGATATCCATCAGTAGTTCCACCAATGTTTTCTGATCAAAAACCTCCAACTTCAAATTATTCAACCTATCAAAATCCAATTACAACTCAACCTGCTCCATTAAGTTTTCCAATGCCTCCACTATCCTCACTCGGAATAAATAATTTGGTTCCACCACCACCAACAACAACATTTTCTCAAACTTCACAATATGGTCCACCACGTAAGCCTTTTGATCTTTCTCATGAAATTTTTACATAATTATACACATTTTAGCAATTCCATCACAAGCTCAATCTTATCAATAAGAAGCTGTTGATATGTTTCAACGAAAAATGCAATCAGAAAAATATGTTAATTAACAATAGTAATTATTATTTTCTTTTTTCTGACGTTTGGGTGCCTAGAATGTTTTGGTTTTTATTTTATTTATGATATTAATATTATATTTTTTAACTTATTTTATACACATGAATGTATATTATTATTATTGCCTCGTTTCGTTATTCTTTTTGCAAAGAAATAAATATAATTTTTTGTATACCATGAACAATGTTTCCACTTACAGTAATAGATAAAACAATAAGGATAAAGTTTCATCAATATGTATCAAAAAACGATTTATCTCTCGAATGGGGTTTTAAAGACTTGTTTGTTTTTAATTTTAAAAAAATGTGTTGGAAAAAAATTGCGTCATTCTTATTAATGCGATATTGTTCCGAGTGGAGCCACTAGAGTATGTTTTCATTGGCTCTTAATTTTTGCATTGTCTGATTTTAAATTGCTACTTTCGGCATTTGCACTGTTTATAATAATTTGTTTAGTTTTATTTTCGGTTTAATTAGGTTAAAAAGTACCGAGATCAAACAAAACTTTTTTTCAAGTTTTTTTTTTTCAAATTTATTAATTAATATTAATAATTCAGATGGCAGGAAAAGAAGAGGAATGGCTTGAAAAGCGACAACTTTCTTCATTCAATAATCATATTCACTCTGATAAAAACAGTCAATTTTTGAATTTCAATCTTAATCAAAACCAGAAATGTTTGAAAGATTCATCATCGCCTTTTCAATCTTATATCAAATCAAACAATAACAAAGCTTCTGGTAAATAGAGCAAATGCAATTCTATGAAATCCAAGATTTTGACTTAAAAAAATTAGTTTAACATAATTTTTATCAAATTTATTCGTATCAAAAATATTTTAAAGTTTTACATGTTTGTATCATCCTTAAAATAGAACATGCTTATATTAGAATTGCATAAGCATTCATCGTCACAGGGTATACTGTAGCCGACAGTAATCAAACAAAAACATGGGCTAACTCAACAACAAAATGTTTAAAAACTTCAAAGAATTTTATTTTGAATGATAAAGATGACAAAGTTGAAAAATATTGGATTACTGAAAAAAAGGATTCTTCAAATCCAATCAGAAGCAGCAGCAGCACCTTATCACTTCATATTGCGGCATATGAAAATTCCATGGAAGCTTATTCAAATGAGTATGAAACTGATTCATTTATATCATCCAAAGCATTTCAACCTTCAAAATTTCAATCAAATCAAGTATATTTCATTTTTTGTTATTTATACGCAAATAAATAATTAAATATAATAATACATTAAACATTTTTTATAGGATAACTTTGAATTTCCTCGACAAATGGATGACAATAAACATTCTGCTCCAGAAGTTCACCAGTTTAAAGCATCTCAAAAATTATTTACACCAAATCAAGGTTAATTTTTTATATAATTTTTTTGTAACATAAATCATACGTAACTTACTGTAGATTAATATTTGTACAATGCTAAAAATCTCTTACCACGAAACGCCAGCCCTGTAACTTACAAATTAATTGTCAGAATTTTCTCAATATCGCATAATTCAAATTCAAAAAAGAGTTTTTTATTTTGGAGAAAAATAAAAAATATAATCAAAATTAACATTTTAATACTTTTATTTTACAGAATCCAGCATGGCTACTATTGAAATTGAAGCTGCTGAGTAAGCCTTTTAAATTGTATTTTTTAGTTTTATCTTGTTTAAATTTTTTAGTGTTGTTCGATTAATTGAACAATATCTCAAAGAAAATAATCTTATGAGGACTCTTGAAACGCTTCAAGAAGAAACAAACATTACAATGAATACCATTGATAACTTGGATACTTTCTCGATGGATATTCTCAATGGTCATTGGGATCTTGTGCTAAAAACCATTCAACCTCTTAAAATTCATCCAAATAAGCTTATGGATTTGTATGAACAAATTATTATTGAACTTGTAAGTAATTAATTATTTATGTGATAATCCATGTGCAAAAATTAATTTTAGGTTGAACTTCGAGAACTTGCATCTGCTCGTTTAATCCTTCGACAAACAGATTCTATGGCACTTTTAAAAACTGGGAATCCAGATCGATATGCTCGACTTGAAAATATTATTGCAAAATCCTATTTTGATCCAAGAGAAATTTATCCTGAAGGTGTAACAAAAGAGAAGCGTCGACTTGCTATTTCACAATCCCTTTCCCAAGATGTTCATGTTGTTCCACCATCTCGATTGTTGGCACTTCTTGCACAATCCCTTAAATGGCAGCAACATCAAGGCCTCCTTCCACCTGGTACACAAATTGATTTATTTCGAGGAAAAGCTGCTGTTCGAGAACTTGAAGATGAACATTATCCAACACAATTTGTTCGGCATATTAAATTTGGCGCAAAAAGTTATCCAGAATCTGCTGCATTCTCTCCAGATGGTCAATATCTTATTACGGGATCCGTGGATGGCTTTATTGAAATTTGGAATTTTATAACTGGAAAACTTCGAAAAGATTTAAAATATCAAGCTCAAGAAAATTTTATGATGATGGATACTGCAGTACATTGTATGGCATTTAGTCGAGATTCTGAAATGTTGGTAACCGGATCAAAGGATGGAAAGATAAAAGTTTGGAAAATTCAAACTGGACAATGTCTTCGAAGATTTGAATCTGCACATTCTGCAGGAGTTACAAGTGTCTCATTTTCAAAGGATCATTCACATGTCTTATCTTCATCGTCTGATAATCTTGTTAGGTAAAGATACAAGTTCTTAGTCGGATTACTGTAGATATTAATTAGGCTGTTACTTTTTTGTTTATACATGTTATCTTTTATACCTTCCCTAAGGGCTACTAGTACCGTACCATTTGTTTAGAGAAGTCTATAAAATTACTGTATTCTAATATTGTATTTTTAGAATTCATGGCTTAAAAAGTGGAAAATGCTTAAAAGAATTTCGTGGTCATACTTCTTTTGTTACTTCAGCAATTTATACGGAAGAAGAAACACATGTTTTATCAACATGTGCCGATGGAACAATCAAAGTATGGTCTGTAAAATCAACAGAATGCCAAAATACTTTTCGAGTTTCAACAACTGGTTCAACGATGAATGTTGCAGTAAATTCTGTGCATGTTGTTCCAAGTAAAACTGGTGAAAATCAACTTTTTGTTATTTGTAATCGAACAAGTACCATTCATGTCGTAAATATCTCTGGACAGGTAAGTCCTTGATTTTGTTTTTAATCATAGAGTATATATTTTTGTGTCTACTTCCATCAATCATACAAAAATTTTATTTTTTGTAAAAAAGTTTTTTGAAAATGATAGAGTATGGCTGTTGAGTTTCTTGGCAATTTTTCTTTTTCGAAATTTATAAAAGAGCTGTTATTTTGATGATTTTCTTTATTAGTTTTCCTCTTTTGAAGGTTAATGCAAAAAATATGTATAATAAATTTCCAGAATTCCGGAAAAAGAAAGCAAAAACTTTTTAGTCATTTTTAAAAGTGAGAGTTTTCTGGTCTTCTTGGCTCTAAAATTAGCATTTTAACTGTTAAAATGCTTGTAAAAGTTTCGTTACAATTTTTAAATTTTGAAAAGCTGTTTCGATATTTTTAAAAATTTTTTAAAATTGACACTCTCGACCTCATTTTTTATGAACACCTTTTTTGTGGATTTTCTTTGAATTGTTTTGCTTTTAAAAATGTAAGAGGGAACGTATACTTGGCCTGAAAAAGAGATGATCAAAATACACAATTTACCATTTATGATATTTATATCCCCTTCCCCACTTATCCTATTTATTCTTTTTTTTCAGGTTGTTCGAACAATGACAAGTGGAAAACGTGAAAAAGGTGATTTTATTGCATGTCGGCTTTCACCTCGTGGAGAATTTATTTATTGCCTTGCTGAAGATAATGTATTATATTGTTTTTCAATGATCTCTGGACAACTTGAACATACCCTTCCCGTTCATGATTCAACTGTAATTGGGCTAGCTCATCATCCACATCAAAATTTAATGGCAACTTTTGCAGAAGATGCATTACTTAAACTTTGGCGGGCATAAATCTCTTTTGTATTTTTTGTTTGTTTTCGGATGTTTTTGATGCTCAACCTTGTTTTTTTTGTTTGTTTTTATTATTATTATTACTTTTATTACTCTTTTGTTGTTACAAAAAAAATCAAAACACAATAAATAAATTATTATTTAAAAAAGGGGGATCGAGATTCGTGAATGAGAATCATATTTTTGAATGTCAAAAAAAATTTAAAGAAAGTTGAATTATTTGAATTGACGAAAACGTAATCGTAGAAAGAAATATGCAATGAAAGCACTTCCAGCAATTATTAAAATGGCAAGAAAAGCAATAAAAGTGAAAATTGATTCTTGACTTAAACAAATTCCACCCTTTGAAGTATATGAATATGGATCAGTTGAAGGTGAAGAGGTTGAAGACGAAGAAGAAGAAGCACGAATGGCATTTTCAATTCTTTCATGCATTGTAAGGGCTGCTGCCTCGTTATCAGCTTTAAGGTCATCCAAATCAAAAACGATAATTTTATCTGCTGATAAATCCATGGTAAAATCAAATCCTGAATCTTTTGGTGCTGTTGAATTGGATACTGTAACAGCAGCAAAAGGAGATCGACGAACACGTTTAAAGCCATTGAAAGCAGAATTCCCTCCAGCACCAGTACAACGAGGAGGCTAAAATTAAAAAACTTGAAAAATTTGCATAAAGTTTAGCTCTTACAGTTTTTCCATTACACATTCCTTCTGAAATCATGCAAGTTGAAACGGCACATTGAAAATATGTTGTAACTTTATCAGCAAATTTAAAGGCATTGACTTCAGTGTAGGCAAGATTGGCAGCTTGATTATATGATAAATCAGGGATAATTGAAGTATCAATTGAACAACCATGTTCATCCAACAGCGGCTTTTTATCATTTCCACCATCCGAATCAACAAAACATGAATGGACAAGCATTGAAAACATATCACTTTCACATTGCCATACATGAAAGAGGGGTTCCCCGACTGTGGCATAATTGACAATGGCACCATTAACTGAGCCTCGACGAACTGAGTAAGTGCAAAGTGGCATTTTTGCTGTATCAATCAAATCAGTTGTTGGAATTTCACTTACATCAAGTTTGCTTGTAACAACTGAAAAATTTGAATATTTGGGATATTTAAAGATTTTCACAAAAGCATAAATTTGCATAAATTTCAATTTCAGCTTTTTTTATAAATTAGAAATTTGCATATCTCTTTTTTTTGAAAATCGAAAACTTTCGAAATCGAAATTTCCGTTTGAAATTTATCAAAGTCTCATTTTTTGAAAAAAAAACATATTTTCCAAAAACATAAAAATTTGCATACCTTTATCAGCTTCCATATAAAAGCAGGTGCAACGATATGCTCGATCAACTTTTGTGATAAAAGTATTATGAAAGCTGATAATAATTGTAATGGATTGTTCGATTCCGCGTTCTTCAGGAGAGATTTTACGGGATCTTCGCATATTACAATCACCATTCATAATTTCAAATTCTGCACCTGGTCGATTATTGCTGTTGGAATTGGAATTGGAACCAGTTGGAACAAAATTTTGAACACATTTATCATTTTCAATCATGCCTTTTACGAAAATTCGACCATTGAAAGGTTTTTCCGTTCGAAAGGTCAACTTTACTCGATCTTCCATGCAATCAACTTGTGGATCACCTAAAATTGGGAGGATTGCCAACTTTCAAATTACATTGATGCAAATTTTTGAAAATTTTCTAAAATTTGCATAACTGTAAAACTTTTTTCAAGTTTTTTACCATGAGTTACGGTAATTGTCATTTAAAATTTATTACTAAAGTATTGGGTTTTTGAAAAAAAGATAAAACACGGTAGCAATTACTGCACTTTTAGTTTTTGGGTACTGTACCTGGCAGAGAAAAATTTGTAAAAAAGTTTCAAAGAGCGATCAAAACTTACCGATGACACCATTATCCAAAACACTTGTTGATAGGCTATTCCCAGCTGCATTTGCATATGCAAAAATCGAAGCAGCCAAAATTATGCAAATCATTTTTTGTGGTTGTCCTCAACAAAGATGATGAAAAATATGGCTGTTTGAAAGAAGAAAAAGCTGGGTCCTCTGCTGCTGAGGCACAAAAAATTGAGGATGTTCTTTTTTTGTAAATGTGTATTTGATATATATTAAAATTTTGATGGGTTTTTATATACCTGTCATTCTATCCCTCCTTTCTTCCTTCTTCTTTCGATGCCTTTTTGGATTGCATCCTTGAAAATATCTCTTCCTTCTTCTTCTTTCTTCTTCAACTCCACCCCTTTCGACCTTGGCAAAAATGTAAGAAAAGCAATCTCTTTTTCGTTTTCTTTTGTAATAAATGATGGAAAATATGATATTACAGTCGGCCAAAATAAAAATGAACAAAAGAAAGATATTAGAAAAACGATTAAAAAATACCGCATCAAAAAAAACTTTTTAAATTCAAAATCACTTTCTTTTTTTTGTTTCTCTTTTACAAACTTTTTTCATTTGTTTTTGCATAAAAATAAAAGTGAAATCTTCTGTTTTTAGTTTTTTCATCATTTCTTTCGAGAACGAAAATCTCAAGGATAACGACTTTTGCCTGCCATTTTTCTATGGTATTAAAAAAGAAGATGTAATACAATAAGTTTTTCTCAAGACTCATAATAAAAAGTTTTTTTTTAATTTCTAAAAACCTTTCAATTTTTAATATTTCCTCTTTGCTTTTTTTTGCTCTTCAAAAAATTCAGTTTTTTAGTAGTATCTTTATATAAAAATTTTTTTTATCGTCCTGTTAGTGCCACTTCCACTTGACAATCCAATGCAACCATCTTTTTCTCATTTTGCAATTGCTGTTGCTCAACTTTGGAAATGGATGGATATATTTGAGATTGATACGTACATTCTTAAAAATAATAATGACCTTCAAAAAAGCACAAAATATGTTTTATAAATTGATATTTATTTGTTTAAAATTTTAAAATATCATCTTTATTAAAGAGGTATTTAAAAACTTTAGTGGAATTTTAAAGTGTAATGAACTTCACCTTTTTATTCTTTCAAAATATTATTAGTTTCCTTATTCCAAGTTTACTTAAAATAGTTTTTTTGTTGATCATCTTAAAAAGATGTGAATAAACAAAACATCCGAAAATCCAAACATCCCGATCAAAACATAAAATTTGAACGAAAAAATGAAACAAAATTTTGGATCTTAAATAATGAACAAACACAAATAGTCTCTTAAGGATCGTCCAAATCTGACGTCGGCAGTTTTTAAAATGGGACGGGGTTAACCAAAATCTGTCGATTACCTTAAATGCGGCAAAGATCAAAGGTGTGACGGAAGGGGGTTTTGGAAATTTATGTGCTCACCTTGACGACAAATTTTGACAATACCTTATTGAAAATTAATTTAAATAATCGAATAAGGCTTGATCTCACACAGTAAGCATTGAAATATTAAATCATCCTTCTATCATATTCTAAATTTTTGATTGAAGTTTAATTAAATTAAATTTGTTATACAAAATATTAAAGAACAATTTTTTTCGGTTTAAATTTAAAGTGTCCTTGTCGTCTGCATAGATATTTCAGTGGTTAAGATGTTTGAGTTTAATTTCTTTGTATTTGGTGTAGTAAAATTTTATTGGTCGATGATAAAAAAATTTACTGATAGCCCATTTTTCAAGGATTTATTTGTCAAAGGCAAAAGTGATGCTTTAAAAAAGTAATTAGTAACCGAATTTTTTTTTGTTAAAATATTTTTTCAAAATTTAATAAAAAATATTCTTTATGTTGTTGAAAAAAAGACCCAAGTTTAGTAAAAAATTAAAATTTATTAAAATTAAAAATAAAAAAAATACCGGTGATTATATCAAAATGAAATGTAAAATTTAGTATTTTATACAATATTCTGAGTTGAAACCAAATATAATAGTAAATTGATTGAGTCAGAAAGTGGGATCCGATCATCAATCAAAGTTGGAGTGAAGATGGTAGATATCGCTTCAGGGGACATCGAATTTTGAGCAGAAAAATTAAAAATATTTTGAAAATGTTCGAACAGCAGTGCACAAGTTTTGCTTCGATGAAATTCCATTTTTGCAAATTCTTTTCTAAAAAAAAGGAATGGATTTAATAATGAGATAATTATCGCAATGGAAAATTTGAATAAAGCAGGAAATGATTAGTCGTGTAAAGTGCAAAAAATTAGCATATTCATCAGAATGATGCAATTAATGTAAAAATGACAAACCTGCAAATCCAATGTTTTTCAGCATCAGAAATTTGAGGATTTTTTTTAATTTCTTCGATGATATTTTGGAAAATCTCTGAAGGAATAAGCTTGGATGGAATTGATCTTAAATATAATTTTAAGACAGCACAAATGACTTCAATATCATCAATTTTTGATAAATCAACATATCCATTTGGTCCAGCATCATCAAACTTTTGCTTTAAAGCTTCAATTTGAGATAGAGAACCACAGGTCCGGTAGATACCTTGGACTGCAATTCCTCTCTTTTCAATTTCATCAATGCAATCAGTAATGATCCTTGGGACTTCAGAATTCTGAAGGATGCAAAGCTTTGAAATATCTACACCAAAAATACTTTTGACATATTTGAGAGAAGGTTGACAATATGATGTACATTCACTTCTACATTTTTCATGCAGAAGTAGCCCACAATCTTTGCATTTTTGACTGGTCTTGAATGGACCATAAATAAAACTATCACAAATTCGACATTTTTTTGGAGCTAAAAAAATAGAATTTATTTTAGAAAAAAATTAAGGTCAACCTCAAATTCAAAATGTATTGATCGAAAAACCCGGATCAGGAACATTGAATGATCTCACACAGATTCCACAAGAGACCATTTTAAGGCAGTATACTCATCATACCTGATTTGGGGGGTTGTAATTTTTGAACCCGGCCGTCGGTCCCACACGTCTATACCAGAGGTTTTTCGAAGCTCAATTCTCGGAAATTACCCACAAATAGATACCTTAAAAAAATTTTTCAGCGGCGCTTCGCGCCGCCGATATTTTCTTAAGGTACCTACCTGTGGGTTGTTTTCCAACAGTTGCACTTCTAAAACTTCCACTGGTACATACCTGTTATGCTAATTTTCAAAATGCTAAATGAATTCATTGTGTATACATACACTGAAATGTATATTAGATGTTTTCCCCTTGTTTATATTATGGGAAAAATATTTAATATAATATATCAACTTTTTGTTATAGAATTCGTCATTATTTGGCTCGGAATTTCTTTAAAATTAGTTTTTGTTTTTTTAAACATTTTTCTAAATTTCTTCTTATCAGCATTCTGTGTAATAAAATGTTAACCCAAATAATAAAATAAAAACAACATGCTTTGCTAAATTTGTTGATTTACCTCATGTTGAGAGATGCTAACTTATTATCTTTTCGGTAACGTTTTAAATATCTATTGGTAAGTTGAACAAGAACAATCGACAATGATTTGTTTTGAAATTTATCTCGTAGTCTGAAAGTTTAAACCGTCTAAACATTTTAATCCATCAATGACTAATATCTAACAACTCTTTTTTGATCGATATGCTGTTTTTGATGCTGAACAGCTAGATCATGCCCAAAGAAAAGCGGGATAATAACAAAACGGTTTAAGATAATGATTTACTCGCAAGGAACCCGTCCCGACTGTAACACTTAATTTTCAGTCGGGCAACCTTTTGTTTTTAAAAGTTTGCTATGGTCAGAAATATTTTACTTATAATTAACATGATCTTTTTTTTTAAACTATTTGATGCCTTTTGAAAATTAGTAAACCAAAAACTCGCTTTTAAGATATAAGGATTGAACGAAATCCCAATATATAGCGGATAACTAAAATAATGGGAAAATCTCACTTGGTAATGAGCGCCATCTAGAAGTTTGCATGAAAACATTTGAACACATGGGAAACACGATATAATATATCCTGTTTCAGCTTGCTTATTACAGTCGGGACGGGTTCCTTGTCTGTGATTTAAACTAATGGTATATTTAGAGTAAGCGTATCCCCTCGTATATTCCTATTAGCATTCTGAATTGAGTGCATACTTTGGACTTAAAAGCAAAAAGTCTAAAATTAACACCATCGATGCTGTAGAGTGTGACAGAATATGTCTAATATAAAACACTTTTTTCTATCTTTATTCAAACTGAAACTCTATAAATGCATGTTAAAAAATCCAAAGTAAAGATATCCGTTATTGTCCATTTGTCCTTTTCTTTATTCTCGTAATTTCCCTTATTTGCAATAGCGTTACCGTTCTCATTCTCGTATTCGAGTGTTACTTCTGTCTCCTCGTATTTACTTGTTGTTAATAAAGTGTAGTTATTGTAAAAGATTTAGGATTCTTTGGTTTGACAAATAATACAAAAATTCTATTTTTATGGATTCCATTAGTTATACAATAGGCTATTAATCTGTTTAAACGTTTTTTCTTATTATTTTAATTATAAAACTTTAGTAATTTTTTAAGTTCCATAAAACCGCTAAAAAATAATCCAAAGATTTCCTAATGCATTCACAAACTAAGATTTTCTTCACAATTTTAGTCCAACTTTTCAATGCTGAAAAACTTTAAAGTTAAACGAAAGCGAAACATATTTAGAACAAAGTGATAGTCTATAAATTCAGAAATCCCAATAACCGCAAATTTTAATTTTTAATGTAAATCGAAGGATTTAGATCCGCGAAAAAGTTCGGGTTTTAGATTTGGTTGAAATTTTGTGGAAACAAATTTTTGACCCTTACAAGCAACTTATCACTGTATGCTTGCAAGCATACAGTGATAAGTTTTTTATGCTTAAAAATTTAAAAAAAAATCAACTCCAATTCAACTGAATAAAGCTAACTCCACTAAAAAAAGTTAGTATTTTGTGAATAAATAAGCGACAAGATGTTGACAGGCTTATTAAAACATAAATAAAAAATAGTAGAATCCTTGCGTGTGAAGAAAAAAACAATTGTCAATGTCGAAAACGGTTCCAAAACATCGACAAAACTTTAAAAAATTAAGCTTTTTTCCTCTTATTTTTCCTTTTTCCTCCGAAAATCGACGTACTCCCCCCTTTGCCTATTTTTTGGGATTTCGTCGATGACGGTCCATCGGTCGGGGGGGGGGGGGGGGGGGGGTTGTAATTACCACCCCCAAATCAGGTATGATACTCATTGATAATACTTTTTTTCTTTATCTTCCCTGACACCTGAATTGTTTCTTGAAGCGAAAACGTGGTCCTTCTATGTTCTTTTTAACTGTTTTTCGTTTAAGATACAGGCGCCAAAGCGCCTCAAAGAGCCCTTGTCCATTGATGATCTCATATAGAATTCGTGAGAGACCACTCAAGGCAGCTCCAATATCCCTGATCAGGGATTTTTGATCAACACTTTTCATTATCTGCCTACTCAATCCAGAAAAAAACCAACCAATAGGTGTATGATTTACAAAAACATGTTCAAATTTCAGCGATTCTTTTTTAAATTCTTCCCCCATTACTTTAACAAATGCTGGAACCCGTTTTTCAATATGCAAATTTTGAAGTCCAATTTGAACCATTTTGTGAATTGTTTCGTATTGATTTGTTCCAATCCAATATGACCCGCCTTCAACATTGGTTTCAAAATTAAACAATTCACCATTAAATACAATTGAAAGAATATAAGAATTTGATGTTGAAATTCTTACTAAATATGCTCCTGAAATAAATATATGCAAATTATTAAATATACAACTTAATAATTTTAATGCGAAAATGTTTTTAAAAAAATTTTGTTTTCTTTTCAGAATGTCACAACATATTTTTTATATGTCATTCGATATATTTGGCTGGAACATATGTCCATGAACATAAGTTCACATCTTGAAATCATAAAAAAAAGACATAACGGAAAATTTTGATATTTTTGGTCTTTGAAAATGTGGCACAAAAAGTCTATCATCGCAAAATTTGCATATTTTTTATGCAAATTTCCCAGATGAGCAACATATCCTTTTGATCCAAATGTTTTGCCGAAATTTTGTTCTGGTTTAGATTTTTTTCGTGATGATGACATTCAAATTTCCAAATATATCTATTCTAATTTTGTCTTTTTTTTTTGTATCCAAGGCGAAACAGCTAATCGTGCACGTGTAATTTTTGTTAAATTTAATTTATAAAATTTATATATCTCTTTTTTTCTTTATTTTATAGAAATCGATATTTTGATTTTCAATTTTTTCTATCAAAAATATTTAATAATAAAAGTTTTAACTAACCTTCTCCAACGGGCATTAAAAGTTTTTTAGCTTCATTTTGATGAAGTTCACCATGAAATTCATGACCAAAAAAAGATGGAGAAGATGAAAGAGGATTTTGTCGATGAACGACAATAGGTTGAGGGGCTTCATCTTTCATTGCATGTAACTTTTCCACCCATGATTTTTGGCCTTCATCAGACATTGTTCCTGATTTAACTGAAAAAATTATATATTTTTGATAATCAATTTTTGTATGACTCATAAATATCAATGACCAAATTGACCGAGATTGCTTGCTTTTTATCTAATTTGCAAGTGTTGGGATTTTTTACATGTTTTTATGGTGTGCATGGCTTTAAAAAAATTAAAACTTGGAATTATGAACTAATTAAAAGTACTTTATTTTGCTTTTTTTAAGCAAAAATACATATTCTTTGATATCCTGATTTTCAGGATTGTGCAGAAGAAAAGAAAAACAACAAAAGTTGCAAATTATTTTTTAGAGGATTTCCTAATTTTCAATGTATTTTTAAGTGATATTAAATCTTTTATCTATTAATATCAGATACGGTAATAAAAAAAATCTTAAAGAAAATTGGAAAAGGACAAAAAGATTTTTAGAGAGAATTTCCTATTAATCATCTAATTAATAAGCAATTATGGCGAATTTAAAAATTTGCAAAATTAACTATAATTTTTTATTAATTACAAACTCGATCAATTTGGTCATGAAAGACAAAAGAAAAATGAGTCATACAAAATTAAAGATTTCAAAAAAAACACGCCAAAAAATGTATTTTAAACGCTATAAAATGAAATCTTATATAAAAACACGTATAAACAAATTTTATCAAATATCTAAGATATACATATTTATTATTAAAAACATGGACCTATTTTTTGTTTTATATTTTTATTAAACTCAACGATCGCTTTTCTCAAAAACAAAACAAAATTATCGAAACAAAAAATATTTTTACTGAAATGAATGATAAAAAAAAGAAGCTACTCCATTTTTTTATATGTGTTTTGTAAAAAACATGGCTCTGTCAATTTTTTTTCGGATATGCTTTAAAATTTTTTTCTTCTGTCTTTCTTCTCCCCTTTTTTGTTTTTTTGAAAAACTGTTTCTCCCCCATTTTACCACACAAAAACACCTCCTCGTGAGGGCAAAAAAGAAGATGAAAAATGGAGAGAGAGAAGGTGATGAGTTCCGGGAAAATCAAAAATGAAGAAAGAAGCGAAAATATGGATGATACATAGAAAATTTTTGTCTCCTTCTTCTTCCTTCTGCAGTGTGTTGAAGCTTCAAGACAAAGTCTATCACCGCAAAAGATCAAAAAAGATGATGACGCTTTTGAAAATCGGGAGGTCGATCGTGGGAAAAAAGCCCAGTATGGTATTTGAGATTTTATTATGATTGTTGATCCTTTACAGTATTTTTTTAAAATTTAAAAACGAACAACGTTTCCAACTTTTTGTATCATTAATTAAAAAATACATCAGATGCTTTTTTACCACTAATTACATTTTATCAGTCCTGTCTGACTAAGGCTAATCATGCAATTTTTGTTTTATAATTTATTCAAATTTTAAAGCCGATTCCAAAAAGTTCGAAATATTCATTTTTTGATAATATCCTTTTTTTCAATATTGATAATAATTCGAATAGGAATTTGGAGAGTTATCATGATACATCAAATTTTTCGGCATCTTCAAATTTGTTAAATTCCTAATAAGTTTTAATTGAATAACATTTTTCATCATAAGAAAAACAGTTTGTTTGAAAAGCATTTTTTGCAATTTTTTCATTTTTATTCACTCACAAACGGTTTGCAAAAACAGCCTAAAAAACGTAAAATATTTTTTTATCAATGATTACAAAAAATGTTTGTTGTTTCAAACATCATTAATGAAACTATTTATAGAATTAATTTTTTTTGCTTCTTTAAAATTCTTTTGTTTTAATTGACTCATTTAAAAATGAATGAATGAAAAAAACAAAGAGAGAGGAATTTGTGGTCGGCCTTTTGGGAATTTGTTATTTTTCTAAATTTTTTGGAGCCAAAAAACGCATTTAAATATTCCTTCATTTTAGTTTATTTTTCGTATTTTTTGTATTTTTTGCGAAAAAGTTTCTTTTTTTAGCTTCTAAAAAGTTTTAGAAATATTAAACTCTGTTTTTTTTGGAAAAGGTAGTCCCATTTGAATTTCGGCAAAGATCTTTGAAATATCGGGGCTTGTAAAAGTGCGACAATCGTGTTTTGAAGCTTCAAGACAAAGTCAATCACCGCAAAAGATATAATCGCGACGATGTTTGTTTTTGTCTGTTTTGCGAAATGTTCGAATGAAATAGAATAACAAATTTATTTATCATTTAGTGGCAGAATGATGAACAGACTTTTCATTGGTTACAACCACACATTTGTAGCTGTTAAGTTTGGGTCAATCATGGTGAAGGCTCTCCGGGATCGCGAATCTGGTCATTTTTTCCGGGATTTTGTCCCAAATTTGAATCCCTGACCCTGTCCTGGAGAAGATGAAATAATATTTTTTTGATTTCAGATCGGATAAAAACTAGACAGGCAATGCTGCGAAATAAATTTGTTGCAGCCAAAATCAAAGACTTTCTGAAACTTAAACTTTTTAAGAGTGCACAAACTGTTTTGTCTATTAAATTCGATCGTGTCGAAAATGATATCACATTTTCAATCGTTTGATCGGCAAAAATGACCTTTTAAGCTGTCTGTCTGAACATGTAAAAGTTATATAAAAGCACATTTACAGTTTTTTTAGTGATCACTTTTGCAAAAACTCAAATTGAATGAACCCATTATTAAAATCGCAGACTTTTTTCTCACCTTTGTTTGCTCTGATAAAGTAAAATAAAAGATCAAAAAGTTTCCCGCCATTTCGATGGTTTTTTGGGGGGAACAGTAGTGATATTCAACAATTTGCCTTTTATGTTAGTTACCGAAACGAATGAGTTGTTTATTTTATTTTGCTTTTTTAAACTCATCATTAGTGTTCCTTTACCCCCCCCCGTTCCCCGGCGGGGATCCCCGCTTTTCCCCGCCGGGGATGTCCCCGTTCCCCGTCCCCGCAAATTTTCATCCCCGCTTTTTTTTCAAAGTTTTGAATTTTAATGTTATTTAATGTTAAACAGGTCAAAATAACGTTATTTAATAATAATAATGATACCATATACTATCGAAAACTGATTTCAAGACTTTTACAGCTTTCCCCGCAAAATCCCCGTTCCCCGCTTTTTTCCAAAAACGGGGGGGGGGGGGGGGGGAAAGGAACACTACTCATCATTTTTCGATTTCCAAATTTGTTTTGTTTTTTTCAATGTTTATGGTCTTGCTTGAGTGAGAAAAAACAAAATTATAAACAAAAAAGTATTCAAAATATTGTTGGCTAATATCCATATTTTTGTAAAAAAAAACAGCTTTTGGCAAAAATAATTTTCAAAATTTAAAAGCCCCCTTGACAAAATCTGTTATTAAAAATGCCACTTCCTTATTGTTATATTTATCTTTTTTTGTTTTTTCACATTCTCAATTTTCCCATCATATTTTTTTCTTTTCTTTGTTTTTTTAAAAAACTGACTTTTTTAAAATTTTCTTTTTTGGTCGAAAAAAGCAGAAAAGCCTCATTTGGGTTTGTTGCGGCATGTAAAGTTTATTTTTTTTCGTTTGAAATTTTTTTCAAAACCTTTGCCTCTTTTTTTGTTTTAAAATAAAACAACGAAAAAAGAAAGCAAACTAAAGTTGAACACTTCTTTTCACTTTTTTTGTGTCCGCGAAAAAAGGTTCTTAATTTTGATGTTCTTTCATATTTTAGAGTGAAGAGAAAGTAAAGAGAGAGAAAGAGAGATCAAGATTGAAAGATAAGATATTAAGTTTTTAAAATATTGTTTTATCGTGTTCCTTTTCTTGAAAAATTTTAGGATTTTAGGACATTTGCATGTAAGAAGAAAGATGGAAAAAGACTAGATTCTAGACGTAGATTCTTATGCAAATTTTTCTTTTTTAAACCTATCCTTTTTGTATTTTTGAAACATGTTTGCTTCAATTTTAGTTTTTGTTAAATGAAATTTTAAGTTTAAAAAGTTAGTCTTAATTAAAAATATTAATCATTCATTTCCGTAGAGATTTGATAAATCCCAAGACGGATATTTATCAAATCTTAACTTTTTTGTTGTTGTTGTTTCTTTCGATCAAAGATTACCCCGAAACATGATATAAATGACGGATATCAGCTGCTATCCCTTTTTTCTAATTTTTTTTCACTTTCACCTCCTCCTACTCTTTCTTTCTTTCTCTTCTTTTCCTACTCCCACTGTCTTGTTTACCAATTTTTAAAACAAAATGTTAAAGGTCAAAATTGGTCAAATTGTGTTCAATTTCAAAATATGCATGTTTCCGGTTTTTTTTATATGATTTAAACCTATATTTTGTAATATTTTTTTTCTCGTTGTGATTGATCCATTTTTTGTTTTTTAAATTCATTTCGTCAAAATCATTTGATTCATTTTTTGATAAATAGTAATTTTTTTATAAACTTTTTAATTTTCACTTTTTCGTTGCCTTTCATTCAGTTTTTTGGTAGTTCCTATTTCTTAGATTTTGCGGTTTTCAAGTTCTTAAAAATTTTTCGACATGAAAAGTCTTCGTGAATGTTTTGTTGTTTCTGTTTTTGAGCACTTTATCAAAAATTTGTTTATCCATCTTAAAAGATGGATAATTTCATCGGTGTAGCATCTCTTCTGTCCATTAAATGGTCATTTATTAAAGATGTAATATTTTTTGGTAGTTTTGGTTTGAATAAAAATAATATATTTTTCAAAAAGAAAAAAATCTTTTTATATCATTTTTGTAAACATAAGTTTGTACAATTTTCGGCATTTTTGGGACAAGAAAAGTATTTGAGAAGTTTTTGCCGCATTGACACCGATAGGCACCAAATTTCATTTCTTGTGACTTTCGACTGTCGAAAATGTTTCATTTTTGTTATGTTGAGACAGAAACAAAGATCATGAATTTCCGTTTTTAAGAATTTAAATTCTTTTTCACACGGGAAGTAACGTGATCTTGTGAAAAAATGTGTAAATTTTAGGGGGTGTTTGTTGTTGACAAAAAATAAAGATTTGTTAAAACAAAAAAAAAACTAACGGAAATTATATGTCTATTGCCTGCTTCTTTTGATTCTGTTTTTTTTGTCTTTTTTTCTCGGTGTTTCCGTTTCTTGATGAAAGAATTTTGTAATAAAGTGATACTGTAACAGAGTTGAAAAGATGATTTTCCTGTAGATGTTGAAGAGCAAAAAGAAATTGATATTTATGAAGTTTCAAATAAAGATGAAAAGAAGAAGTAAAACAACAACAATTGAAACGATTGAAGACGAAGAAGATTAAAATATTACTTTTTTATTATTTCTATTTTGTTTGTTAAGAATCTATACAATATTCTATTTGTATGAGGGATAAAACAAGATTAAGGACATACAGCTGATTTTTTCTTTTTCTTTTTTTGATTTTTCATTCATGTCACTTTTTTCCGTTTGATTCATTTCAAATATTTTTTGAAATATATATTTGATGTGATTCATTTTTTATATTTATACAGATTTCGACCAGTAGCCAGTCAGTCACAGTAGCCAGTTGAGTAGAGATAGTTCAGCCCAGCTTGTTCTTCCCCTCCTAAAGCTGACTTCCCACAATTTTTTTTAGTCGTCCATTTTTTTCTGTCATTTCATTGATTCAAGTCAATTTTTGTCACAGTTAGAGATTTTTGCTCCCTCATATTTCTTTGCACTGTTACTACTTTTAATGATGATGATGAGACTGTCAGGATCAAATAAGTGTTGGGAGTAGGTAGGTAGTTGTAGCAGTAGTCAGTAAGTGATAGAAAGAATTCAGTAAATATAAGTAAAAGTAAGCGCAAAAAATGAATGAATGAAAAGAAAAAAGAAAATTCAATTGAAATTTTCTCGGCTACCTTCTTCTTTTTTGTTAAATATTGCGTATATCCATCAAAAAGAAGTAAAGAAGTCAAGTGTAGGCGCTCTCTCTCTCTATTGTTGTTACAGCATCATCATCAGCAGTAGCAGCGTGTCTCCCCCTTTTCTTTCACACACTTTTTTATCCTTTTTTTCTTGCAGGTAGAAGTAGTAAGTATAGTTACATACAAAAAAGGGACAAAACAGAGGGATGACGAAGAAAAACGAAACACAAAATCTCTTTCCTTTTTTTTCTTTGTGTTCATCAATTTTTTTTTGCGCAAGTTAGTTAAAATAATAATAATAATAATTTCGGGATGGAAAAGGTTCTTTTTGTTGACTCAAAAACTAATACTAATAATAATGTTTTTGATGATCGGAACCTCTTCTTCTCCCTTTTTTGAGGTTGAAAAAAGAGTTGATTGAATTGAAGGGATCGGATGTGCAAGTGGAAGGGGAAGATGAGTTCAGGTCAGTCACCTGCTGCCGTACTTCTCCGTCCTCGTATTTGTTCTTTTATGTCTATTATATTTTCCATGAATGAGGAGATGACCCGAATAAAATTGTATTTATATTTTTTTAAATATCTCTCCAGCTGTTCTTCCTCCTCCTCTCTTTTTTCATCATCATTTTTTTGAGTTAATAATTATGTTATTAACTCTCACTGCTTGCTTTTAGCTTTTTTGTTTTGTTTTTTTTTGAAAAAAGAGAATTTTTTTGAAACTGTCTCATTTTTTTCATCCTTCTAAAAAAACCAAAGACAGCTTCATTTTCCATAAAAATTCGATTATTCGCGTTCATTTTCTTCTTTTTTTCAGTTTTTTCCCTTTCGGCATCTTTTTTTTGTGCCCTCCTTTTAGGGCATATATATTATATTTTTAGAGTTCAGTGTTTAGTTTTGTGTTTGTCGTTCTTCTTCTTTTTTGCTTCATTCAAAAAAAACTTCAAAAATGAGAAAAAAAGCTTTTTTATCGTCGTCGGAAGGAAACCCTCTCTCTCTTTTCCTTTTCTTTCTCTCTTTGTAAGTACATAAATGCCAAAGGCAATTTTCTTCTCTCTTTCTATATATCTCCTTTCTTATGTTGTTTTTGTGACATTTTTAAATACATATATATATTTTTTTGGTTGCGCAGCCGCTGGCTACTACACAGCCCAGTAGCCCCCCAAAGCCTTTAAATGGGATTGTAAAAAGAAAAAGAAAGGAGTGTGTCAGGTGGCATTTTATTTTGTTGTTTTTATATTCTTCTTCTTCAATGAATTTTTATTCTAATTTTTTTTGTGTTTCTTTAAAATTTTAAAAACTTTTCAAAAAAAAGTTATTTTTGTAAAAAGTATGAATCAATCAATACAAAAGAAAAAGTGCTTGAAAAAAAGTTTGAAAAAGTGTGAAACACATATTTGCAACAGCAAACTTTAACCTCTTTGCTTTCATTTTTTTATCTGTACGCATTCATTCTTTTCTTTCTTTAAGAGCCTCATTTTTGTGTTATTCTTCTTTCTTTTGAAGGGGTCCCCCTTTTTTCTATTCTTTTTTTGCTTGTATGTTTCATTCCCTTTTTTCTTTTTTAATCTTTTTTTTTGTGTTGCTGAAACATACACCCATTTTTTGACTCTCTTTTTTTCTCTTTTTTTTCCATTTTTCAACCATGAGATCGATCATTATAAATATATATTTGGTTTTGCTATTTTCATTTTTTCACGTGTTTTTTTTGCTTCAAATAAGTTTTTTTTATTCCGTTTTTTTTCTTTCTTTTATTTCGTGTTTAAAATTCTTTTTTATCATTGATAACTAAAAAAAGAGGTGTGATTTTATATAGAATTTCTATTGAAATTGAATTCTTTTTTATAGAAAATCATTTAATTTTATTTTCAAACTGAAGTTAAAAAATCGTTTAACAAGATTTTCAAGGATGCTTCTTGGCAGCGGTCGAAGTCCTCCTCGATTTTGGCTTTTAAATTGTTGTGTTTCACCACAAAGTGATGTAAGTTTTTCTTTATTTAATTTTAAACTTATATTTATTTGACTTGGATTTAAGTCTGGATTTTACTCCATTAAACTGTTAAACTTTGATACTTTTTTAAAAATTAAACATACATCTTTGATAGACTTCCAGACTTTACATTTGTTCTCTTTTCTCTCATGTTTTGCTTTTAATTTGATCGAAAAAAGACAACGATGATGTCGATTTTGAAGATGATTTCATTAATCTCTACTTTATCCCAACCATCATCTTCAAAAGCACCCACCCGCAAACATTAGTTTAAAAAAACACGAACTCTTTTGATTTTTTCGTTAAACAAACTTTTGTCAATTTTCATTTCATTCTTTTTCGTAATCAAAAAAACCAGTTTAAAAAGTATCTAAAAATAATTCATGTGTTTTTGACAGAGTTAAGTCAATTAATTCTGCTAACTATCTTTTTTTCTAAAATGCTGTTTTTGACATTTAAATTTTTTATAATGTTTTTATATTTTTGGGGATTAGTCCTTTAGGTCCATAGACATAAATATGCATATCGGATTTCCGCCTACTAAATATCGAAAACATAATTTAAGCAAAAGCAAAGCAACAAAAAATATAATCCGATTTTTATTGAAAAAAACTTTTTTCTCTCTATTTTTTCCCGGCTTGAGCAAAATAGCAGCGGCAGAAGCATCACCAAAAAAGCAAAAAAGAACTCTGATTTTTTTGAAAAGCATCAAAAAACACTGTTTTTTCTTTCTCTGTTTTTTTTGTTGTAAAGTTTTAACTAACAAGCAATACACATACAAAAAAAGAGTAGATGTATGAATCGGCAATAATTTTTTTTCATCAATTGTTCCAAAAAAAGAAAAAAAAAAATTGAGACATTTTTTTTCTTTCATTATATATTTTTTTATGGATAACTTTGCATAGAAATTGAAAAAAAAGAGAAAATGAAAGGAAAAAGGAAATAATGGATGGATTATAAAAATGAAATAGTCGGAGATGATAATAAAAAAGACAATTTTTTTTTGTAATTAAAAAAGGCTAGTCTGGTGTTTCTGGATTTACTTATTATTACTTTTACACTTTTTAATTTTAATAGTTAGACAGACAGATGCAGAAAAACCAAAAACATTTTTAATGACCAAAAATAGTACTGCATAAATGTTGATTAAAATTTAAAATTTGCAAATAAAATTTTTATGGATCAAAGAAATTTTGAGTGAACCGATACTGTAGCTTTTTTTATTACGAAAATTACGTTTCACTTTTTGGTTGAAAAAATTGTTTCAATATTGGCTTTTTGGATGTGCTGTTTTATTTGATGAACCCAAAAGCAAATAAAAGTGTTCCAACTTTTGCAGCTAGTAAACACTTGGTTTTTGAAAAAATTATGCAAATTTGTTATTTGATAGATTCAAACAATTTTTGTCTTTATAACTATTAAACGAAAGTTTTGCAAATTTTTTTGATTTTTGCTAATGAAATAAAAATCTGCCCCCTCATTTTGAAAAAAAGTCATGCATTTTTGAGTTTCATTCATTGTTTTTCATTTCCTTCACTATCTCACCTGCTTTGTGTCCATCAATTTTTTCAAAAAATATTTTTGACACTTTTACGTTAGATACAGTAACCCATTTTGACCTGGCTTGAACGTCATTATTTGAACTACTAGCCCACCTTTTTGCTTTTGACACTTTTTTTGAAATCAAGGAAGCAAAATGAGTTTTTGATGATGACACCTTTTTGAATGCATGTGTTTGAGTGATATTCGGCAAAAAAGTGAAGAAGAATAATAAAATCAAACCAAACAAAAGCATGCTTTAAAGCATCATCTTTTTTTAAGCAAAAGTGTCAATTTTTTAAATCAACTTTGAATGTTTTCATTCTCTCAAAAACACACTCAAGGAATTGTTTTCAAACTTTTTTAAAGTTAACCTTTTGATATTTACTTTTTGGATGAATTACACACTTTAAGAAAAGTAAAGTTCAAAATATACTGTTTTCCTTACAAAAATTAAAACTAAACAGACCAAAAAATTTTACAAAATTTTCCTTTGAAAGTTGAAATTAGTAAAAAATCAAAAGTAGTTTTTTTGCAAATCCCATAAATCATAAAAAAAATGAATTTTTTTATATTCAAAAGTAAATTAGTTTTTTTTAATGTTCCCCGGATAAAACAAATTTCATGTGTTTGGTTATCCATAAAAAATTGCAATCAAGCCTACGTAAAATCATAAAAATTAGTTTACGATTTTTTGTTGAAAAAGAAGGAAGATAATTTAATCGGATAAAAAAAGATACATAAAAAAGTAGAAAGATAATTACCACATGGTTTTTCTTTTTTTAATTAAATGTATGTTTAAAAACTGCGTTCAAAAAAGATAAAAAAAATTCTCATTTAAAGTACACTTCCTGATTTTGTTTAGAATTTAAACAAGTTTAATAACTTTTATTTTAATTATTCAAATTCCTGTAATTTGATTACTGTAGTTTTGAAAGTTTTACATTGACTAATATTCAAATTTGGTTTTCAGATTGGTCGAGTAAAAATTGATCGATCACAAATTAGTGGACCAACTCAATTCCGTCATATTGGGCATATGGGAGCTGATGATCTCACCGGATCTACTGCCGCTGGAGCAGTAAATCATTTGTTATCTTCAAAAGGTTCCTATGAATATGGAGTCCCAGTTCCAAGCCATCTTCGAGCAACCGATATCCCAATTACACCTTCACAAGCTTAAACTTCAAACAAACAAAAATGGGTCATCACAATTATTTCTGATAAAAATTTATCATTATCATCAAAAAAATATACGATCACAATTTTATCAACAATGATAGTATTAAAAACATTTTATTCAAATTTTTCTTCCCTTCATTAAATATTTTGATTGTGCATATTTTTCTATTTTTTTTCGCTGCAAGAGAAAATTTCTCTCTTGCATCATTCTTATATGTGTGAAAAAATTGCTTCGGTTCTGTTATATTTTTTTCTCTTGATTCGATTGTTTTTTGCTTATATACATATTTTTTCATTCATTTTTAGGCTTATTATGTTTTTTGCGGGTTTTTGTTTTTATCATAATTTTTTTATCTCTCTCATTTAATATTTGGTTTTTTAAATTGTTGGCTTCAGTTTTTCATAGATTCAAATTCAAAAATTGTTGAGATTCTTGATGCCATCTAAGATCTCTCACGTGCAAAAATAAAAAATTGTTTACAGTTTTTTGTTCCTTTTTTTCAAAAGTTTTACATAATCGGTTATTTTTTGTCTTTGTTAAAAAATTGTTTTAATTATTTTTATTCGATTATTTTGTATGATATTTTTATAAATACATAGAATGTAAAACATGTTTAACAAAAAGAAGAAAGAAAGACCAGTATTAGCAATTTTTAAAATTTGAATAAAACAAAATTTATGTACAAATATGATTGGATCAGGGTCAGCAAAATCGAGATTTGAATAAATTCGAAGTATTTCGATATTTTGTAATTTCAATTTTACAAATCCTTGGACAGTTAAAAACAAACAATACAAAAAACCAAAATTGTAAAAAAATGGCAGTAAAATTGCAACTATAATTAAACTAAAAAATACAGTGATTTACAAACAAAAAATTTAAAGCTTATTTAAAAAAACTGCCACTCTTTTTTTATTTAAAAATTTTAAAGCTCGTTTCTTTTTTAAAAAAATGTGTATTTTTTGGATGATATGAAAATTTGAAAAGTTGTCCGGTTTTTTGGTTTGAAAAGTAACCGTAAAATTTGCCAATAAAAATATTCCATGTAGGACCAATTTCGTCATTGTTAATGGGATTAACAAAATTGATCTTCTTCTGATGAAATATATGGTTCAGTGAATTGTTGATTGATTTTTACAGTATTAATTGGGATAAGTTCAGATTTTTTGTATTTTGGTGAATCATCCTGAAAGTGAAAAATTTGCATAATTCTGGTATCAAAGGTTTGTATAATTTTCGTGTTTTTTTGCATATTCTGGTAAAATTTGTACAAATTTGCATATTAAATTTTAAAATATAGAATTTGCATAATTTTTTATAGAAAGCTTAATTTGCAATTTTAATAAACGAAATTTGCATAATTTTTTTTGAAAAATAAAATTTTAATAGATCGTTTTTGAAAATTTGAATAAGTTAAAGAACCAACCTTTCGATTAAGTGTGTACGAAAAAGTTGTATTAGTTGGAGGTAGATTTGGTGAAACGACAATATATTTTGTGCATGGAATAAAAAGTGGACGTAACATTGCAATAAAAGCATTTCGAAATGATTCATTTACGAGGCCATACATGAATGGATTAAGAACAGCTGAGAGCATTCCAATCATATGACAAAAGATATATCGAGATTGACTAAATTCAATGTAATCCAAAACATTCAAAACATTATAAGCATTAATTGGAAGCCAAGCAATGGCATAAATAAGCACCAACAAAAGAAGAAGAAGAACGGCACGACGATTTCGTTGTGCCAAAATATTTTTACGAGATTGATCAATTGTTGTTGAATATTTGACTCGACGGCGAATTGTTGAACCAATTTGGGTGTATGCAAATACCAAAGATGTCAAAGGAAGGATATATTGGATTGCCAAAACTGATAAAGTATATGTTCGACGAGAGAATGGCAGACGATGCCATGTTCGTTCCAAACAAATTTGAGGTTTTGATTTTTCACATAATTCTAAGATCAAAGGGGTATATCTTGCGGTCCAAGGATCAAGTTGAACATCTTCAGCCGAAACAGCAAAGAAATATGGCGCCGCAACAAGAATCGCCAAAAACCATACAATTAAATAACAGAAAACTGGAGCTTTTGCTGCAAGCCGCCATTTCACTGGACAAAGGGTTAACAAAAATCGATCCATGGCAATTAAGACCAGGGTTAGGCATGACACAAACATATTCACTGCTTGCATTGATGCAGTTGCTTGACATGCCAAATTCCCAAATGGCCAAAACAAATTTACTGTAAAATATACGGTAACTGGTGCCGTCACTAAACACAGCAACAAATCTGATACTGCTAAATTTACAATAAAATAATTTCTTAAATTTTGTAAATGTGGTGTTCGTAAGAATGATGCAATCACGAAAAGATTGGCAATAGCCCCTACGGCACAAATTGCAATATACAAAAATATAATATTTCCAGCTCCTCGATGCCTCCAATAAAATCCATTCTAAAAATTATATAAATTTTGAATTAATTAATTTGCATAATATTTGGTTTTTTTCAGATCTTTGTTCCCTTAGAGAAGGAAGTGATATTTTTTAGGTACTTTTTTTAATAAACAATGATTCATGATTTTTCGGTATCAAAATAGTCATACATATTCATAATTGCCAAAAGGAAGTGTCACCCCCGGCACACACAAAAATGCCATGCCAAAAATTTTCTCCCTCATCAAAAAAATACCCGCAGTTTTTCTAGAACTTTGTAAACTTTGAGATTTCCGGTGTAAAAACGCAACCTTCCATTTTTGGGATGCATTTAATTAAGAAAAGTATTGTGTTTTTTGATGCAAAAAATTAAAACACACAAATTTATCTTTCTCTGAGAGAAAAAAGTTCTCGTTCTTTAAAAGTTTGAAATATGATTTGTGGCAAAAATGAAAAGTTTTTTAGCCTACGTTTTGCGTGAGATTTTTAAAAATTAAAAATAATAATTTTTGTTTCATTTTAATTGCGTAGTTTCGGTTTTTTTGCAGAAGGGGAAAAATGGAGTTTTGTTCCGGATTTTTGTATTTAAACTAAAACTTTAGTCTAAAAGAGACAAGAAAAACGTACTTTCAAAAAAAGTGTACTGTAACCTTTCACGAACGATTACGTTTTAAAAAATTTGTTTCTTTAAGTTATAAAAAATCTATGTTTTTGGTAGCGGTTAAAAAATCCAGATAAAGAAATAACTGGCAAAAATTCTGTTTTTAATTGGTAGAAAAAAATCCGTGGGATAAAAAAAGATGAATCATAGACACATTTAATTTCTTTCTTTTTTTTGCATGCAAGATTAAAGTTAACTTTTAAAAAACAGCAGTGTTAATCTGGTTTTAATTGTAAAAACAGAAACAGAATTGCAAATTAATTTCTTTGAATCTGAATCTCTTGATATCGGAATTTTATATGATTCATTTTGTTCTTTTAACAGACTTCAGAATCCATGAATCCAAAGTTCAATGAATTCATTCACTTTTTCCGAGGCAAAAAAAGTTCAAAGATTCTCCGCAAAAAGTTTTGTTTCAAAAAAACCTATTAGTTTTCTATCTTTTTTCCGATGGTACCTTTTTCTTGTTTATTACTTTTTCTATTCCCTATTTTTAAAAGCTCCCAAAGGACCAAAAAGTTTTTATTTTGGCCCAAAACACAACCCTTCCCGAAAAAACTTTTTAACAACATTACATACTTTCTTCCCCTCCGGCAACATACATATACGGAAGTTTTGTCTTTTTCACTCCCCCACTTTTCAAGTTTAAGTTTCCTTCCTTAAACTTAAAACATTTTCAAAACATTTTCAAAAACACTTACTTGAATTTCTGCAACTTCATCAAACCATCCACAATCAACTTCGGTCCAATTTCCATCTAATGATCCTTCCCGGATAATATCTTGCATCCGCATTTTTTAAAAATATGTGTGAAAATGCGATTAATTTAAATAAAAATATTGAAAAAATATAGTTGTTGTTATTCCTCAAAAAAATAAATGTGTGACTAATCACTTTTGATTTGCTCTTTTCACATCAACAAAATAAATGAAGGTAGTCAATCACATACGGCGACACAGGGGGATATGATATATCTCGACAAAAAATGAAGACAAATGATTTTCTCCTAAAAAATTGCTTTTGTTTCTTTTTGTGTTGCTTAAATTTGAATCACGAAAAGCGAAACAAAAAAAACAGGTGCCAAAATCTCGAGCTCGAAGAGAAACGTAAAAAACCCAAAGAAACGTAAAATTCGCCAAAAAAACCGCGATAATGAAATTTGAAAGATGGGTGACAGGGTTCGTAAAAAAAATCATCAAAAAATCATCAACAAAAACATTTCAATCTTTGCCATCATTTTTAAAAACAGCTGCTTTCAAAAAAGCTTTTGATTGATTGAAAATAATAATAATTTTTTGAATAAAAACAAAACAAAAAAAAAAAGTTATGACAGCTTTTTTTTCTTCGATTAGTTTAAAATCATTTTTGGAAGTCGTTGAAAAAATTGTTTCAAAAGGAAGAAAAAAAGACGGGTTTGTTTTTTTTATTCAATTTAATCAAATTATTTGAATTTTGCAATGAATTACGTAAGTAAGTAATTCGTAGTAGTAGTCAAACAGGCAGGCAGGGGCAATTCTGATGGTGTACTTTGAGTCAATTAAAAGAGATAAAAGAAAAGAGGGAAATAAAAGATACACTTACTCAGGCGGTCAGTCAGTTTAAAGAGAAGAATGGGGATAGATAAAAAGGGTATAAGGAAGGAAAAAAGAGATTAATAAAAACAAATTTGATAAAAACAGATATGCCAGAAACATTTGATACCTTCGGGCTGGCACTAAATTTAAGGTAATAAATTAATTTTTTAAAGAAAAATCGTGTAATTTGAAACATTAAAATTTGGTGGCTAAAAAATTAATCACCGAAATTTGATACATTTGAGTACAGCTAAAATTATGCAAATTTTAAAATTCAAAACTAACATACTAGAAAATTTGAATAAAAATCCGTACAAGATCAAAAAAGCAATAGTTTCGTCAAAATTTGCATAAGATTACCACATTTGAATAAAGCTATGTAAAAAAATGCCAAAAAAGTACTTTTAAATGGCACTTTTTTTACGCAAATTAATTTTCTAAAAAAACTTCAAGCTCAAAAATCTTCCATCCTCTTCCCATTTTTTAAAGGTCAGACATAAAAAATAAAAATAATAATAATTACACCTAAAGAAATCAAAGAATATGAAAATGTTGCAAATCATAAGTTTCTTCTAAAAGTATATGTGTTTTAAAACACAAAAAATAAATATAATTACTGCTAAAATCCAAAATGTCAAATGTACCAAAAAAAGAATGAAGAAAATTCAAATCTGAATCCCTCCTCCTCTTTTCTGGGCTTAAGCTTCAGGATAAAGAAAGAATTGCTGTTTTTGAGCTTATTGTAGTTCTCACTTTTTTTTCTTTCTTTCGGGGTGTTTTTTTACTCCTCCCATTTTTTTATTCGTTCCAATTAACTGAAAGTAGTAGTTTTTTATGGAAAAAAGGGGGAAGAACAGCAGCAGCAGCTCTTTTTTCATCATCAGTTTCGGCATTAGATGAAGAAGAAGAAGCCTTTTTAAAGACGGAGAAAATACTACAATTTTTTTTATTATTCTTTTGGGGGAAGATAGAAGCAAGGAAGAAAGAAAGAAGAAAAGAATGACTTAAAAATTCAGATAAAAAAGGAACGGTTAAAACCAAAGTTGAAGCAGGATTCTTAAACCTCGAAAGCAAGAGTTTCAAAGGAAAAGAAAAAAATGTAAAGAAAAAAAACAATCTTTCTAATGTCAAATAAGTAAAAAAGAAAAGAGATAATTTGAAACAAACATTTTCCCCCCAAAAAAAAGTAGAGAAAAACGTACTTTAAGAAATGGCACGTCAATAAATAAAAAAAAACTAATATATTTTGGAAGGAAGAAAAAAAAAGGTCAACAACAATTTTGAGGTTTTTTTGATGACTTTAAAATCAGTAAAGTTCCGACAGATTTCTGTCATTGTTGTTTTACTGGAAGGGAAAGAAAAAAATTTGGAGGGACCTTTTTACATTTTTTAAAACAAAAAAATATAACTAGAAGGCAACAATAACAAATTGTAAGCGGATTTTGAAGTTATTATTCAATTTTTTAACAATAATAAAAAACTGTATTTAAATCAAACTTTTTGTGTGTGGGTTTATTCAGTTAGTCAGGAGGGGGTAGTTGAAAAAAAATTCCAAAAACTAGCAAAAACATATTTTTTTTCGATGAAAAACACTTTTTTTATGTTTTTTTTAAATGAGTGACAATAGCGAGCGATAAAAAAAATATGTAAAAAATCCTTTGGGAATAATCATCATCGGTTTTTTAGAACACACCCTGCAGGCAAGGGATAGAAATTGATCAAAATGGATGCATTTTAAAAAATATACACACGGTCAAAAACAACAAAAAAAAATTTCCGAGGACAGAAAAAAAAGTTGTTTTATCTGTCTCGAGGGCAACAGCTTACTAACAGATAGCATTAACAAATAGCAGCAGCAGCTGTGTCCTGAAAATTGACCATCCAAAACCTACATTTTTTATCTCTCTTTTATTTTCACTTAGCTTCGTTTCTAATCTCCCCTTTTTTCCCTCCTCCTTTTCTTCCTTCAAGTTATAGCTTTTTTGGGATAAAAGGATATATGAAATCCGAGTAAAGTAAGTAAGTAAAATAAATTATATCTCAGAGGTACGCAGATGCCAGCAAATGGTTTAATTTTCATTCTTTTTATTTTGCAGCAAATAAGGAAATTGAAAAAAAAGCAATAATTTTTTGGTAGTAAAAAATTTAAAATTATTTTCTCCCCACCTCGAAGAAAGAGAAAAAATGGGGGTGTTTAAATAAATTTAAAAAGAAAGAAATTACATTTTTGTGAATGAAAAATACGTACTTTTCAGGGAAGTGGAGATTGCATGACTTTTGGGCATTTTTAAATAATTTTCAAAAACGTAAAATATTTTAAGAAATGGACCATTTCTTACAAATTTAGTTGACTGACTAATGCAGTTTTAATTTTTATGCAAATTTTTTTAACAAACATTTAAAAAAGCCAAAAAAACACAAACTAAAATTTGGTAATATTTTATGCAAATTTTTTAACATAAAGGCTTAAAAATCCTACAAGTTATAAATTTCAATCCGCATTTTTTATGCTAATTTTGGTTTTTTACAGCAAAAAGAGTTGCTCAAAAAATTTGCTTAAATTGGAAATCCTCCATTTTTTCCCAGCCTTTAACATTTTTCATTAGTTTAAAAGTGAAACATGTTTTTCTTCTGACGACAATAAAAAGTGATTGGGAGCTGGCTACAAGCACATGAAAAACTATAAAAACATTTTCATCATTTTGCATCAGAAGTTGTTGCTGTTTTTGATGTTTCTTAATTACGTATATTCATTCATTCATTCTTTCTTCTTTTTTTCAATACCGTAAAAACTATAAATAGATGCATTTTTTTTATTTGTTTTTCGAATTGATGAAAAAACTTTTCATTGAAACTTTTCAAATTTAACTTTTCTTTAAATAATTTAAAAAGGGATACTAAAAAAGTGTGCCCCCTTTTTCTACCAAAACTACCATACTTTTTTTGCCATTCAAAAACGCCTCCGTGGTCTTCCAAAAAAGAAAATTTTTTTTATAGTTTTTAAAAATCCCAAAAAAAGGCAAACACTTAAAAACATTTGCTTTGTTTTTGGGAGAGCAAAAAATGTTTGTTTTTGAGGAGCACAATTAACATACTTAAACCCTCGCCTTTTTTCGAAAATAATTACCAAAAAATGAATGCTTTAAAACTTGAAATTTTTTAGAGAATGATAAAACTTATTGCAGCTGTAAATCATTGAAAAAGCACAAAAAAACTGCTGCTTTCATCAGTCATTTGAGTGGACGAAAATGTTTAACGTGTTGGCAAACGTTGGTACCAAATAAATGTGTGTTTTAATAAATTTATAAAGACCAATGATTCAAAAAATAAAAATAGAAGACTAAAAAACAAACAACTTTTTCTGGAACAAAACGAAAGTTTTTTGCTGCAGAAAAAAACCTACACGAAATCCAAAAGTGCCAATTTTGGTTTTTGTAGTGTTTTATTAAAAAGAAGAAAATGAAAACACATTTTAACTGCCTACAATTGCACAAATTTTAATATTTATTTCGTAAATAACTTTTAATGGGTAGGGTTGTAAAAACACTTTGTAACTGACACAATAAATTTTAAATATCAGTTAAAAAACTTTTCGCAGATCACTGTTTAAGTTTGAATCAATGATCAAGCTTTTAAAAGGGTTTTAACGGTTTGAAAAATGGTTTTTGAAGTCTTTTAGAAAATCACATTTTTCAATGCAATTTTTTAAAAATGCATTTTGGCGCAAAACTCTAAATAGCAAAATTTAAAACTAACCTTTCTTTAAAAATTTAAACGAAACGCATTACTAAAATTTGACAAGAAAATTTGACGACTTTTAAAAATCTCTTTTTAAAGTTGTTTTAAAATAAAAGAAGGAAGTTTTTTTCTTCAATAAATAGGATAACAAATTAAACAAGCTTAAAAAATTATTAATTTAATTATTAAGCATATTACTAATACACATTTTATAATTTTTGTAAAATTATGTTTAATTAAAAAAAGCTGTTACATTTTTCGTCAATGTTCAGACATCAAAAAAAACATCAAAGCGGAAAAAAAGAAGAAGAATGACTACAGTAATGTAAAAAAAGTACACGATTAATTTTTTAGAGTAATAAAAAGCCATTACTTAAAATTAATTAACTAAAATTTTTGCACCTTTGATTCCGTATTTCTTTGGTAGCAATGATTCCTACATGTGAGCCGGGGACGGATCAGGTAAAGTACTTTTTGTAGGCTTTAAAGATTTATGATCTTAGATGATATTAATTTTGATGTAATTTTAGTTGAAAAATATCTGTATTGAAAATAATTAATAAAACTTATCAAAATTTTTGAGCTTTGTATCCGTAAAATCTTATTAAAGCAGAAAATCACTTAAAATCCACAAAAAACATGTGTCTCGGATCAACTGGACCAAATTTGTCATCACTCCAGCAATGGCATACTGATAATAACATTTAAACCCTTTTACAAAAAATTCAAAGGGTTCAAAAAGATCCCAAGAAAAATTAGAGCTTCCCCAAAAATGACATCAAGAGAAACAAGAATGAGCAAGAGATCTCTTGACAGCAAAAGGTTTTTAAATATGTCTGCCCTTTTTTCTCCCTTAAAAAGACTTTTATGCAAACTTCTTGTTCAACTTTTTTTAACTCTTTTTTTAAATATGTACTTGGAACCAGCCAAAATAAAATGACTCGAGACTATCGCTATTTTACGTTTCATTTTTAGAAACAACAACAAAAAGAAAAAAAGTAAGCGTCATTGCTTCCTTAAAAAAATAAAACTCAAAAGTTGTTTCTATTTTTTCTAAAAAAAGAGTTTCCAAAATTACATAAAAATATATATTTTTTTGTTGCAGAAAAAAAAATAATGGAAAACTTTTTTTTCAACAAAAAAAAGTAAATTTGTGCCGCAAAAGTAATTTATTTTTTTTGCGTTTTTAAACTTTTTTTTTCAAAAATGTCAAAAAATAAATTTATTTTTAAAAAATAAATTGCTTGATTAATGAAGAAAAAACATGTGAAAGAAAAAGTTTGCATTAAAAATTTGTAAAAATATTTTATAATAAATAAAGTGACAAATTACTGCTCTAATTTGAAGGATATAGATTATCAAAGATGAATGCCTTTTTTAAAAAAGTTGAAAGTTTAACCCTTTGAAAAAAATTTGAATAACCTTAATTATGAGAGATTATTCAAATTTTTTTCGCTTATTCAAAATATGATAATTTGGGTTTTTATGCAAATTTTATAAAACAGACGATTTTTAATAGTGCAAAAAATAAAAACTCAACTAAATGTAAATGTCAAAATTTGCATAAAAACAAGCGTCACACTCTGTTTTTTCTTTGCACTTTTAAGAGATGTTTTGTCCGAGTAAATTTTTAAAAAGAAGACGCAATTTTTCTTAAAAATTTTGTGGGATAATGACATGTTTTTTAAAGATGGGGCATCTCAAGCAGCAAAAAACCTCCACATTGTAACTAATTTTTTGACGCAGAAAGAAAAAACATGTGTCAAGAATGGTAAAGCTTAATAAATAAATAAATTGTGGTTTTTATCGACAGGGTCCGTCTGGAGGGAAAGAAAAGGCGGTTTATTAATTTTTATAAGTTTCAGGTGTTTGGGTTTAATTTATGCAGAACATTGATGTGATTACTTTTTACTTTAATCGAACAATAAACAAGTTTTTAGGCATTAATAATTATTTATGATTAAATGGAATAAAAAATTAAGATTTTAATATTTTAAAAATTCAATATAAAATCTACTTTTATCTCCTGGCATTACAGTATCCCAAATTAGGTGAAGTGCAAATCTGAAAACATGTATTTCTGAAAAAAGACTTTTACTCTAAATTTCCTGTTTTTCAATATTAAGAAAGAAAAAAAAATTTGATCATATCTCATTTTTCACAATTTCCTCCCACATTTGTTTTCTATCATTTTCTATTTCTCATTTAAACTAAACTAAACTTAATTCTATCACATCACACACACATACACACTACATAATAATAATAATTTCTAAAGAAAACCTTTAAAAATTCTAACAAGTAAGCAAAAAATGATTCAACGCCTTTTTTAAACCATTTCTTGTTTTTTTCTATCTCAAATTACTACCACCAACAGTTTAACATAAAAATAAATAGAAATACATATGACCGAAGATAATTAAAAGTTTCTTTTAAGATAAACCAAATGAACACTTTTTTAATAGCTTGTTATTCTTGTTTTGTTTTTTTTTAAAAACAAATTAAGAGAAACTTTCAAAGTGGTTTTGTTCTTTAAAAATGCCAAAACTCGAAGAAACTCTTTTATTTGCAAAATTTTTTAAGGTTCAAACCAAACTCGTGCTATTTGAAACAAAAAAAATTATTATTTACTTAATCCCTTATCTATCAAGGAAGTAAAAAAATACTTCCAAAAAAGATTATTTGTTTGTTTAAACTTTTTTTTCTTCAAAAATAAAGCAAACCTTTAAATCATTCCGTTTCTAAAATTTAATTTAAAAGGTTCAAATCTAAGAAAAAAAGAAAAGCCGAAAACATCAAAGGCAAAAGCTAAAATCGAAAAAAAAGAATCTTTAAACTTAATTTCCTTCATTTTTTCGGGTTTAGATATAAAAGATAGATTTTTGAGATAAGATAAATTATATGTGATTTAACTAAGCAGAAAAATACTAAAAATTACTGTAAAATTTCAGTCTAAATTTATTATTAACGGAAATTAGATAATTGAAAAATGAGAAAGAAAGGTCATGTTTTTTAGATTAAAATGTCTGACAGAATTGAAACCTTAATATTTTATAGCACATGTGTTTTTAAAGAGAACGGAAATTAAAGAATATCAAAGTCTTAAAAGGATACAAAATAAGGGATCAATGTTTGATTTCAGCTAGACTGAAGTAAGACATTGACGAAAACAAATCACTTATGCAAATTTTAACCTATGTGAAAAGGCTGAAATTTGCAAAAAGATTGAAAAGAGTTTTAATTTGGTTTTTTGTTCTTCTAAAATCCAAGCAGTTTAAAGGAGGCGTTTTAAAAGGGGTTTTAATAAAAACTACATCTCAAAAATCAAATCAGCTATTATAATTTTTTGCATAATTATGCAAAAACCAGTCATAACAATTTTCATCAAAGTTCAAAAAACTACCGTATCCTTCTTCAAACTTGATCATCCAAAAAAATTGGCATGAACTTGAAGGGCTTCAAGAACGCCTATTTTTATTTGTTAAAAACAAAGAACCAAAAATATTTACATTAAATGACAGAAAATAAAGATCTTCATTTTTTCTTTAATAAAGAAAAAATGTAGCATGTTTAAAAACGCTGTAATTTGTTTTTTTGTTTTTATTGCATTTTTTTAAAAAGGGTTCAAAGCATTTTCTGGAATGTTCATTAATAAAAATTTTAATTATTATTACTATTGCAAAACAATTCAACTGCTCAAAACCCCCTCTTACCCAAAAGCATTCATTTATTTTTTGCAACAAAAAACAAAAAATAGCATCAAAAAAGTGTGACAAATGTTTTTTACTAATAAAAAATTCAGCGTAAAATTATGCAAAAAAAGATGGGCATTTTTCAAAGCTCAAAAAAGTAATAGGGGTTTTTTGTTTTGAAAATTGGCACTCTTTTTTTTAATTTGTAAAAAAAACTTTTATGGAGCAAAAAAATGGTTGTGGTTTTTGATTCTTTGCAACTTTGGTAGTCGACATAAATAAATAAATAAATAATAATAATTTATGAGTGTTTTATTTGAAGAATTTTTAATTAATTAAAGTTCAAACTTATCATCTTCTTTTTTTACATTGAAAATGAAAAAACAAAAAAATAGAGGGAGGGCATTTTTGGTGCCAAGAAGAATGAGACTGGAAAAATTATGACTTATAAATGTGCCATTGGTAGCAGGCCAATAAAAAAAATATAAGAATGCCGAAGAAACATTAATTATGATTTGTCTGTGAAATTTTAATTTCATTTCTTAAGAAAAAAGGCCTCTCTGCTTTTGAGACAAATTCATTATATTTTGTCTTTTGACATAAATTCATCGTCATCAGGGTTACGGTAGAAGTGTACCCCCTTTTTTGTTTTCAAAAATAAAGTCTTTGAACGTTGAAAAGAAATGACAATTCTTTTTTTGATTCAAGAAAGAAAGCAATGAAACCATTGTTGTAAAATAATTGAATCTCAAACAAAAAGAAGAAGCAAAAAAGCAAAACCTGCAAGCAAAAAATTGTAAGCTAAGAATTGAAATGAGATTGACAAAACAGGAAAATGTATGTGACTAAAAATCAATCCATGTGACAAATAAAAAAATACATGTTTCAGATTTTCAAATTTCAAATTTAAAAAGATTCATTCAAATTTTTTATACATAGATGCATCCCACCAAAAATACATATATTTATGGCAATAAAAGTGAAAATGAAGCCAAAAATGAGAGAGTACTTTAATCCATTAATATTAATGTTATTGTTATTCCTTAAAAGATAATACAAATTCAATCCCACGGCTTCAAAGGAAAAAAAAAAGAAAGATAATATAGTCAGGATTTTTACATGATAAATCTCACGTTTCGTAATCGTAAATTCTATTGATAGAAAATGTACGTGAAAATTTCAAATTACATAATTTTTTGAATCTTCAAAATAATGGAACAAATAAGTAATAAAAAAGAAGACTTGAATCGTAAATAAATAAAGACGGAATTAAAATTTGTAATTAAAAAATATAAACTAATTTTAGTCTCGTCGAAATAGGGGATCTTAATAAATTTAATACTATGTAGATTTTAAAAGATATTAGTTTAAAAATTGGGAACCAAAACAAAAAAAAGCAAGATTTTTGTTACATTTGCATATCAAATGCTTTAAGCCATTTTAATTTTGCCCATATGATCCCATTAAAAAACTGTTGCAAAAAATTTGCATAAATATGTCTTTAAAACCCCTAAAAACTCATAGTATAATAAATTTAAATAATTTCTGTTTCAACAAAATTCTCAAAAGTTTTCTTTTTCAAAAGCATCTCAAGCAAGAGAAAAACAAGCTTGCAAAACTTTTTTTAAAATTTGATCCCTATTTTTAACCCTTGAAATTTTATAATGAGCAAAGACAAAAACACCCAGAACGACAGTATCCAGTTTATGATGCAAATATTTTATTTCAAAAGCAACAAAAACAGCAGCAGCAAAAATATCAAAGTTATTAACTTTTTTTGGAAGTGTATTCAAAATTGCTCTTTATTTCAATTTTTAGTTTTTAGTTCCAAAGAAAAAAAGTATGGCGTCATCAAAAAAAGAAATTTTTTTAACATCCGTTCCAGAAAAAAAACTATAATAATTTTTGTTCGAAAATAAAGCGTTAAAAATCATGACTTCAAAAATAAAAAGAATTTTTGATAGAATTTTTAAAAAATATGTTGCTTCTTTTTTTTGTTTTAATCTCTTCCTGAATAAATAATAATATACCAAAGAAGAACACAAAATCCGGAAAAAAGCTTTTAATAAATTCTCTTTCATTGAAAAAAGAAGAAAAGAATTAATGAAACATTCTAAAATGACGGAAATGGGGACAGACAATGAAAAGAATTGAAACAATAGGCTTTTTTGGAGATTTTGTTAGTTTACATGGAATTTGTAATAATGAACACATTTATGTAAGATCTCTCGCTTTTGTGTAATTATTAATGTTTCAAAGCTTCAAAAGAAGACGTAAGCTGTGAGACATCGCTTAATTCAATAATCATGATCCAATGTTTTCGATCATTGTTATTTGATAATTTTAACAAAGTCTGGCTTGTAAGCGAGCTTAAAGCGCCCAAAATCTCATATATAAAAGATGGGGTTGTTATATCTGTATCTGTTTAGTATTCAAGAGTGCAAAATTTTTGGGATTACAAAACCTCCTGTTTCTCTTTAATGCTAATTTCAAACTACACCGTATATAACCCCACTAGAATTTTTTAGAGCATAGATTATCTTGAGAAAATTGGAATTTAATATTTTATTGGCTATTTTTGTCAACAGAAATTACTACGATGCAAATTTTAAATAGTGTTCTTCTGATTTTTCAATTCATTCTTTTTTTTAGGTTTAAAAAAATGTGAAGGAAGAAGAACACTTTTTAAAATTTGTATCGTGGTAATTTTTGTGGACAAAAATAGCCAATAAAATATTAAATTCCAATTTTCTCAAGATAATCTCTGTAAAAGATGGGAAACAAACAAAGTCTAAAAAAGGCTATTTTTTAAATGTAAGAAGATTTTTAAAAGGCAGATGAATCTGTAATAAAAAAATGACTAATAAATAAGGGGATTGAGAAGTTTTTTAAAGTTTTTAATTAAAAATATGTGATGGAAATACAAAACCCAAATGAATGCTTGAAATAATAATCCTAAAAACCATTAAATCCGGCAAGCTGTTTTAAAAAATCTGTAATTTTTTCCATAAATCATTCTCTCTTTTTTAATAAAAGAAGAAAGCAGAACGATATGTTTTTTACTTTATGAACCCCATAAATTAAGGGTTAAAATCCAGACCCTAAAAAAAGCCATTAATATCATATGATGATATTTTTAAGGAAACAAAAAACACTGTAATTTTCATTCCATAAAAAAATTATTGCTGCTTTTTAAAAAAGCGAATAGAAATGACGCAACAAAACGTTTCAGCATTTTTTATCCTAAATTTACGTACGTTTACAACAGCGCAATTATGCGTGTTTAAAAAAATATAAATAATTAAGCTATTCTTTTTTTTCCCGTTAGCTGCTAAAAATGGCAATAGGTTTTTTTGTCTACTTTTTTAGAAGCAAATTTATTTTTGGTTGAATAAAATCAAATAAAAGAACCGCAAAAAAAATGTTTCACTTTTTTAAAAAATTTTTTTGTGTTTTATTTTGTCACAAATTTTAGCTTGTTTGGTTTTATTTTTTCAGCTGAAATTATTGATGCAAAATGAATGAATTTTAAAAAATTCCCCTCAAAAAAGTACATAAATTTTACGGTTTTAAAAATGAATACAAAGCAAAAAGTAAAAAAAATTGAAGCATTTTTTAAAAACTTTTATTTTTAGGAATTTTTATTGTCAGAATTTTCGTGGAAAAAAGAGTGATGTTTATAAATTCTGGGATTTCGCACATTTTCTTTCGTCATAAATTTTTTTCTTCTCTAGAAAAGTATAGTATTTTTTATGGTTCAAAAGACGTTCCAGAAAAAAGTTCATTTTAGTTATGGAACAAAAAATGTGCCAAACAAAAAAAATTCATGCGTGCCTTTTTGGAAGTATTTTTTACAGATTTTTGAAAAAAGCATACATAAAAATACACTTTAAAAAATATAATGTTCAAAAGTTCGTATATTTTCGATAGCGGCATTTTTTTTCTCGTTTATTATCTCATCAACCAAAATATATGGAACAGATGGGTACATTTTTATTTATCACCCTACCCTACCCTGCGGCAACAGCAGCAATATATATGTTTTTTATGTTTTTGCAATTTTGTGTTTTTGTTATTATTCTTCTCCGGGGAGTCATATTATCTCCTAAAATTTGCATGTAAAAAATTGCAGCAAAAAAATTGAAAATTGAGCCAAAATAATTTTTTTGTGGTAAAAAGTCAAAAAACATCAGAAGACTAATTTTTGATGTTTTTTTGCAAATATAAAAAGGGAGGTTTTTTACAACCTTAATTTCTTTGGGTTTTTTGGATGGTAGTTGTAAAAGAAGCAGCAGCAATTTTTTTTAAAGTCAAAAAACATTCAAAACACTAATTTTCTCTTTTTTCTTTCCCGTTGTTTCAATTTTCAGTTTTGTTAATGTTAAAAAAATGCAACAAAACCAAAAACAGAAAATAAGTAATGTGATTTTCGTAGTGTCTTTTTCTTCTTCTTAATGCCTCATGAAGAAAGAGATACACAGAATAGAAATGGAGAGATTTGACATTGGAGATATATAAATTTTTTTAGATGGAAGAAAAAACACACATGAAATTTGAAGCTAATACCAAAAAAAAATGTGAAAGAGTCAAAAGAAAAAAGATTAAATAAATAAATGCAACCATTTAAAAATATATATAAATCCGGGTATTTCCGGAGGATTTTGCGAAATCCGTTTAAAGAAAACTATTTTTATTAAATAAAAAAACAAAAAAAAACAGATTTTAGGCTAAATTTGAGATATTTTCATATGATGGCGGTAAAGCCTCAAGACTTTCGGCATAACTTGGAGGTGGAGGAATTGAAAGAAAATATGCATGTCCTTCTTCGGAATTATTATTTTGAGGACTTATAGGTGTTGTTGGTGGAGGAGGAGATAAAGAAGTTGGAGAAGGACGATTCGCGGCATTGCAATTTGTTTGAGATCGTTGAAGAAGAATTATTCGTGGAGTTCCCGATGATGACGAGGGAATTGGAGTTCTCGGGGTTGAAGGAGCACAAAATGTTGCAGAAGGGAGTCGGGGTACGGCAGATGCCGTCGTGGGAGCATTAAAGGTTTCATGCATTGAAAAGGCATTAACTCGGATCCGGGGATCAGCAGTTAGGGGATGCATTGTTGAAGAACTAAAAAAACAGATCAATGGATTACAAAAAGCTGACAAAGATTGGTTACTGTAACTACTGTAACAGAAAAGGTGCTAATCTACAGTATCTCAAAAATGGCAAATACCTACAGTATTCTCACATCGATAAATATGCAAATTTTATAAATGTTAAACAAAAAAAACTAGAAAAGACTACAGTATCCCCAAGAGATTAACGAACACTGTTCAACAACATTAAATAATGTTGTGTTTTAAAACCCTATTAATTTTTATTAGAAACTATTAAAAGCCAAAAAAAAAGATTTCTGCAATTTTTTGGAAGCTAAAAATGGATTCATTTTTTTAAATGTCATCGGAAAACGTCATAAAAAAAGCAAATTTGTGCTTTGCTTCTTCTTCCATTTTTTCCTTATTTGAAGAATTTTAAAAACATAGCAAAAAAAACAGTTGTAAAAAACCACTAAAAATTTTTGTCATTCCAAAGTCCTAATTTTTTTTATCAATGATATCGACGTAGTATTTCCTACAGTACTTATCATTAATGTACGTATATAAATTCTTACCGAATTTGTTTTGTCAAAGATGTTAAATTCTTTAAAATTGGAAGAGTAAATAATTTAAGACATAAAATAATACATGCAATTAAGAATACAGCTGTTACCCCTCCACAACTTGCCGATCCAGAATCCATGTCATCTGGATTCTCTGGGGGAAATCCGGCTACAGTAGTCGTTGAAGTACCATCAAAATATTTTACAATTACATTATCGTTATCATCATCATCATTTCCACCATTGCCATTATCAGCCGAGACCACCGAAGATGATGAAACAAAAGCTGAACATTTTCCATTACTATTTTGCATATTTACAATTGCTAATAAAATTCCAAAAATAATAAAACCAATTTGTAAAATTAACAAAAAGAAATCATAATATGGTGCAGAAATTCTGCACGTAAATTCTGTTGAGCGATTATATTTTCGATATGTAATATATATTATAAAAATATGTAATAATAATATTATACAAAATATTGGAATTGAAATTATTGAAGTAATTTTTATTTCATTAAATATTAAAATTCCAAAGATTATTGTTGCAATTATTGGAGTTATTATTATTCCAATTGTTAAAGTTATTGCAATTGAAGTTTTCATTATTGATTGATTATTGATTTTTAAAACAATCTTAGCAGTGATTATTTTTATTTACAGTAATCCACTTAATAATATACAGTAATACAAAAAGCTACAGTATCCACCTTAAGCTTCTATCGGAATCCACCAAAATCGCAATAATTTTCTTGTATCAAAGTTAACCCAAAAAAATAATCTCAATACAAAAAAGTTAATCGAAAGAATTGATTATGCTTCTTAAACTTTATTTTTTTTGAAAGGTGTGTCACAAAATAAAGAAAGAGCTTTTTTAGCCCCGTCTTAAATGATGACGCAAATGTGATGATAAGCTTCTTCTTTCACCCTCACAAACAATAGAGCAAGAAAAAGAAAGAGAGAGATGATGGCCTTCCGATAACAATATAATTTTCGATCGTTTACCCAAACTTTATCAAAGTTTTATTACCAAAGAAAAAAACAAAACAAATGAACTATCAACACTACTTCAACAACATAAAAATGAAGAAGAACAACTATTCAAAATGATACTACTACTCGTGACTAAAGTTATTTTTTCTTTTCTGTTTCCGTCAAAACAGCAGCAACAGGAGTTGTCAATTTTGTAGAAGAAGAATCAGCAGCAGCAGCTTGTTTATTTCCAACACTTTTAGCAGCAGCAGCATCATCAACAACAATCACATCATCGCCACCTTCCACAGATTTTAAAAGTTGTTCCTGTTCAATTTCTTTTAATCTTTTTAAGGCTGTTGATTTCCACCAAATTTTTTCATCCTAAAAACATGGTTATCAGCGAATACTTCAATTTCAAAGCAAAAAAATAATACAAACCTTCATAATTCTCATAACTTTTCTTTCTTCTTCATTTCTTGTTGCTAATTCTCGTTCATAATCATCCCGAAATAGATTGTATGCATCACTGATAGATTTATCATGTCCAAGGGCATATAACCATGTCAGCCCTGATACCATTAAGCCAGTTGTAAGACCAAGTGAAAGAGCTTGAATTTGACCATAGAAACCAAGTGGAAATGCAAATACTCCACAGGCTGTAGCTGAAATTATTAAAACGCTGTTGTTAAATGGAATATCAGACCTTTATGCATAAGAAAAGTGCTGAAACCTGAATAGATTGGAAAATAGAGTGGCGAAAAGGAATTTCGATATATTGTTGAATGAGTTGTTAATACCCTAAAAACTTTTTAATTAATAATATTACTGTAAAACAAAAAAAAACTTACATAACTGTGCCAGTAAGAATACAAGCTCGAAAACCCATTCGAAAACCATTTTTTAAAAACATTAACATTCGAAAATCATTTCTTCGACGCTAAAAATAACTCCAATTACAGTAATCGTTAAAAGCAAATTTAATAAGCAGAATTTTTTGTAATCAAAAATCGGATAAAACTTTTTATGCCCAAAAGATCAAATTCTTATCCAAATTTAAAAAACAAAGTAAAACTCAAATCAAAATTTAAGTACGATTTTATACAGCCCAGATTACAGTAATCCCAAATAAAAAATACTTACAAAAGCGTCTCGACGATTCAAGAATTTCTTTCCTTCTGCATATTTGTCAAATCTATCTGAGGCATCTTTGTGAGTCGTTAAACCTCCAACACAAAATCCACATAAAAATGAAGTTTTTGACATTTTAAGGCAGAGATCTCTTTCAAGGATGAATCTTTCTCCTTTGTAAAATTGCTTCAATCGATCCCATCCTGTTTCATTTGGTTCTGAGATATCAACATTATTCTGAGGAAGTAGAGCTTCAACCATTAAAACACCATTAATTTTTCTATACTACTTAAAACTACCTAAAAGTATAGAAAAACTAAAGGAAACTATTTTGTTTGAAAAAAATAATCATCGAACGAACGAAGTTTAAGAAAAAAAATCAGAACACAAATAAAAAACAACAATTTATTATTAAAAACAACAACGAAAAAATAATTAGACAATTTTAAAATAAAGATTCATCAAGAGTTGCATCAGCAGTTTCAGCACCATTCTCAAAATCAAATTCTTCAACTTCAACATGTTCCTGCTCCTGTTGAAGACTGGGTTGTTGTTTTTGTCGAGCAAATTCTGGTATTTCGATTCCTTCAAAAATGAGGGCAAATAAATCAATTCCATTGAACGTTGCTCGAACAGTTGTTTCAGATTCAAATCTTTCTTGCTCTAAAAAATACATAATAAAACTATCGTAATTTACAAAAGAGCTTACTCATAAAAGGATTAATGTATTCAATTTTAGCAATCTCATCATCATATTTTTCAATAACATGAAGTCTGCATAAAAATTCAATGATATCATCAACAAAAACAGGATGAATAATATTTGAAAAATAGCTTTTTATATTTGTTAAAGTGATATCAGGAGATTCATTTATAGTTGCAAAAACCATTTCAGCCATCCATCGAAATGTTGAATAATCAATTGTGCCATCATCATTTGTCCAGGGTTTAACAAATAAAACTTTTCCATCAATATTTAATCCCCATTCAAGTGCATGTTTGATATAAACATATCGGATCGTATCAATACCACATTGAAAAATGACATGAGATTTTTCTAGAGCTACCAAAAGAGCATCAGTAATTTCTTGCGCGACAGAAAATTCAATAAAACATAATGCCTAAAAAAAGCAAAATTTTATACAAACATTTGAAAATTACAGTAACTCACTCGAAGCTCCGATAAAGTTTTTCCATGAAAAGCAGAATCCTTGATAGATGTAATCATCAAATTTGTAGCATTCTTTTCATCTTCTTTTAAGGTTTCACAAAATGCTTCCATTGTTTCATCAGATGCATAGATGCCTTCATCAATGCCAATAACTTCTGGCATTGGTTGACTTTCATAACTATTAACAACATTATCAACTTCCGGAGTTGCCAAAAAATTACTGTCAATCGAGATTGGAATTGCTGCAAGTCGAAGAGCACCATTTTCAGTGATACGTTGAAATTTTCGATTTGTTGAATCTTTCCATTGTGTTAGGGTTGGAAAAGCATCTAATCCAACATCAACTTCAAACAGTGATTCATCATCAGCTAAACAAAATGATAGTCGAAGAAAAGCTGCAACATTATCAGAATATTGTTCAAAAGTTGCACCAAAGTTTGATGGGAGTCTTTCAATTGTTCTCCAAAGATCAGTTCGATATGTATGTGAAAAATAGTAACAGAAATTCAGAGAAACTGCATATTGTTGCTTAAATTTTATACTTCTTTCTAAATCTGCTTTTGTTCGAACTGCAATTCCATCATCAAGCATTGACTGGAGGGTATTGAAGAATTTTGCTCGATCTTTTTGACTAACTGCTGCAGAGACAATTTTATTGTTGATATTATTTGTTTCATTGATTAAAACATTCATTACACAATCATACATTACAGCTTCTTGAATTTCATTCAAATTCTCTGGTTGTTCAGATGCCACTGAAGTTGTTGCAGCAAATTCTTGTCCTCCAAGTGTAAGATTATTTGAATCCATAATTCCATAGAATACTGTATCCGATACCAAAGGAGAAGGGAGTCGAGGAATATCATGCGTAACTAAACGATATGCAATATCAAATGCTTCATAAAAGTATTCAGCTTTCTTTTCAAATTCTTCATTCAAAACTGAAGCCATTTGATCACGAATTTTTCGCATTTGTGTAAAAGATCCAAGACCACGAACAAGATGCCAAATATCTGCTTGCCGTTGAGGAATATTTGCTTCCCGGCATGATGCTCCAAGCCTAAAAAAGTGAGTCATACAGTACCAAATAAAAAAGAACAAACGATCTTACAATGTTATAACGGTTTTATGATATGATTCTTCAAGATATGCTTTCATAATTTTTCTCATAACAATTGGATCAATCCATAACTTTGACGTAGGATTTAAAAATTGCCCAACAGCTCTCATCAAAACCATTAAATCTCGTTCACTTTGAGAAAATCGATTTCGTAATAAATGTGATTTCTTTGAAGCTTCAATATCTTCTTCATCAGGTGCTCGCTTTCCAAGAGGTGCTTTAAGATTTAGCCGAGTTTTCTTTGCTGGTGGTTGTTGCTCTTCATTAATATTTTCAGGTTTTGGCTTCTTTGTAGCAACTGATGGACGCCTAAAATACGTTTAAATTACTGTAATCAATTTCAACAAAAACTCACTTTTTAAATAAATCCGTTTCCTTGTTAACCATGAGCTGCATTGCAGATAACCAAAATTTATTCAAGTCTTCAACTCTTAATTCAACTTGCATTCGACACTTTTCTCCTTCATCTCTATACAGGGTAATAAACCATTCAACAAATGGCTTTTTAATATTAATTAAGTCCCATTGCCTTTTAAGATGAGAGAAAAGTGCTGGATCCATACAAGCTGCACCACGACCAGGAAGTTCTGCCGAAGACCATGTTGCAACATCTTCCAAATTTATTGTTGCATATGGTTCTTTAGAATAAGATTCTTTTGAAAATTTTCTACCATCAACTTTTTCAACTTCTTTTTCACGAAGATTTCGAACATTCATTGGAGTTGAAAGTGCAATGGCACGAAAATGGAACCAAAACATTTGAATATCATCATTTGTTTGAAAGTTATAATCATATTGACGAAAATTTTCAAATGTTTGACTCATAATTGCATATGATTTTTCAGCAACTGAAGTATCATACAGTACACCATGTGGACGAACATAGTACATTGCCTAAAAAGGTGTACTGTATTCAGATAAAGTAAGGTGCTAAAAGAACTTACTTCCCAACCATGTGCACCAGTACCTTTATCAGTTGCTGCAATAAGCAATCCAAGACCACAAAGTTGTAGGCATTGATAATCCATATTTACTAATGTTCTTTTATTAAAAAGATATCGTCGTAATTCCTGTGGAAGATCATTAACAAGCATATTACGCTTTTGAGGATCATTTAAATAATAATCAAAGACTTCCTAAAAAATATTTGTAAGAATCACGTTCATTGTCTTCTACTAATGTCCGCAAAAGATAAAAATCAAAAATATCTTACACTGAGATCAATATCATTAATCAAAACATAAACTGATAGCGGCATTGCTTTAACGATATCCTTCAGAATGAACCATCCTTGTGGGATAGGAGCTGCAACTTCCTCAGAATCAGAAACTGTTCGAACATTATTCGGCGGAGGCATTGGTGGAACAAATCGAAAATGTGTTGTATCTTCATTATCATAAATAATCATTTCTTCAATTGGTGTTTCTTCAGCTCGTTGATTCTCAGTTACTGGAAATCGATCATAATATGTTGGAACAGTTTCATTTCCAAGAAGTGGATGATACAGTAATCGAAAGAGATAACTATGAAGAAGTTGAAGTTTAATCATTTTCTTTTGTGAATAATTAATTACATTTCCATCAGGTTTTATATCAAACATTGGAGGATCTTCAACAACTTCTTGTTTAACAAGTTTTGGAAGAGTTGGTTTTGTAACTTGTTTAGCAGATTTTGATTCACGTTTTTTTATTTGACCACCAGGAAATATTCTTCCTTCTTCTTGATATTGTCGTTGAGCATTCAAAATTGCTCCATGAATTCGTTCATCACTTGGTTCACGTACATCTGGAGAGCATAAAAGTATAATCTCAGATTCCAAGTTTGAATCAGCATCAACAACAATTTTAGCAAAATGAACTTGAAGTAAATTATAATGTTGAAGAGCAGAATAAATTTTTTGAAGGGTCTTTCGATCAATAACAAATTTGCTGCCTTCAGCTGATTCACTGGCTTCAATAATTTTATAAATTTGTCGAAGCAGGCACACTTCATTCTTGTATACTTCAGTAAGAATCAGCAGCATTCTTTTAAGGGTAAGATCAGTGATTCGCATCCGAGCTGTAAAATGAATAAGTTAGAAAAGTACTGTAACAAAGAAAAACTTACTCAGCTTTCGACCAGGGAAATCCATGACTTGACCAACTTGAATAGGGCATTCTTTTCCAATTAAATCACTAATAGCTTTCACGAGATCTGCATAAGCATTTGGAGTAAAAGATTTGTGAAAAAAGCTAAAAAAATGGGATGAATTTGTACTTTTAACAAAACAAAAACTTACTAATGAATCCTAACTTTTCCAGAAAGCTTTTGATATACTCCTGCTTCATTTGGTAAACCACGAGAAAGAGTTTGAATAGAACTTGAAATTTTTCGGCTACCAGTTTTTGTTCGAGCATCAATACCAAGTTTTTCAGCAATTTGAATCCGATCAATTCCTTTTGCGCCAGCATTAAAAATTTCTCGAGCTACACAATCTTCTGTTGTCATTCGAGATGCCATATGTGAAAAAGTTTTTGCACGATTAATAATGTAAACATGAGCTAAAAATTATAGATGTAAAAGTTGTTTTAATAGAAAAGATAACAAACTTGAAATTGGTCCAGTTTGAATTGGTAAAAATTTCTTTTTGACTGGAGCAACAACAGCAGGTGGTGGTTGTGAAGTAGAAGAAGTTGCTGGTTCTTCTTCAATATCTTCCATCTTTATTATTTATGCAAAGTATTTAACTTTTTACTAACAACTTTAACAAAAAAAAGTTGTTCTTTGTTGAAATAAAAGTTTGCAAAAATTTTATCAAAGTTTTACTTTTCTTTTTTGCTATTTGCAACATTTTGCCAACATTAATTTTAACATCAAACTTTTTTTTGCATTGTACAGTAAGAAAACTTCGATTTCAGTTTTTCGATTCAAACAGAATTTTTATACTGCAATTTTGATAATTCAATTTATATCATAAAAAAACATAAAATAATTTAAATATAGTTCAAAATTTCGATTTCACAGAGCCTGATCGGATCTCATTCAAATTCCACCTTCTCTCTAAAATTAAGCATAACAAAATTTAAATAAACGAACTTTCTCATCATTTTTTAACTTTTCATTCCAATTTAATGTTATAGAAGAGAAATGAAAATGAAAATTCATCATTTGCTTGCTTCATTCACCAAGCGTTTTTTACGTCGACGCTTTTACTCAACTTTTTCTTTATTTTTTGCTGCTACTGTAATCCATCTCTGCCTGAATGAATTATTTTAAAAGAGCACGTCGAGCCGGTGATCCATCTGCATCATCATTTTCAACTGATTGCAATAATAATTTTATTACAAATGAAACTCTTTCAACATTAGATGAACAGGTTATCGGCTGCCAACATCGACATTCTTACAGTATGTTTTTGTTATATACTTTTTCCAGAAAGAAGCATGGATGAATTTTTGGGGCGGGGACATGTCTTCTATCTTTTTATGATTTCTGTTTATGATTTCTAGACCATTATGATTTCTGTGTTTTATAAATTTTGTTTTTTTAGAAGAAGGACCACATTCAGCTCGGGAACTTATTGATGGTGGATATTCTTTTGGTAATGGTGATTGTCAACTTGTTGGAAAGGATGGTAAAATGGTAAGCTTAAACATAACCTTTGCAGTATCGTTAATATTGCTATATCCAAGCTGTCTCAAATGGATTTTGAGTAGTAAACAGCAAATTTATAAGCGTGTCCTTTGACATTTTTGAGAAGTGAAGAATACAGTAGGATTTTACTCGTTTAGACACTTGGGTAAAACTGCTTTATTTTAATTTTTTTAGGTCTTGATCAATCGATTACATGCTGCTTCATTAAGTCAATTTCTCTCAGTTGCCTTGCTAAATACAAGTTTCTCTGAAAGTGGTACAAGACAAATTCGATTCCCTCTTTTTACTTCAATAGAAATTTTGGATGCTCTTGAAATGTCAAATTGGCTCATTCAGTATTGGGTTGAACATCATCAAATTCCAATCCTTCAGTTTATCAATATTTCTTGTGCATTTAAAATTTTACGAGTTGCTGCCTTCTTTAATATGGATTATTTGCTTAAAGCTGTTACAAATTTGATTGAATCTGAAGTTTCTCCTGATCGACTCATTGAAGCATATCGATTGGCAGAAGTTACTGATGCAACTCTTGCAGAACGATTATGGCGAAGAATTTTAACTGATTTTTCATTGCTTTATGAAAATCGAACCTTTGTTCATTTGACACCGGAAGAATTGGAACGATGCTTTGCTGATCCGAAATTGAATATTCGAGCTTCTAAAGATGCTGAAATTTTGAAACAATATCGAAATGCTATTGTTCCTGGAATTGCGGTATGTGTTTATTGCTAAAATTCTGCGAAAATGTATTCTTAAAAAAATCGATGAAATAATTTTAATAAAAAGCTTTCAATGAGGAAACAAAAATGTAAATTGTTTCAAAGAAGGACACAAATTATCGATTTTTTGTAGAATGCAGATCTCTGAAATGTTATTTTTAATTACGGTAATATATTTGTTTTTAGGCACTTGCAAATTATCAAAGAAAGCGCAAAACTGATGAAATTTTTGGAGTTGGAGATGTTCAACTTGGTGCTCTTGGCGCAAATCCTACCCCAAGAATTCCAAATGAAGTAATTGTTGCTCAAGCAGGATGGAGTGAAAATGGTCCAACAACTAAAATTGAACTCTATGATTATCATCGTGAACAATGGATTGCTCCAGCTTCAATGAATTTAGAAGAAGAGGCTCGAGCTTATCATGGCCTTGCTGCAACTGATCGAGGCATGCTTTGTATGGGAGGTTTTAATGGTCGAAATTATTTCCGTACAACTTCTTATTATGATTTTGAAACAATGGCTTGGTCTCCTGTTTGTGCAATGGTTGAACCCCGATGTTATGTTTCCCTTGCAAAGGTTGATAATTCAAATATCCTTGCCTGTGGCGGATATACTGGACAGAATCGCCTTCGAACAGCTGAAATTTATAATTTGGATTCTAATCAATGGCTCAAAGCTGCAACAATGAATTTTGTTAGGTATGGTTTTGGTTATATATTTGTTTTTGTATCAGTGTTAAAACTTTTTTCTTTATTAACATTAGCACTTTTCATAACTTTGTATTACTGTAGCCACCTTCTTTTCAGATCTGATGCCCGAGCTGTAAGTATCCCTGAAAAGAATCGAGTATATATGGTTGGTGGATTTGATGGACGACAATGTCATCGAAATCTTGAATATTATGATCCTGTACTAGATCAATGGATTATGGAAAAAGCTTTAATGATTTCAAAGCGATCCGGAGTTGGTGCAGTCTCAATCAATCCCAATGTTATTATTGCCGTTGGTGGATTTAATGGTACTCAACGACTTTTATCATCAGAATATTATGATATTCGTGAAGCAATCTGGCATCAACTATCTGATATGAATTTATCCCGATCAAATTTTGGTAATGCTTGTTTGGAAGATGAACCATGGGTAATTGGTGGATATAATGCTGATCGAACAATTGCTGATTGTGAACGCTTCGAAATTCGATCAAATCAATGGATTCCAATGCCTTCAATGAATGTCTCCCGATCTGCAGTTGCTTGTTGTGTTGTCAAAAATGTTGATTGGATTGAAAAAATTTTTGAAACAGATTCTCCTTCAACTTAGCCGACAATACAAACTGATTTCTCTTTCTCAAAATTTGTAAATTATTTTTCAATTTTCTGTTGTAAATGAAAAGCATAAACTTTTACTGACAATAAAATTTCTTTTTTTTAATTGTGAAGAGTTGTTTCCTTTTTGTATTCGGTTCTAACCGCCTTTAAATATCTCTCCTACAGTGTGATCTCTGATCTTTTTTAAATCTTATTATGCAATGAAACTTTGTAACTGATTTTACGAACAGACAGTTTTAACTATGTATGGATCATGATAATTTAATTATTTTAAAGAACTAAAGAACAGTTATTTAACAACAGAAGTACAACAATGAGGAACATTTAAAAGCACAAATTCTTTTCCATCATTTTCTTTGCAAATCGTGGCAATGATGTATTTCTTGTTTTCCAAACATTTCATACAACAAAAAATTTCAAGTTTTTTTTTGTGTTCAAATTTGTAGCAACGATTCTTTTCAGTTGGATTAGTGGTAATCAAAATATTTCCATTTTCTTTAAATTTAAAATCAGAAAAAAATAGTTTTTCTTTTTTCAGATTCAGGACAGTACAAACATGTTCAATTTTACCAAATTCAAGAGATTGATTTCCATCTTCATCAGTAATTAATTTGGCACTTGAATGTTTCTTTTTTGATTTACAACCAACGCAATATAAATTTTGAGGATTTAATAAAGAATAGCAATATCCAAGTGATTGATCATTTTCATTAAAAACGGTTAATCTCGAATCAGAGACACCAGAATCATTGTAATGAACGACAAAATTGGTTGTTGTTGTTTTGGGTTTTTGCAGTGCAATTTTTTTTGATTCACAAACATGTTTCGTTGATGAAAGTTCAAGATATTTTTCTCCATTTTCTTTTTCAAAAAGGTTTGCCGATACAGTCTTATAACGACATTGAACACATTTAAAATGATTGTTTTTGACCAAATAGTATTCATAGAAAAAACCATCTTTTTCAGAATCGTATAAAATCAGCTTTGCATTTGGTTTTCCATTTTTATTTGAACAAAGTTTGAAACGATTTTCAGAAATAATTTTTGGTTCAAATTCTTCCAGAACAAATTTCTTAGGACTACAAACATGTTCATTTTTCGGAAATTGAATATATTCTTTTCCATTCTCTGACAACAATTTTGCAGGAAGAGTTTTGTTTAAACGTCGGCAACCACAACATCGAAAAATTCTAGAATCTTTACATAAAGTATATTCATAGCATAATTCCTTTGTTGATGATGTGAAAAAAATAAGTTTTGTTGGTTTGGTTTCATCATCTCGATTAAATATGATAAAATTTGAAGTTTCATTTTCAGATTCTTTTAATTCAAAAATGTTCTTCTCAAGCTCATATTTCACAGGTTCACATTCGTGCTTCTTTTCACTCAAAATTACATATTTTTCATTGCCGTTCTCTTCATCAATTTGGATTTTTGCAGAAACTTTGCATTTTTTACACAGAAAACTACCACAATCATAAAAATAATTATAGCAAGAATTTTGATCGTCGTTCAAGAAAACAATTAATCGTCTCTCCGGGACACCTTTGGAATTTTGTTGAAGTTCAAAACATGGAAGACGGACAATTTGATTTTCATTAAATTGTTTCTTAGGCTGATATTTCACAGGTTCACATTTGTGTTTGTTTTCACTCAAAATTACATATTTTTCATTACCATCTTCCTTATCAATTCGAATTTTTGCACAAATATTGCATTTTTTGCAAACAAATTGAGAATTATTATAACGATAATCGTAACAAAGTTTTTGATTTCCACCAAAGAAAATAATTAGTCGTTTTTCCAAAACACCTTTAGAATTTTGTTGAAGTTCAAAATTTGGCATTCGAACAATTCGCTTCTCGCCAATTTTTTCTTCCTTTTTCTTTTTCTTTTCTTCCTTTTTCTTTGATTCTTTTCTCTTGGATGCTTCAAAATTAAAACCACTTTTTTCAAGAATAATAGTATCAAATTTAATTATTGATGAATATTTTCGCGGAACACAAACATGCTTCTTTTGATTGGTGCTTAAATATTCATTTCCAGCAGAATCTTGATGAAGCTTTGCAGTAATGCTTTTTCTGTCAGAACATGCAGAACAATAAAAACACTTCCCTTTTTTGTAATAATATTTGTAGCAAAGCTTTTTGTCATTTGGATGATAGATAACAAGATAAATATTTTCTTTACCATTGTTTCCCTTTTCGCGAAACAGGATGTAATCAATTGTTGGCTTCAAAATTGTTACTTCATATTTTTCAGGCTCATATTTTTGAGGTTTGCAAATATGTTTTTCTCCATCTTTAAATTCAACAAAATATTCACCATTTGGTCCATCGGTTTTATCCAAAAATACAGAAACAACTTTCTTCGTTTGAACGTGTTTGTTTGCATTTATTTTGTTTTTCTGTTGAACGACTGCTGAGCATCCACTACAATGGTATCGTTTATCATTTCTATAATGCGAAAATACATAAAATAATGTCGGATCAGTTGAATCAAAAATGAATAACTTCGATTTGCGCGTTTCAGTAGCCTCAACAAATTTAAATTTTGGCTGACGCAGAATTATTTCATTTTGGGAAATTCGAGGTGAACAAACATGTTTTGAATTCGATAAAATAACATATTCTTCATTTTCATCATTCTTACAAATCTTGGCATAAACGAACTTTTCGTTTTTTCGGCGGCAATCGCAACAATAAAAGACATTTTCAGAATTTCTCGAATAATAAGTATAACAAAATTTTCGATCATCTCCATCAAAGATAATCAAAATTCTTTTTTCAATTCCGTTTTTGGTTTTTGTTTGAATTTCAAAATTTGGTGATGTCACATGCTGTTTGGTGAAAAAATATTTTGCCGGATTATATTTTCTTTTTTTGCAGTTATGTTCTTTATTCGATAATGTAATATATTCAAATTCAGTTTGTTCAAGGCAAATTTCTGCAAAGATATGTCGCTTTTGTTTTGATCTACAACCATAACAACAAAATACTTTCAGGCTTTCATTCCAAAAATATTCATAACATTGATTTCTGTCATTTAAATCAAAAATGATCAAGATCCGTCGAGATTTAGTTGAACATTTTTCCAATATTTCATAATCTGGCTTCTTCACAATTTTGAGTTCAAAATATTTCTCCGGTTCGTATAATATTGGAAAACATTGATGGTTTTTCTCTTCTAATTTGATGAATTCATTTCCATTTTCATCAACATCAGGAATAGCTTTAAATCCTTTAAGTTTATTCGTGCAACAATGATTAAAGAACTGGTTCTTTCGATAAAAGATATATTCGTAACATTGAGTTTTTTCTATCGAGGTAAATATTAATAATTTTTTACGCCACACTGTAGAGTTTTCTTTACAGCTGACAATTTTAAACATTGATTCATCAATAACTTTTGTGAATTCCTTAGTTGTAAAAAGTTTTTGCATTTTTGATGGGATTCTGAAACCGAAAATATTAAATCTTGATAATCCTTCGTAATAAAAAAGGACTTACTCTGAAGTGTCATTTTTACTGCCACAAGAAAGTTCCTCAGTTGTATCATTTGAAACTGGCTGTGCATTATATAAATCATTTTCGTGATTTTCAATTTCATGATGCCTTCTTTTTCGGCTAAAAAAACTTTTATACATTCTGTAATAAATTTAAAAACAAATTACCCCATTGGTTTTTGATCCATTTCCATTTTCACATCTTTAATATCGTTTTCGCCATGATCAATTTCAGGATTTTCTTGATGCCATTTTAAAAGTTTGGAATGGTCATTTTTTTCTGTTTCATCAAATTTTTGAATCCATTCTTCCAAAATTTCTTTCAATCTTGTATTTTGAGGAGCATTTTTGAACATTGGATTCAAAAATCGGTCTTTGAGAAGTTCATTTCCAGCAGAATCGAGATCCTAAAATGGGTAGTTTGATCAACGTTCAACATGTAAAAAAACAAACCCGATTTTTAAAAATTTCATTAAAAACTTTGTTGCAGGTTTCTTCATTTTTAAAAATCAAAACAAAATCAAGAATATCCAAATTTGCAAAAACGAATAAAATATTCTAAAAAAATAAAAATACAGTAATTATAAAAACAAAAGTTACCTTTGACCGAATAAATTTCCATTCAAAAATTGCCGAAATATCATTGAATCCTGAAATTATCAAAATCATAAAAATAGCAAAACCAATAAAATACATACTTTTGTTTTTGGGTTCAACGAATAGAAATTTTGAAAGTAAGTTAAGTGTTAATTTGCATCTTCCGATATATTGAGGTTTCCGATTTTCGTTGAATGTTATCAAGGCTGTGAAATTTCTTGTTGTCTTAAAAATTATTTTGGTTATTATTTTTAATTAACATTTAAATTCTTACTTTTTTCGATGAAAATTCAAAAGCAGGTTCATTTTTGACCATGATGTTAAAAGATAAAACACTGAAAAATTACGTCTGTTATAAAATTAAAACAGTCTAAAAATCTAAATTGTTTGGGAAAAACAGCGGCGCTCACGAAGATAAACAATTTTTAGTTATCGAGTGAGTGAAAGAAAGGGAGAGATTTTGTGCGGCATGCAATTTTGTAACCAATATGGTTATATGTACGTCTCATTAATCCAACAGAAAAAGGTTGAAGGGCCCAAACAAAGGCCCTTCAACCTTTTCCTGGGAGAATATTCGAAAAAAATTGGAAAATAAAAAATAGAAGAAGAGAAAAATATTTTTCTTAACTTTTGAAAAAAAGATATAGTAAAATACAAAAAATAGTACAATTAAGAATCAACAAATTTCGATGTTTAATGAACGAAAATTACATTTCTTAGGTTCAAATAAAGCATTCAAATACAGATCTCTCAATTTTTATGTTCCTCATTTGTATTATAAATCAAAGAAATTATCTTTTATGCGTTTCTCGTTTTTGTATGTCTTGAAATGGATTCAGATTCCTAATTTTATTGTATTGCTTTTTAGTATTTTGTATTTTATAATAAAATTTTTATTGTATTGTTTTATTTCTTTAAAAAAATAAAGAAAAACACTTTTCTATTTTTTGTTTCCCATTTTTTTCGATTATACCTTCAGGGAAAATTTAAGAAACTAATTAATTCATGTTCTGAGTAGTTTTTCACTATTGTTACTTATTCTTATGCTTAAATTTCTGATGCTGTACAAAAATTTTCGACTTTAAAAAAGTTATTTAAAAAATAAATTTTTAATTTTATTGTTTTTCTTTTTAGTCAACATCAAAAAGTATCTGATTCATGTAATCAATATTAAAATCGACCCAATAATCTTCATTGGACAATTTTGAAATTATTAGCTGTTCTTATGATTCTATATTCTGCGATAAGTTTTCTCCGAGTTTCGATTTCAATTTCTTCATCATATGTTAACGTCAGATCACAGTCAATTGTACAGTTTTTCTGAAAAACAACAAAATTCATTTAAAAAGTGATGTTAAAAAGCTACCCTAATAAATCTTCCAAAAGCATTCAAATCAAAACTTTCAGGGACATGAAAAAGTCCAAACTGTTTAATTTTTTTGGATCTTTTTAGTTCAGCTAATTTTTGTGCACTTTCGGATGTAAAGCCTTTATCAGGAATTGCATCATTCTTTTGGCAGCTAAAAAAGGGTTGAAAGGTATATAAATTTTTATCTGTGAAGCTTACTACACAAATTTGGTAACAAATGGTACAGATTCAAAAATGGTATTCATAGAAACAATAGATCCATCTGAATCAATGATAGTTGTCATACAAAAAAATTGATCAAGTTTTTTTGATAATAACAATGGTTTTAAATCATTGAAATTGTAAGTTTCAAATGTTTCAAGCCTCAAGACTTCTATTTCACATCGATAAATTTTTGGAAGAAGTTGCAAAACTTGAAAATTGTATAAAAATGCATCACCGTAAAGTAGCCACAATCTTGGAATATATGCATAATTATCTTTGCCATAATGAGCCCATTTATGTGTAATTACTCTAAATTTTTGTAATGGTTAAGAAAAATTTAAAACTCAAAATTTATAAAAAACTGAAAAACCTCATGTACAAAACTCTATTTTTGCTTTTCACTTTTTTCCTTTTAAAATTTCTTTAAAGTTCTTACGTTTTACGTGTTGCGTTTGAATTCAAAAAACATGGAATAATTTTGTATTTCAAATAAAAAAATTTGCATGCTACCAGTAGCTTTTTTAAGGCATCACAAGATTCATGAGAGATGTAATAAATCAAAGAATCGGGAAAATCAAAATTTTGTGAAATATATGTTTCAGAAAAACGAGAATTCATTGTAAATATTTATATAACTGAAAATAGAAGAAAAATTAACAGAAAAATTTACAACAACTTTGTTTTGGTTCAAGTGAAATAAATGTTATGAACTGCATATGTATTTTGTTTTGTTTATTCCTCTTTTGCATTCTCTGAGAACATGCGATTTATCTCTTAAGAAAAACCTTTCTTTTATAATCGACGTTATTTTGAAAAGATAACTCTAAGTACACTATTTTTGTATATAAAACATGGTTTGAGAGGTCAATAAATGCGCGAATGAATGGGCTTTAAGAGAGAGTCTGTGAGATTCGTTAAAACGGGGCGCACAAGATTTTTTAGAATTTGGTTTTTTGGTACTAAATCGACTATATAGGTTGTAAATAGACGATTTTGAAAATATAAGACTCATCTGGTGTGTAGTTTTCATATAGGAGTAATTCAAAGTTACACATGTGCAGAAAATAAGAAAATTCGGCATATTTTTTGGCGTAAAGTTAGAAATTTGATACTCTGCAGTTATACTAAGTCGGACATGGGCTATTTAATGGTATATAGAACATAATTCTCCGATGACGAAATCAGGCCCAAAATTCACTTTTAAATTTTTGAGCTTAGATATCGTCAGCAAATATTTGCCGGCCGGACCAAATAAACATCCCACAATGTTACCCAACATGTCTACTTTGTCTGTGGAAAGTTTCAGCGAAATCCAGCAACCCCTTTTTCGTAGACTGTAAATCAAAGTTGCACGCCCAACATCTTCAACATCATATGACCCACATAAGTTACGAAATAGGTTACGAAATCACTTCCGGTGACTTGTATTATGAAATAGTATGTTAGTGGAACATTCTGGATGAGTTTCATGACATTTGGACATGATTTGGAAATATTCCATCAATAGGAAATTTCGAAATTTAGCAACATCAGACTTGCATTCAAAAAGGTTCATAAGGTCTCAAAATTATTTTTTATGATAACTTTCGACATAAAAAATCGTTTAGGAACAAATTCAATGCTTATGCAAATTTTTGAAAAAATTCGACTTTGTCGAATTTTCGAATTATTGATTTTTTATCGATTGGTTTTCTTTTTATGTATAAGCTTACGAAATACTCTCACGGATTTTAAAAAAATTGTATCTATATCTTTTTTGGAAGAAAAACATGGATTTTAGAGATAATTTATAGGCGAAAAATACCTTGATTTTTAAAATGATGGGAAATTAAAAGTCAGCATCCCCAAGTGTTGAAATTGTACCTACTATTTTCAGACATGCTATATTTTATCGGAAACGGCAAAAAAAGTTGATAGGAATGATAATTCATAGTATATTGATACCTCAAAAAATGGTCAAAAATAAGGTAAATTTCAAACCTACCGGAAAAATCAAAAATGACCAATATATCAATGTTCACTGCTTATAATTACTTATATAACATCTATTTAATGTTTTAAAAGCATCCACTCTTTTATTTTTAACCAAAAACCCAAATTACCTTGATTTTCCCTCCGAAGTCTGATGTTGCTAAATTTCGAAATTTCCTATTGATGGAATATTTCCAAATCATGTCCAAATGTCATGAAACTCATCCAGAATGTTCCACTAACATACTATTTCATAATACAAGTCACCGGAAGTGATTTCGTAACCTATTTCGTAACTTATGTGGGTCATATGATGTTGAAGATGTTGGGCGTGCAACTTTGATTTACAGTCTACGAAAAAGGGGTTGCTGGATTTCGCTGAAACTTTCCACAGACAAAGTAGACATGTTGGGTAACATTGTGGGATGTTTATTTGGTCCGGCCGGCAAATATTTGCTGACGATATCTAAGCTCAAAAATTTAAAAGTGAATTTTGGGCCTGATTTCGTCATCGGAGAATTATGTTCTATATACCATTAAATAGCCCATGTCCGACTTAGTATAACTGCAGAGTATCAAATTTCTAACTTTACGCCAAAAAATATGCCGAATTTTCTTATTTTCTGCACATGTGTAACTTTGAATTACTCCTATATGAAAACTACACACCAGATGAGTCTTATATTTTCAAAATCGTCTATTTACAACCTATAAAGTCGATTTAGTACCAAAAAACCAAATTCTAAAAAATCTTGTGCGCTTGATATCTGAAAATTGCAAATTTTCTCACAGACTCTCTCTTAAAAAAACATTTAAACTTGCAGTCTTAATTTAAAAATAAAATTTTATGCATTAAGTAATTAAAATGCACAATGAGGTAAATAGATAGATTGAAACTAAAAATGGACAAACTCATCCCGGGCTTTACAAATTCTTTAACTGCCGTTTACCGCCATGATTATAATTTTTCTAATGTTCAACTTTTTGTTTCCTTTGCGAAACTATTTGAATTCCTAAAAAACAAGGTTCTGCGAGACATGAAATTTTTAAAAAGCCATTATCCCAGTGTCTTCTTTAATTTAAACTTGAAAAATTTTACAATATTTATACGGTTTATAATTTTAAGGATGTAAATTGACAAGGCTACAGTAACCTCGGATTTCATTTGATTAAACGGAAATTGGCATGTTTTAAATGCATGATGAAATATTATTTGTTTTAGTAGTCATAAAAGAGTTTTGACCTTTGAGAGACTGGTCATGAGTTTTTCCCAAAACTTTCAAACAATTGTTTTTGTAAAAATAAAATCATTGCTTTTTTTAAATAACAGTTATTTTGAGATTTGACAAAAAACAATTTTTAGATGTTAATTAATTAGTTTAATCTTTTAATCTTCTCCCTTTTCTTCTATTAATCAATAACAAATAAATTTATTTTTGCGTTTCAGCACTTTTTTCTTCTTTTTTCGACTTGTTTGTGTTTGATACCAATCATTAAAAGAGGCAGGAAGGAAGAACGAACAGGTCGTCGTTTTTAAGAGCCACATTAAAAACAACAAAAAAAGATCGTATTCGTACAACATTTTTTTTTTGTTTTTTTTAATGATTGGGTTTTCCCCTGTTTTGATTAGAAAAAGAGAGAGAAAGGAGATGGAAGGGTTCAAAGTCTGTCGTCAAATACATATTAAAACTTTGTTGATTTTCACGTGTTTTTCTTTTCAATTTTTTGAAAAAAGGTATACGTGCTGGGTCTGTTTTTCTAGAAAAAAAAATATATAAAAAGTTGGAATTAAATTTTTTTTTGACTGGCGGGGAGAGCTCCAGAGAGGGAAAGCACAGAAGAAAGAAGAAGAATTTGCGTTCAATGATCTTTTTCTTTGATTGACTTCGATTCTCTCTTTCTCTTCCACTTCGATAAATATCTATTTTAAAAATGTATGTATGCAAACAGCTGTTTCCCCGCCTATTTTTTCTCTCTCCCTGTTTTCCCCTGTCTTTTAATGTTTGTTTTTATTTTTCTGCAAAAAAAACTTTTTTTTACAATCAACAAAATTTTTGTCCGGGTTGTTTTTAAAAAAACTTTTTTATGTTTCCCTCCAAAATAATTTTCTTGTTTATTGTTTTTTTGGTTAAAGTGAAAAATAATTTTTGATCAATTTCGATTTTTTTTAAACATTCATTTTTGTTTTTCTTCAACGTACTTTTTTATCTCTACTTTTTTTATTTTTCTTCAAATTTGTTATTTTTCTTTAATTTTTTAAATTTTAGAAAACCTTAACTTCTAAAAAATGTGTCCCCTTTCAACTGCAACCCATTCCAACTTTGATTGGGATTCAACACCATTTTTGATAAAGAAACAAATAATCGAAAATCTTTCCCCTCGTTCTGTTGCTAAATTATCGGCAACTTCCCGGGAATGCTATTATTTAACAGAAAAATATCGGCACCTTCATATTGTTGATTCACTTTCTTTTAATGTTCAAATTTCAAATGATGGAAGTTTTAAAGCTACAATTTTTGAAGGTGAAGATTTTGATGATGTCCAGGCAAAGAATGATTGCATTTTTGATCGAAATGCTTCAACGCATTTGGCTTTGACGTTTGAAAATTCTCCTGAAACGATTGTTTTTGAAGAGAAACTGTGTGAATTAATTGAATTTTTGAAGCATGTTCATGCGATCGGAACTCTTGAAATTGATATTCAATGCTGTGAAACTTCTGCCGATGCCATGGAATGTCTGGGATTAATTTGGGCTGAACTTGGTCGAGGCTTGGAATCTGCACAAAAAGTTAGTTATATCCATCTTATTGATTATTGATGTTGGATAGATACTGTAGGCTAGGAAATGACTGATTTAATCTCAATTCTTTTATCATTAGGGTTACGGTAGTTGAGATACTGTATCTTAAAAATTATAAAAGTATAATGTATTTTTGGCATTTGAAAAAAACTAAAACAAGACCATTGACGTTAATCTACCGTAACCTTCCAAAACTAAAAGTGGCTGTTCAAAAAAAAACAGATTAATTAATTTTAAGTGATTGACATGACTTTTTGGAAGAAAAACTTTTTAGTTTTCAATTTTTTCGACAATTGGGTAGTTTTTTAAAGTATTTGCAAAAAGGATAACGACTAATTTAAGACTAAAGTTTGGGACTAAACTACAGTAACCCTTTTTTTTAAAGTTGTAATAAACAACTGCAGACAAGGAACATTTCTTAATTAATGTGTAAAAACAAAAAATAGATGGTTTAATAATTTCCGGGTTGTAACTTTTTTAGTTTCTGTTATAGCTTTTTACGTCATTGATCATTTTCATTTTTTCATTTTTTAAAAGGATCCTAAAATAGTTTTTATCCATTTTTAGATAATTTTGCATCGATTTCCAAATTCCTATCTTTCATCCCTTTTTAAAAATATTCAAAAATGCGATAGTCTAGCTCTTCTCTCCTGTCGCCGATCAATCTCTGATTCAATTGATTCGAATTCACTTTTATCTGCAGCAAAATTTCTTCCACCTTTAAAGAGATTTGTGTAAGTATTTTTTAAGGGATTCATTTTAAACCTGATCCCTGAAATAGTGTCTTGAAACGAAAATGCATTTTTTCGTTTCTATACGCAATTCAGGAATCACGTTCAACAAAAGTCAAATAGTTTTCAAAAATTGATTATTGATTGTTTTTACAATTTTTATTTTTTTGTAGATGTGATTATTTAATTCGTCCAAATGATACTTTATTACAAATACTTTCCCCAAAATTTGATGATCTTGAGCTACTGTATATTTTTGGGATTTCTGAAAGAGTGATTGAATCATTTCTTCGAACAGCTTCAATCTCACATAATTGTCGAATGATTTTTTCATTCTCAGAAGGCTTTTATCAATGGGCAAAAATTGAAAAAGCAATAAAAAGCTCCTCAAAATGGGTTGAAAAACTTCCAGTTAATACTCTTCCGGCAGCATATTCCGCAATTCGTGGAGATTCAAATGTTTTAATTGGTTTAATTAAACCATATCGGGCACTTTTGTAAGAAAAAAAGATGTGTACTTTTATGGGATTTTGTAAATCTCCATATCATTCCCTGAGGCATTGTTGTAATTAATTTTTAATGTAAATATTCTTGATTTTGCACAAAACATTGTAAATATTTTTCTTTTGATATCAGTTATGTATATTATTTTTCCTTTGGGTAGGGTACTTTTTTTCTGTCTTCCAGGGTTCTCTTTTTTTGTTATTGTTTTTTTCCATTTTCAAAATTGTAATTTTTGTACATTTATTTTTTTTACGAGTATAATAATCTTTTAAATTCTTTAAAAACAATAAATAAGTTCTGTTCAATGTTTTTGATTTAAACCTATCAGTGAAATTAAGAAATTAAAAGAAAAAATCAAAACAAACCGGGGGGGGGGGGGGGGGGGGGGGGGGGGGGGGAATTTCCTTCTCCTGCAAGCAATTAAAGAGAAAGAAATGACGTGGTCATGAGATTTTCGAATGAAAATTTGTGATCAATTTTTCTCGACTTTTGTGGTTAAATAATATTATTTTTTTGAACAAGTTTTTGATATTTGATGTGATTAAAATATGAATCATAATTGTTTTGAAAAATCCAAAATTAACAAATAAATATTATATTTGATTTATTTGTTTCGTTGTTTTTCAGTCTACTTTTTTGCTGAACTCAGCAATTTTTTTAAATGATAGAAAAACAATTTTTGAAGGACACTGATAGACAAAGTCCAATGGTCGGATAATTTTGTCAAAACAGAACACATTTTATTGGTTATTTTTAAAGGTATTTTAACTATGGCATACTGTATCTGACAAAATGCTTTGTATATTTGTTATATAAAAGAACTCAAAATTTTTAATCAAACACTTTTCAATAATTTTCAAAAACAGTATTAAAATTATTAAGATTGAAAATAAAAAACAAATCATACGGTAGAAATAAAAATCTAAACTATTATATGAAATTATTCAAAAATATTTATCAATGAATGAATCAGCCACAGGGGTTTCACCATTTTCACATTCCAAACAAAAATTGATAAATGACAGTAATGTTGAAGGAGTAATATGATCAATTTTAACATTACAGTGTTCAGCTTCCTCTTTTACAGTACCCAAATCAATGTCCTTCAAATACGCATTTGCAACATTTCCAAGTTCCAACAATTCCAAAGCTTTTGCAGTTAAATAATGAAATATTAATAAACAACTTGAATGTTTGTGACTGAGAATTTCTTTTTGTTCTTGTAAAACATTTTCCAAATCTTTGATTAGCTGGACTTCTACAGTAACCAATGGTTTTACAGTAGTAATTTTATTGAAGAATCTTTGAGTAGCTTGTTTTGACTTTTTCCAACTTGTTTCAAAATCTTCCATTGAAGCTCCAGAATATTCAATTCCACGATTTTTGGCACAAAGAAAAAGAAAGGATTCATTATCAACACAAAAGATATTTTCACTTGAAAGTGGAAAGGTGACATTTTTGGATTTCAAAAGTTTATCGGAAACTGTCTTCAATGGGGTCATAGAATCCCCAGGCCCATAAAGGGTCCCCCTGGAATGGGTCATGAAAAAGATGACCTTTGAGAGGGCGGATTTTGGGAAGATTGAAAGTAGGTCATTCATGGAATTCGCAAATCCGATATCCATTCTGGCTTCATTCGCTTTCACGACAAAACAAATTCCATGCAGGGAATCCAAGGAACAAATAAATGACCGAATTTTCTCTAAATTTTTTGCATCCTTTTCAATTCCTGAAGTATCAGATAGCCCGGGGGTATCAATGAAGTTTATCTTGTATCCATTAAATTCAAAGGAATGTTCCTGGCATTCTTGGGTCGTTGAAAGTGCCGTTTCATAAATCTCGTTCTCATTTGGCATTCCAATCGAGACCAATTTCTCACTAAAATCATCATAGAAAACTTTGAATTGACATGGAATTATATATTCCAAGTCATTGTTCAAAGCATCTTGGGCAGAATCAAATTTTAAATAATTGGAAATCGCATTCAACAATGTCGATTTTCCAACTCCTGTTTGCCCGATTACTGCAATGTTGATTGTCTTGGAACGAAATGAATTTCGTTTTGCCTTTTCAAGCTTTTTTCTTCCTGCTCTATTTGAATCTCTTAATTTTGGATGTTTTTGATAGGTGATTTCAGTTTGGGGGTCATAAAAAATATTTTCAATTTCATCATTGCCATTTTCATCTCCGCTGTAGGATTGTTGCCGTTGGGGTTGTGGGAGTTTTAAACTGTCATCAAAATTCAAGAAATGTGTTGGATGAGTATGATTTAAGCATTTAAATTGATCATTTTTGAGAGAATTTGTTCCACATTTGCATTTGGCTGTGTTTTCATCAAAAACATCTACAATTTGTTTGCATTCTGTACAAATCCAAAACCGGGCATTTTGATTTTGGGCACATGGACATGGAAGGATTAGACGTGGATTTTGGGATTCACCATTTTCGATTTCGTGGTGGGATGAATTGACTGGTTTGAAATGGCCAAGATACTGTGGTGGTTCAAAACCTTTAAAATACCAGGCTTTTTCGTTTTTATCAAAGACAACATTATGCAAATTTTCCGATGATGATGAAGCTCCAAAATTATCTGTCAAACAAATTGTTGCAAACATTTCTTCAGCTTCAAAAGTATCGTAATAATATTGAATGTCTCCAACAGATTTCTCTCCATTAACAACTACTATTTTTTGGTGTTTTCGTTGTTTTATGCAAATTATTGTTTTATGTTTTGGTTCTCGAATAACATGGAAAAGCTTTCCAAAATGGCGTTCAAAATTATGCCGATTTAAAAATCCATAAATTGAATGAAATAAGTTAAAAATTACAACATTTCGATCGATTACGTCATTCTCAAAATCAGGTTTATGAGCCAATTGGGTCCGTTTCTTTAAGAATCTTTGAACATTAGATTTTAGGATTAACAAAGATTGAAATAAATCTTTTGCTGATCCATTTGCAACTGACACGGATAAATTTAAAGATGGATTTATCAAATCATGTCCCAACAAAGTCTTTCCGCGTTCATCAATCGCTGCACTCAACTCTTCCAAATTTGCATAATTTTTACTGCTTGTAATTTTTGAAGGATCAATTCCTCGATTTTCAGCAACTTTCAAAAATGCCTCCAAAGAATGACAAAGAAAATCAAGTCTTAAAAGTCTCTCCAAAATTTCTCCAGAATCTTCGCCTTCTTGCCAAAGTTTTTTCTTTTTTCCAATTTTTTCTAAATCAAATCGAACAACCCTTTTCTCGTCATCCCTGCATTCAATTCGATGATTTGCATATTCCATTGCAGCTCCAATGTTTTCATGATGTTTCCATTCTGTGAAATTTGTTAAACTTTCAACAACAAAATCCCCATGTTGTCCATTTTTCAAAAATTCATCAAAATTTTTTGTGACCGAATCCAAATTTATCCCTTCATTTTTTGGAACAAGTCGAATAAGAACCATATTACCGTAATGCACATTTTTAACAAAGTGGGTTGTATCAGCTACGGTATTAACGAATCGGGCACGTTCTTGCTAAAAAGAATTAATTTTATTAATCGGTATTTTTAGTCATTGAAAAATTAATGCTTAATTTTCTAAAATCTATTTTGCAGCGTTTAATAAATTAAAAGTGACAATATGTCAGTGAAATTTGTTTCAAAGTTAATGAAATTAAACTAATTTAATTTGATGTAAATTAATAAAATGCAAAAAGGTTTTGTTATTTTTAGAAAACTTTAATTAATAGGCTTATTTTTTGAAATTTGAAAAAGCAATAAAAGTTTGTGATTGATAAACTTTTTTTAAGAAATTTGCATAAATATTAATATTTGCTTGTTAAAATTATAAATATTAAAAACTTTAAATTTTAGTTATTTTTTACGCGGACAAATTGCATTTAGCACAGCCGCGAGTTAAAAGCTAAAAGCGTTTCAAGAAGCATTTGAAAAGTGCATGGATGGCGCAGCGGTTAGTGCGTAAGTTTTGCATTTTGTATAAGAAAGTTCGATTCCCTGCCGATGATTAAAAAACACTTTAATGATTGATGATTACAAAATTAATCACACATACACACATCTGAGGCATTATTTTTTTGTTTAAGAAAAAAAGGAATTGGAATTCGATGGAACTTACCTTAAAAATCTTTTCAACTTTAATAAGAACAAATTTTGGAACAGCTGGTAAAACAAAATACATAAATGTAATATTTTTTGAGTAAGAAATATTTCGAACCTAAAAATTTTCCTCATTAACAGATAAAAAAGACTTTTTTAAACTTACAAAAGAATCAGGAGAAATTTTTAAAGTTTCACATAATCCATCACCAAGATTAAGGGAATCAATGACGCTTAAATCAAAATGTTTGGTTGGATTTGTTGGGATTTCATGAACTTGTGCATCATAGATGGATTGATGTTGAAGGCCTTCCCCTCGAATATCATACCATTGCCCAGGTTCAACAGCAGCCCCGAAACTTAAAAGTTGGGTGTAAGATTTTTCCATTGTTTTGACTTTTTAGTTAGCCTAAAATTGGGAGTTTTATTTACTGTAATAGAGATAACAAGGAAATAATTATGAAAGAAATATAAACGCGAAAAACGCAATATACAACTTTTCAAAAATTTGAATGCAATACATAAAAATCTTTATTCAAAACATTTACAAATTTTAAACTTTGCTATAAATAGTTTTACATTTTTTCACAAAATTCTGAGATTTCGGCAACGATTGATTTTTGTTGGCCTCAATAAATTCAAAAACACCTTGAATGGAGATTTTATTCGTCAAATTTTTTAAATCAATATTTCTCTGTTTTGCTCCTTTCTTGATCAAATCCATATCAATAAAATCCAAAAACGTTTTTGTAGAATTTCCAGTTTCAATTGAATCCAACATTTTTGCCGTCAAGAAATGACTAAACCAACTTGTCTCAGATGGATTTTTTGACAGTACTTGTTTTTGTTCATTTAGGATTTCTTTCAAATCTTTAATAATCCCAACATCCATAACTTTGATTGTTTCTAAAGTTTTCACTTTATCAAAAAATCTTTGAGTAGCTTGTTTTGACTTTTTCCAACTTGTTTCAAAATCTTCCATTGAAGCTCCAGAATATTCAATTCCACGATTTTTGGCACAAAGAAAAAGGAATGATTCATTATCAACACAAAAGATATTTTCACTTGAAAGTGGAAATGTGACATTTTTGGATTTCAGAAGTTTATCGGAGACTATCTTCAAAGGGGTCATAGAATCCCCAGGGCCATAAAGGGTCCCCCTGGAATGGGTCATGAAAAAGATGACCTTTGAAAGGGCAGATTTTGGGAAGATTGAAAGTAGGTCATTCATGGAATTGGCAAATCCGATATCCATCCTGGCTTCATTCGCTTTTACGACAAAACAAATTCCATGCAGAGAATCCAAAGAACAAATAAATGATCGAATTTTATCCAAGTTTTTGGCATCCTTTTCAATTCCGGAAGTATCAGATAGCCCGGGGGTATCAATGAAGTTTATCTTGTATCCATTAAATTCAAAGGAATGTTCCTGGCATTCTTGGGTCGTTGAAAGTGCCGTTTCGTAAATTTCATTCTCATCAGGCATTCCAATTGAAACAAGTTTTTCACTAAAATCATCATAGAAAACTTTGAATTGACATGGAATTATATATTCCAAATCATTATTCAAGGCGTCTTGGGCAGAATCGAATTTCAAATAATTTGAAATTGCATTTAACAATGTCGATTTTCCAACTCCTGTTTGACCGATTACTGCGATATTGATTTTTTTGACAGGTTGAACTTTTTCTGCTACTGTTATTTTTTGTTGTGGTGCATTTTCCTTTGCAGCTGCAACGTGGATCTTAATGTTTGATGTGGTTGTTGTTGAATTTGGTATTTCTTTAAATGCACTGGTTTCTGTAAGAATTATATTTTTCGGATCAACAAGAAAGCGTTTCGTGTCATTTGTTAGTGATCGTTGTTTCACACTTTTTTCATTGTTATCGTTTACTGGATTTGGCTTTTCTTTTTGGATTGTTGTGCTTCGTAAATTGTATGAATGTGTTGGAATTTCTGAGACTGGTTCATGTTTTGGCTTAATAGTTTGTGTTGTTGGAATTATTACTGTTGATTTTGAATAATTCAATTCTGGTTTTTCTTTTGTGTTCATATCAACTTTTATGTTGACCGTGCACGGTTCAAATTTCGAAGTTTGAATATTTGTACCATTTCTGTTTTCGATCATTTCATATAATTCTTGTCCCATTTCGATGCTTTCATATCTTTGACCTCCAGAAGTACTGCATCCGAATACGGTAGTAACAAGGCTTTGAAATAAACCACCAACTTTTTCATCGATATATTCTGGACCATGGTATGCATTGAAGCATTTAAGGCTCAATTTGGTGATATCGTGTTTTCCACATTTACAGGATGGTTTTCCACTACTTTCTGTCGTGAGAATTTCGTCACAAACGTAACAAATCCAAATTCTCCATTCTGTACTTTTACAACGACATTGAAATTGTGAAGGTTTTGTTCCGGAATATAAAGCTGGCTTCCCGCTGAATTCTGATGGCTTTGAAATTCCCAAAAAATATCGGCACGAAAAAATTTGCATAATAACTTTTTCATCTTCATATTTTTGCAATTCTCTTCTCCAAAAATTTGTTTGAGGCTTTGATGCTAAATATGCGATCAAAAAGTTGTTTGCATTTAAAGAATATTTTGGCAGCTTTTTAAATGAATCAATTAATTGATAATTTCTTTCACCATTGATTAAAATGAAATTTGATGAAGAATGAAAGATATAAGTTTCTTGAGAATTTGTTTTTAAATTGAAATACACGATTCCTTTTCGGTCTTCAATGAAAGTTTCATCAAAAACATTAAAAATTCGAATAGATAAACTTATGATTGTCATTGAAAGAGTATCCAAAATTCGGATAATGTTTGGATTTATTGGTTGAAAAGTTGAAGTATTTCGTTTTCGCATATATTCAAAACATGCCAGTTCTAAACTGTAAATATTTGTAAACATGTCAAGAATTACTGTAATAAATTCATTTTGATCCAAATTATTTAATTTGAAAAACTTATGTTGATTATAATTTTCAATTACTCGGTCTTCCAATGGCATCGAAATTGGTTGAAATGTGGCAATTGAAATATCAACATCTAATCGATGAAGCATAATCTGTAAAACATTTTTGGCCATTTGTAAACGGAATAGCTTTTGTAATGCTGACATTGTTGCATCATCATCTTGTTGCCAAATTGGTTTTGCTGTAATTGGAGTTAAAGTGTATCGAACTTTACAGTAATTTTTCTTTTTTAGTAGTATTTCTGCATATTCAATGGCATCATTGATACTTTTATGAGATTTTTTTGTCTCCCAATTTGCAAAACTTTCAATGTTGCAACAATGCTCCAACATTGCATTATGTTTGGCACCGCTTTGTAGACTTTGAAAAAGTTCATCAATATTTATATCTTCATCAGATGGCACAATTCTAATAAAAACTATGGAACCATAATCAATTTTGCTAATAACATGAGAAAAAAGTTGGCTTTGTTGAACATTTTTGACACAGATTGTCTAAATTATTCTAATTAAACACAAATTCAATAATTAAAAGAAAACGATACTTGTGTAACATTTTCAAATCGAAGTAAAATGTATTTTGATGCAGAAGGTAAAACAAAATCCAAGAATTCCTTGAAATTTGAAGTTGGGTAACAAATTTCTCTAAGCTTCAATTTTTCCATCATTTTAGTTTATATTCGAATTTAAAAAAACTTACCATAAATTGTTTCGAAACTTTTAACAATTGTGGAATTTGATTATCAGTATTTATTCGAGAAATTAATCGAAAATCATCTGATTTTTTATCCTTGTCATGAGTTTCAAGTTCATATTCCATTCTTTGAGATGATATTCCATTTGTTCGCATATCATACAGTTGTCCAAGATTGACATTATTTCCTACAGTAAGACAATTATCCCAATATCCTCTCATCTTAAGTGGCTGTTAAAAAATTTGCATAAATTTTAAACACATTCAAGTATTTTTAAGCGTATTTACGCAACAAATTCATTTTAAAAATTTCCGAATTTTATATTTTAAACTTTATTGATTATTTTAACGTTGACAAATAAATATTTTTTCTTTACATAAAAAAATAAAAACTTTAAAATGGACTTAAAGTAATATCGCGTTCAATAAAATTATGTTGTTCATTTCGTTTGTAATTTGCTGAAGTACTTTTATCGTATAATTCTTGAATTTTTCCACCATAAATTGGTAATGCAAAAAGTCGATCTTTAAGTTCATTAATTTGAATAGGATCAATTCGCTCATCTGTGGCATGTGCCATGGCAACTTCCAATTGTTCTTTTCGATCAATATATTCATCAAGCATTGTTTGAAGCTTTTCAAGGGTGGCCCGATCCCCTCCAGATTTGACTGCAGCTTCTTCATTTCGAATTTCCATTTTCATTCGTTCCTCAAAAGCTGAATTATATTCAAAGATTGCATTCTGCTTCAAATATCCCGCAAATTGAATCATTGCATCTGAGATAACATTTTGTTCATGTTCCAAATTTTTTATTTCTTTTTCAAGCATCACTTTTGCTTCTTCTTTTGAAAGGGAAGTTTTGCCTTGAAGTTTTTCATTCAATCTTGACTTTTTCGGGACCTTTTTTTGATTAAAATCAATATGCATATGGATACTGTAATGACATCCACATTTTTCGCAATTTCCTTGCCCACACATTGCAGCACAATTTAGAAGTTGTGGTTCTGGGAAGGATTTAATTGGGACACCTGTGAGATAACAAGTTGCATGACAAATTTGTTTATAAAAAGTTGTCCTTTGTCCATTGTTATTCTCAACTCCAATACAATTTGTTGCAGTACAAACAGTTCGAGGTCTTTGAAGTTCTTCTAGCTCGATTGTGTATTCTGTAATGGTTAGGGCCTTTTGTAGCTTATCAATTACATCATCAAAATTTCGTTCAAAGTTTGTTGCATTTGTTTGAATAATTGCTGTTATCGTTGCAAGGGAAGGAATCATTGAGAGGATGATTGCTCGGGCTTGATTAATTGATAACGTATGCACAACTTCATGTGGCCTTAGGTCTTTCATTTGATTCAATAATTTCATTGTTGCCATTCTTGAATGTTTCCAACTTTTTTTGTAGCTTGAATAATCATAACTTTGAAGTTCTGGAATTTGCTTATATGCACATTGGAATCTGAAGGCTTCATTATCAACGCAGAACAGCTTTTGAGGATTCAGGGTAATATCGATGCCCTTTTGTTTTTTGAGTTCTTTGAGATAAGCTTGCAAAGTTGAGTATGCATTCCCGGGAAGATAATTTGAGCCTTGTGAATGTGTAATTATAAAGAAGACATTATCCAAAGCTTTTCGATGTAAATGCATTAAAACTTCATTCAAACAAAACTTATACTCTGTTGTAAGTTTTGTATCACCAGATTTCAGCAAAATACAAATTGCATGAAGTTCTTCGAAAATTCCTACTGTATTCAAAATCGCTTTCATATTGATGTTATCAGTTTCAACGCCTCGAGTATCACCAATTCCAGGAACATCAATAAAATTCAAAATGAAACTTTTATGCCGAAATGAATAAACTTGTGGCACTTGAGTATCTGATTCTGCAATGGATTCACAAATGTGATCCCCAATCGTTACCGTATGCATCTTAAAATTTCCATCATCATCAGTTGTAGAAAGCTGGAATGTGGAAGGGATTAACCAAATCAACTCATCAAAAAGGGCATCATCAAGTGATTCATATTCAAAATAATTTGCAAATGAATTAATCCATGTTGATTTTCCAGTTCCGGTTTGACCCATCACAAGAATATTATATGTTGGAATTTTCATTTTTAAAGTTGTAAAAATTGAAATATTCACAAAAATTGACAAGGTTTTTTTGACACTCCAAAAAAATGTGAAAAGAAAAATAAAATTGTTGAAGATTATTTTTTTCGCTGACAGTAAAAATTTTTGTGAGGTGGTAAAACAGCAACAAAAAAAGGAAAAATGAAAAATGAAGAAAAGCATATCAAATAAAATAGTGATAAAGAAAGCAAACATTAAAAAAATATATCAAATAGAAGAAATATAGCAAATAAAAAAAAGAAACACTCCTGAATCAATACCAGCAAGGTAAAAATGACAATAGTTAGAATTAGAAACTTTTGGTAGCGTTAAGCATTTATAAAACACGTTTAAGCTCGTGTTAAAGATCCTCAAAAACTATTTTTAATAATTTTAAAATTGTTGCCAGTGTTAATTAAAGTTACAATAAACTAATAATAATTTGCATAAATATGTTTGAAATCTCAATTTTTGCAAAAATGTCACAAACTATTTTTTACTGCATAACCCTGGGGTATATTTCTTAAATTTTTTTACACTAAAAATTACAGCTTTTTGTTCAAAAAGATGTTTAATTTTGTTTTTTGTAGCTAAAAATAACAAAAAAAATCATTGGAATTCCAAAAAATCAAAAATTAGCATTTTCTGGAAAAAATTTTTTTTTGTCGTGTTGAACATGAAAAAAAGAATTCTCCCCGTCCGGGAATTGAACCCGGGTCTCGCACGTGACAGGCGCGGATACTTACCACTATACTAACGAGGATTACATGAGGGGCAACACGGAATGGACACACACTTTGTTCCAAAGGATCGCAACTTTTTAAAGAAATGCAAAAATGTTTTCAAAAAGGACTTTTTAAATAAAAAATCATTAATTTTAGTTAAATTAGTTTAAGATTTAAAAGGATTACGTTTTTAAATCCAAAAATTAATGTTTAACATGAACATGTTGAACATAAAATCTGCAACTCTGATTTCCAGAAATATCTGAAACATTTTTCTTTTTTTGTCGCAGAACCTTTGTATTTTTTATCAAAAAATGCAAACAAAATTACATTTGAACTTTGCTTTTTGTGAACGAAAAAAAGGATGTTTTAATGTTTTTATTGTTTTAAGATAAGTCCTCTAAAGAGCCGCAACATTGTGTTGTTTTTTGCTTTGCCGAAAGCGAACGTCAAAGCACCACTTTTTTTCTTCTGCAAAACTCCAAAAAATGAGAGATAACAGAAAATATAGAAATGTTTATTACTTTTTGGAGTAAATTTAATGAGCTCAAATCAAAGTTATATTTCACAGCTGATTATTACTCTTATTTTCTTCTCATTTTTCAGCAACAACAAAAACCTTAAAATAATTTTTAGATTTTTCCACAAAAATTTAATACAAAAAATTAAAGGCCAAAGAAGATCAACAAAAATATAGAAAATGATAAAAATCGCAACAAATGGTTTCGTTTTTAATACTCCCACAAAAACCATTAAACAAAAACTAAAGTTTAAAAGTGGTAATAAAAACCCCATTAAAAAATTGTTTCATTTTTTTATTACAAAAAATTACTCTTTTATCTTCTTTTTTTATTTTAATTTACAACAATTTTTTATTACTTTCTTTTTTCTGTTTAATTAGCCGTTGTAAGAAAAGTAAAGGAGATACAGTTTTTATTTCATCAAAAACAGTTTATTTTAGGGGTACTTTAAAGGAGAATAAAAATATTCCATGGCAACAACCCGAAGGCACAAAACATGGAAAATTGGTAAAACAAAAAAAAATTTTAATGATCAAATAAAACCAAAGAAATCATCTTTATGTATTATTTTAATTAAATTTCAAGTTTTTTTTTGTTAACACTGATCTGTCATCAATCAAAAAAAGGGGAGAAATTGCTGCTGCAAAAAAATTTGTTTCGAGGAAATGCAAAAAAACTAAAACTTAAAAAAAAGGTTTGATTAACCTTAAAAATCTTCTTTCTTTTTCATTTTTGTTTTACCTTAATTTGACAGATTGAAAATGTAATTAAAATGGCATTGAGTTTTTCTTTAAACTTTTTTTTCCGAAAAATCCTATTTATAAAAAACAAACATTGAAAAAAATAACCTTTTTTTTAAAAAAAATGATTGATTAAAAACAAAAATTCTGACAAAAATATAAATCAGTTTAATGAATTTTTTGGTTCAAAAAACTAAAAAACTATTATTTTTTTGGAGGTCGGCACACTTTTTCTATCAAGAAAAGTGGAAAATAAATGATGATTTAAGAATACAAAAATAATAAATTTTTTTGATATCACCTGCAATCTGTCATATAATCTGTCAAACACATAAGTGTTTTGATTGTGGTGGTAAATATTTTTGAGAGATAGTTTAAACTTTAAAGGAAATGGCATCAAAATATGCATTTTTTTTCTTCTGAATGCAGTAGTTTTTTATAATGTTTTTTTACAATTGCAAAAGAATGATAATAAATAACAAAAACTGCTGTTATTTTGACATTTTTGACATTCTCGACTACAAATATTTTTGTGTGATGTTTGTGTAAAACGGAATACAGTATAAACAATTTCAATGAAATTACTTTTTTTTACAAAATATATCACACATATAGTATTGGAATTCATAAAGAAAAATAATGATAAAAGGCATTTCCGGCGAAAATGTTTCATAATTTTTAAGAAACCGATGTTGTGTTTTGAACTTTAAAATTGTAATCACGGTTGCTGTGACTTTGTCAACAAAAGTTGACTCCACATATAACCTTGTTTCCGAAGGAGTTTTAACCCTTTAAATCCAAAGATTGAGCCGATTCTGATACGTATTTAGTCGTATTTAGTCAGACCAAACAAACAACATTTTTTTAAATTAGCATTTTTTACAAGCTTTGGAAATTTGAGGTCTGTTTAAACTGAAGACAACTTGTTTTTTATCAAAAAAATTAACATCAATCTTTTCCTGACAAATTCAAGTGATTTTTTCTTTTGAAAACTAAATGTATTTTAATATTTGAAAAATTTACACTTCTTCTAAATTTGACTCCGAGTATATTATTATATGAGTTATAAAACAAACAGAACACTGTTATTATAACACAATTATGTGTTAAGCCAAACTTTTTGAATTCGGCAGTTTATAAGTTTTTAAATTTCAAAAATTTTGCTGTTCACGAAAAAGACAGTTATTTCTTTCTAAAAAATCGTTTATAAACGTCTAGATTCTAGAAGCTACATAAAATTTTGTGAGTATGAATGAAATACCAAGCCGTTCACTTTCTAATAATGATATCTTTGAAAAATTTCTGTTAATTTTGAAACAGTTCTGTTTTTTAAAATTTAATTTTTTTAATAATATATAATTTTATGAAAGCATCATCACCAAAAAGTTCTCTTTTTTTCTTCAAAACACTGTATTTCTGCTTATTATTTTTAATGTTTGATTTTAGTTTTCGTCTTTTTTCTTCTTTGTTGAAATAACAGAAAAATCTGCATTTTTTGAAAACTAGCAATTTTAACCTTTCTTTCATCATCAACTTCCATTTTCTTTGACGTCATGAAAATAATTTTACCGCATTTTCAAAAGTTTTCACCAACATCGTCAACATCATCAGGGAAGACAAGACAAAAAAGTCACTCAAGTTTTTTGTATTTCCAAAAAATGAAAACTTTTTCACATTTTTTACAAAGTTTTTCTCTCTTTCGTTTTTTTACGACATCGGAACTTGGCAATCTTCTGCGTGGACTTCATTTTCAGAAAGGCGGCTTCTGAAGGCTAATTTTGATGTGTATACTATTTTCTTTTTTGACAATTGACAAATTACCTCCGGCATATCCCTATAATATTCTTATATCCAAAAGGTTAATTGCTTAAGCATTATCCACCCTTTTTTGGCCTAAAAATGGGAGTTTCTTTTTTTCTGGATATTTTTGTCATGTCTTTCGAAAGTTGGAAGCAAAAAATTGCAAAATATATAACTGCTCCCAAAAACTTGCTTTCTTACATCATTCTTTTGTTTCTTTTTTGAGAGAGAGAGGAGGCGTCGGTTACGATGCTCCTATTTTAGGATTTTCAGATTTCCGTAATAAATTTGTTTAATGTGCTTATTGGTATTCAAATTAAAAATCCATATTTAACTGAACTGCGAAACTTTTAGCAAAATTTGCATATGCTCATCATTTGGGCTAAAGTCAAAAATATGCAAATTATGTTTAGTCCCTTAATAAAATTTGCATAAATTCAAATTAACTGTAACCCTTTGTTAGATTATAACGTAAAAGCTTTATTGGCAAAATATAAAATGTGAAACTAAAGTTTCGATATTTAAAAAACAAGTTTCTAAATTATTGTTATTCTGTTTTTGTCAATTTTAAAAAATTTTCAAAGTATCCACTTTTCCCCACTAAATATTATAATTATTTCTTTAAACATGTTTTTCAATTTAAAACTCCTTCATTTTATTTTGTCATAATTTTTTTCTATTTTACCAGAGTAATAATTTCGGCAAACTTTTTCAGAGCTCTTCTCTTTACCATCGCCAACAGCAAAAAAACATAAAAAGATGATGCCGCTAAATTATTTTGTCTTTACAACGATAATTTTAATTGGGATATTTTTGAATGGAATTGTTGAATGTAAATCTCCATGGGTTTTGCCCGGGCAAGTTTTAGATGGCCCTTCGGCGGATGAACGGGCCGCATTCTTTAATAATTTATGGAAGGATATGCTTGCACAAACTCCACCACATCAAAAACAAATTCGTCGACCTGAAATTATGCCCACAATTGCAAAAGCTCGTCGGGCCCCCTTGGAAGCTTTTGATGAATGGGAAGGAATGATGGAATCCCTTGATAATCTTAGAAAGCCAAGGTTTGTCCTTTATTTTAATTTTAAGGGGTTTCCCCGATGTCAAACAATACCCATACACTAATTATGTAATACATTTCCTTTGATCTTTTGTCACATATCAAAAAGATCAAAGCGGCAAAGATCAAGGGAAACCTGGCTACCTCCTACCAGGCATAATTTGCATTACGTAATATCGGGACAACTCCTAAGACAATTATGTTGCAAACTTTGATCTAATAATCAGAATGATGCAATATTTTCAATATTAAATTTTTTGAGAAGAAACTTTATGGGATATCAGTGTATATCAAATATCCGCCAAAAATGCCATTCATCGAAATCAACTTTTCCAACACTTTTTAATTATGCAAATTTCTAATTTTCAGATTTGGTCGCCGTTAAACTCTCTCACAACTCTTTTTTATCCGCCCCCTAAACTTTTTCCTCCTCATACTTCAAAGAAGCCAAAGTTGACATGCCGCCCATTCCCGTCCATCAAAAAATAAATAACATCAATAAAAAAAGTCCGCCAATAATTTTATGTTTGTCTGTTTGATTTTTGCCAAAAAAGAAATAATAATAATATTTGCAATAATTTTAATCTTCATTTTTACCAAAAAAAATGTATCCCTTGTCTTTGCTGTTGCGAAAAATTTTCTGAATTGTTAAAATAAAAATATATTACAAAATTATTTTTATTATTTATTAAAAAATTGCTAATTATTATAAAATTTAAAAGAGCACAAAATTATTGAATAAAAAAATGTAAAAGAACCAGATATTTAAAAAATACTCATACAAAAATTTCATAAAATTTTTCATGAACAACAAAGTGAGCACATTGGTTGCCAGCAATCTTGTCCTTTACAACCTTTATTACAGCATTGATTACACATTGTTTGAACGCAGCCCGGAATTAAAGTATTGCAGCCTTTATCAGCACGTTTAACACGAGAAACAGTTAAATTTGCCTAAAATGTGTTTTGAAATACTGTGTATCCTTCATTACTTACAACGTTTCCTTCTTCAATGTTTCCAAATTGATCATTATTAAAATCAACAGCAAAAACGCATGCAAAAATGAAGAAAAATGCAATGAAGAAAAACAATTTAGTATTCATTTTTGATTAATTTGAATAATAAGCAGCAAAATATACAGTTTAATGTTAAAAGCCAAAACTGGATATCTTTTTTGTCGATTGCATATTTCTTTTTATACCAACTTATTTTTTGCAAATTGTTTATTTACATTTTTCATTTATCCCGTTCTCTTTACAAATTTGTATTTTTAAAAAATAAACATAGACATTAAATGTTCATTTTTTTTCGTAATATTTGAACAACAGTTTCAAATTATTGTTTTGTACCAGCCTTAACCCACAACACTTGCAAGCACTGGTTATAATGCATTAAAAAATCATCTAACATTTTTAGACTCAAATTTATTTTTCTATTTTAAACAGTTTAATGCATTAAAAATTTTGAATCATCCAAAAATAATTTCATAATACTTGTGTAACAATTGCTAAGTATAGTTTTAACAACAGATACTTTTATTTATTTATCATCCATGATGGGAAGGAGGACACCAAAATGGTGGATGTCTTCCCTCTGGCTTGGCTGAATCGATAATAAAGAATGTCATTTAATTAGGCCTATTTGGCCCGGTGCCAGAGCACCATTACACCATTTTTAGCAATATGATCAAGATGAAGTTTTTAGTGCATTTTGCACTGATAATTTGATAAATTAATAAAATGGCAGTGAGGCGTTACCAAGTCTTTTGTATTTATTAAAAACATTGTTTTTTAATCTGATTGTTCAATTGAATGCCATATATTGCAATATGATCAAGATAAATTTTTTTTGTCATTTTTGATATGTTCCACTGTTCCATATGCGAGTTGGAGAACCGTAGTAATTTTCTGGGATGTTGTGTAAATTTAAGACATGAAAGAAATGGCACATAAAAGTTATGATAAATACGGTATTTAAAAAACTCGGAAATGTTTTTAAAAAAGCAGTAATTTTATGATTAATGTTTTTAGAAATGTTTATGACTTACATAATTTACACTTTTTTGATGAAAGAGAAAACGAGTGATTGTAAAAAGCATGGAATCCAAATCCAAACAAACAAAAATACGGGGCTTTTACAAATTATTGGAATAACAACTTTTTAGCACTTTTATTATATGTTTATAATATAATTTTATCCCAACATGATACAGCTTGGGCGAATGTAGCCAGGAAGTTTTTCTTATTATTTTATGTTTTAAACACATACATTCTCTAAAAGTTATATTTAAATAAAAGCATATAATCAGGAAATTAAATATTGTAAAAAGTATAAATTACTCTTTTTTGTTTTTAATAGTTAATTGCCATCTCAAGTTTCATATGATAGGTGCCCTAATTTCAACATGTAATTTAGTTGACAAAAATGAAGGAGGAGCGTATGAAACTTTTTTATACAGTATTTATTTAAATTTTGTATATTCCAACAGATTTACAGTCTTTCAGCCATAAGAAAAAAATTCGGTTTGTTAGGTCTTGTCATTTTAAATAAATTTTTGCTGTCAAATATATTAATATAATGTCTCAAAACTGGACAATGGATGAAATAAATCGACAGGCATTTTTGAATACACTGGCGGGCATTTCAAGAATTACGCAGCCAATACTTTTATATGTGTCCTTGGGTGCCGATATTTTGATGATGGTATTCTTTTTTGCAGATTTTTGTAAAAGAAATTCAAAGTATCGTAATCCATATCATATTATGTTGGTGACAGGGTTTTTGTTTCATTTTGTTGAAAGAATTTATTATCATTATTTAAGTGGTATATTAATACGAGATTTAAAGTTTCAATTTACACCGGCAATAAGCGTCCTCAGAAATATATATTTTGAATCATTTTATTCATTTTGGAATGCAATGTTGGTCTTCAATAAATTTACGGCACTTTGGTTTCCATTACAACATCAAAAAGTTGGTTAAAAACAGTTTTCTCGTACCACAGCACGTTCGAGACGGAGTAGCATTTTTCAAATTTCTGCTACCCATTCGGTCTTCTTAATATTTTGAGATATTCTGTTAATTTGTACAGTTAGTATACATGCTTATCTAAAATATGAAAGAGGGATTTTGCGATATTTTAAGTTAGAGCGATTTGCCAGCCCGATGAAGCGTGAAACCTCAACCTTTTCTATAAAACAGCTTCATCGGACAGGCAACTCGCTGCAACTTAATATGTCGCAAAATCCCTCTTTCATATTTTAGATAAGCATGTATACTAACTGTAGAAATTAACAGAATATCTCAAAATATTAAGAAGACCGAATGGGTAGCAGAAATTTGTTGCGCACTCACGATTTTGCGAACGTGCTGTGGTACTTTTGATAAATGATATGCAAATTTTGACAGATATGGTCAGCAAACTTTAAAAAAATGTTTTTTGTGTTGATTGGGATTCCGCTTTTACCAGTTTTGTATCAGATATCTGATGTCAATTGTATTGATGCCAATTACTATGTCCGTATTCCGGATTTGTACAAATCATGCGCGTATAGAGGTAACACAGCACTGAGTATTTCCGCCTGTTTTCATTATGTCCTTTTAATTTTTATTATTATATTGATTGCAATTTTTCACAAAAGAACAATTTCATCATTCTCACCCCAAATTGCAAAAATCGAAAAACGTCTAATGTTTCAAGCTTTAACATCTTTAATTTTATATGGAGTTTATCGAACATTGGATTTTATTTGCGATAAACTATGTTGGTTTTTGCGTGATGATTCGGTACTTTTTGATTATAACAAGTGTGTTTTGTATGCTCCCTGGGTGTTCACCAAAGCAATCTTCCTATCAATTTCATATTTGGTTGATGTTCTTTTATTAATTGTAATTTCAAATTTATTTCGAAGAGATTTTTTCAATTTTTATACTTTTGGTTTTTATCGAAAATTACAGTTCAGCAAAGTTACGGCAACTGTTTTTCTCACAAAACAGTAATTACATGATAATATCTGTTCTGATATATTTGTTTTTTAAATTTTTTTCATTCTTTTGTTTTATCCTTAATTAATTATTTTAATTAATGTCAGAAAAATTAAATAATGTACATATTTTGAAATTTGCATAACTATTATTGCACTTGTTATTATGTATCTAAAATAAAATTTTGAAAATGTGTTAAAATAAATAAAGATTCATTTACTAAGTTTCACAATGCTTTATAAAAACTGTTTTTTTGTTGTTGAAAAAAATAAACATCTTGAAATTTTAGATGATTCTGTAGAGACATATATAAGCTTCTAGCTGCCATTGTCAATTTTTGATACCAGTCATAAATGAAATAGAAACACCCAATTTTTATGAAAGTTAATATGCCTTGAAAAAGAGTGGCATCAAAATGTACACTACCAATGTTCAAAAGCGTATCCAATGACTACAAAATAATTTTATTAAAAATGCATTGATTTTTATATTTAATTTCTTCTAAAAAACAAATTAAAAACTTACTGTAACAGAAGAATCAACGAATATCCAAAATCCAAAGTATATTTTTAAATTTGCATAATCATTATTGTTGTGTTTTTCAAACGAAATTTTGAAAACGTAAAAACAAAGAAAAGAAATAGTGCAAAAATGAATAATGAATTGATAAAAGTAATAATAACAAAGAAATTGTCGTGGAATCAGAGAAATCCAATTGCAAAAATATTCAAATGAATAATAAAAAATCTGAATGAAACATTTTATACTGTACCAAAAAAGTGATTCTTTCAAACATTTTAACAATTGCTCTTTTAAATTTCGTTCTTTCTTTTCTCGATTAATTGGAATATTACCAAATTTATGATTTAAATCAACAATAACAACCATTTTTAAAATTAATAAGAACGAAAGCAAAACAATAAAAAAATCACAACAAGTTTAAATTGGAAAAAAAATCGAATGGGAAAAAGTCTCAAAAAAATATGCCAGTAAAATAAATGGCAAAAGTGCTAAGGATATATTTATGTTTGAAGATACCGTTGAAGAGGGGGGTTTTTAACACTTAAAAAAGGTTTTGAACATTCATTAAAAATTTTTTCTATGATGAATAATGCCTTAAAAGATCATTCAGATTTGTATGCCAGAGTTTTTATGGTTTTGATAGATATGAATGAGTAACACAAATCGAGGGTGATGGATTTCTTGATGAGACAGAATGCAAGGTACAATTTAGCAGAAGAAAAAATAAAATCATCATTGAAAAAAATTATTATTTTTGTAAAGATAAATAATCATCTAAAGCTACAGTGGTTGATTTTTCATACCAGTCATAAACAAAAAATATACATCCCATTTTTATCACAATTAAAGATAATTAAAACTCAGAAACACCAGGACGGCGAAATCCTAATAATCCAAATGAATCAAAAATCTAAAAAAGTAAATTGAATGTAAAAATTTCAAATTTAAAAACCTACAGTAACAACACAATTAAAAACTACTAAAAAGCAGAAATAGAAATCCAAAATTAAATAATTATTAAATTGAATTTGTTTTTGATGTGAAACTTGGTAAATAACACAAAGAATGAAACAAACTGTTACAAAATTTAGAATAAACTGAAAAAAGTAGTAATAATAACATAATGGTCGAGAAATGAAAGGGTCAGAATCAGCAAAGTAGTAGTCAAAAAAATAATGTAAAATTTGAATAACGAATTTTAGGCAATACCATAAGAGCGATTTTGACATGGATTTTAAAAAGCTTTGTTTCAAAGCTTTTTCCTTTTCATCTCGAAAAAATGGAACATTTGGAAAATTAAAATTTGGACCAACAAGAAAGAAGACCATTCTGTGCAAAAATGAATGTTATTTTAATATACACCAAAATTAATATATTCTTATTTGAGAAACTTGAATGGGAAAGGTTCAAAAAATATGTCAGAAAAATAAATAAAAGGCAAAAATACTGAGGATATTTATTGATTGAAGATAACGTTGAAGGGGGGATTTTTAACACTTAAAAAATCTTTTTGAGCATTCACCAAAAAAATTTTAATACAATAAATAATGCCTTTAGAGATCATCTAATTTTGTATGTTAGAATGACTTTAGCGTTTGTATTCAAGGTGGACAAGGGCCAAAATTTTGAGCCCGGTCCCCGGCCCTCAGTTTTCGCTTCGGCATCAGGGCCGGTCCAGGGCCTACTAAATTTTTCTTAATTTTGACTGCGTTTTTTTCGAACTGCAAGAAAATCAAGGCCCTCGTCCCCCCCGTAGTTTGGATATAATTGATCGATTTTTTATTCCAAACACATACAGTATTCTGCTGCAAAAGGACAAAGTTGTTCTCCCAGTTGGTTCTGAAATTAACACACAAAGTATTACCCGTTTTTATTGTTTTTTGTTTTTAAATAAAAATTTTTACTTGTTTCAATCGAGCACAATTTCATTAAATATTATTAAATAATGTTAAACTTATTTACAGTAAAAAATTTTTGTTATTAGTATTTCGCTTATCCAAAGTTTCATGAAATACATAAATAGTTTAAAAAAGCTTATCTAAGTTTTTTATTTTCTCTTTCAACAAATTAAATTTACGACAATGAAATCGATTATCCACAATTATTTCTTGAGTTTTCCTTTGACGTTTCTTGAAACCATCCACAAGTTGATTCACCACCACATCATGCCTCTTTGTCATTGTTGGTAAATTTGGTTCACAATAATTAAGGACACGAAAGAGAGTTTCACTTTTATAATTGCACTTTCGGCATCTTTCATAAACCATTTCTTTGTTTCCCCATTGAGAGGTACCAGGTCGAGACGAGCACGATGAATAAAATTCCATTCAATTAGACGACTTAAATTTTCATTACGGTAGAAGTGACTTCAAGTTTCAATATTTTTTTAAAGCTCATTCATTCGCGGATTTCTCAAACCATGTTTTATATATAATAATTGTGTGCTCAAAATAAAGTCGATTATAAAACATAGGTTTTTCTTAAGAGATAAATCTCATGTCCTCAGAGAAAAAAAACAAAGAATACACAAGACAAATGCACTTGCAGTATTTGTCCATAACATTTATTTCATTTACACTAAAGTTGTTGTAATTCTTGCTATTGGTTTTTCTGTTTTAAATAATGAATATTTCCAATGTATTCTCGTTTTTCTGAAACATATATTTCACAAAATTTTACTTTTCCCGATTCTTTGATTTATTACATCTCTCATGAATCATGTGATGCCTTAAAAAAACTGCTTTTAACATGCAAATTTTTTTATTTGAAATACAAAATTATTCCATGTTTTTTGAATTCAAATGCAACACGTAAAACGTAAGAACTTTAAAGAAATTTTAAAAGGAAAAAAATGAAAAATAGAACTTGAGTTTTACGATGCAATTGTAGATGATGTTTTTCAGTTTTTTATAAATTTTGAGCTTTAAATTTCTCTGAACCATTACAAAAATTTAGAGTAATTGCACATAAATGGGCTCATTATGGCAAAGAAAATTATACCTATATTCCAAGATTGTGGCTACTTTACGGTGATGCATTTTTATACAATTTTCAAGTTTTGCAACTTCTTCCAAAAATTTATCGATGTGAAATAGAAGTCTTGAAGCTTAAAGCATTTGAAACGTACAATTTCAACCATTTAAAACCATTGTTATCATCAAAAAAACTTGATAAATTTTTTTGCATGACAACTATTATCGATTCAGATGGATCTGTTGTTTCTATGAATACCATTTTTGAATCTGTACCATTTGTCACCAAATTTGTTTAGTAAGTTTCAAAGATAAAAATTTACATAATGTAACTCTTTTAATCCTTTTTAGCGCTCAAAAGAATAATGCAATTCCCGATAAAGGCTATACTTCTGAAAGTGCACACAAATTAGTCGAAATGAAACGCTGCAAAAAAATTAAAAAGTTTGGACTTATTCATGTCCCAAAAAATTTTGATTATTCTGCTTTTGGACGATTTATTAAGGTAGTTTTTTAGACATCAATTTTTAAATGAAGTTTGTTGTTTTTCAGAAAAACTGTACAATTGACTGTGATCTTACGGTAACATATGATAAAGCGATTGAAATCGAAACTCGGAGAGAACTTATTGCAGAATTTAGAATCTTTAAAAGTGCCAATAATTTCAAAATTGCTATCCAATAAAGATTATTGGGCCCATTTTAATATTATTTTCATGAATCTGATACTTTTCGAATAATGCAAAACTGATTTAAAGCAACACTTTTTGTCATTAGTTTTTTGCTTACCCAAATACATGCTGTTTTATGAAATTTTTACAATGAAATATAGCATGTCTAGAGTATTTATGCAAATTTTCAAGTTGCGGGAATCTCTACTTTCCATTTTGCTGCATTGTGAAAATGAAGGTATTTTCTATTAATCAAACCATCTAAAAATCGGTTTCTTCTTCATTTATGATACCAAAAACGTTTCTTCTTTGTTTTTTTAAATTATTTCATCATTTTAACCTGAAAATTAACGTCAAACAATAAAAAATCAATAATTTTAAAATTTCAAAAACTCGTCATTTTTTAAAATTGCGTTAAATCCGCAATTTTTATGGCAAATGGTAAATCCAAGTTAATTATTACATAATCTGTTAAAAATACTTTTTTCTTCTTGTTCTTAGAACAAAAAACTAGATTTTTTGGACATTTGGGGGTCATAAAAAGCCTTATTTTCACAATGCAGCAAAATGGAAAGTAGAGATTCCCGCAACTTGAAAATTTGCATAAATACTCTAGACATGCTATATTTCATTGTAAAAAGCACAAAAAGTTGATATATGATGTTTTTTACTATTTTGTAATACGTCCAAAATTGACCAAAATACACCTATTTTTCGAATTGTCCCTAAAAATCAGGATTTAACCAAATTTGGTGTTTCATGCATTTTTTAGTTACTTATAATCTATATGTTATTGTTAACACCCATTCTGCCTTTTAATTTAAGAAAAATTAACATTTTTTGAATTAATACGTCAATGTATGATTTTGCGAAATTTCGAAATTTCACATTGGTGGCATATTTCGAAATCATGTTCAAATGTCATGAAACTCACCCAGCATAGTCCAGTAACGTCATATTTCATCATGTAAGTCACCGTATGTCAATATCTGACCCCATTGACGAGTTATGCCCCAGGGTTGATCCTGGAGATGTTGATTTTTGCAGTTTTTTTGAGAAATGACAAGGTTCCCTACGCTCAATTTTAGCAAATGATATACCAAAATGACCGCATTTTTATGGCGGATTTTATAAGGACATGCAAATCTCCGGAGTGAATATGAAAAAAAAAGTTAACATAGGCATGAAGATTTTTGGTGATTTAAAGTTGATGGCATTTTGGTCCCAGTGGTCCAAAAATTCTGAAATTTTAAATATAGACTAATTTTGAGTCCCTTTATCGATTCCACTACCAAATTTGACCATATCTAAGATATTTGATTTTTTCCACGGGTGAGGTAGGTGGGTACTGTAACTCGGAATCTAGACTGTTTCATGGTCTGAAACCTACTTTAAACTTATTTTTGGACCTAATTTACCTTATCTACAAAGTTTCATGTCCATACGACCATTTTAAAAAAGTGGTGTTGGCACGATTTTCGATTTTTGCTCGAATTTGAAAAAAAGTCGATTATAAATAGTTTAAAAATAGCTTATTAACGTTTTTTTATTTTCTGTTTCAACAAATTAAATTTACGATAATGAAAACGATTGAAAACATTGAAAACTTTCAATTTTAGCTTGAAAATTTTAGCAATCTTTGGTTTTTCTTCATTTAATTGTCTTCTTCTTTGTTGTTGTCGAAGTATTTTTGTATCTCGGAATTCCAGATGATTCTGTAATGATATATGTACCGTATGAGCTGTAATAGTCAAAGCTTCATAACTGCCATAACCAAAAAAACAGCAAACTATTTTTTTAAATATTAATACAACAATATTAACTGTAAAATCAGTATTATCAGGACGTAAAAACATAAAAGTTCCAGATATATCGAACACCTGAAAATATTTGTTTATGCAAATTTCAAAAAATAGCTTACAGTAATAAAACCATAGAACCTTGCCCAAATTCTAAAATAAAAATTCATTGTTGTATGTTTAATTTTTTTCTTAAATAAAATTTGATAAATAAAAGTACAAATAAAGTATAAGATGAAACAATTAAGAATGAATTGAAAAAAGTCGGAATAATAACAAAATGGCCGGGAAATTAAAGGATTCGTGGAAAACCAAAAATTGTAGAAACATCGCAAAATATGAAGAACAAATTTTAAGCAATGCCAAAAAAGCGAGTTTATCATAAATTTCAAAAATCTTTGTCTTAAAATTCTTTCTTTTCGATCACGATGAAATGGAATTCGGTTCAAATTAAAATTAAATATGAAAGGAACTAATAGAATCATTGGAAAAATTGGATATAATTAATTTGCAGCGAAATTTGGATATTTTTGTTTGAGAAAATAGTATGGAAAAAGTCTTTAAAAATATGCCATTTAAAATAAATGAACGATAAAAGTTCTGAGGATGTTTTTGAGAATGAAGAGAACGTTGAAAGGGGGTTTTTTAACACTTACAAAATCATTTGAGCATTCAGTAGTAAAAATTTATTGTGTAATGAAAAATGCCTTTAGAGATCATTCAATTTTTTCCCATATACAAAAATGGGCAAAAGAAGGCCAATAAATTGATTTTTTTTGACAAGACAAATGTCAGGTATAATTAAACAGAAGGATAAATTAAAAAGAGCGTTCATATTCAAAATTTTAGCAATTTTATAGGGACAAATACTTGTCCAAATTGAATTTAAATACAAAAAAAATTATTCTACAGTACATTTTACACCTTGTAGAATAATTATTGATGATAAAAAAACCAAAAAAAACAAGTCAGTTTTTAAGTTTGCAACAAAAATTAAAAACTGTTTAGTTTGAATGTCTCTTTTTGTCAGTTGGATGCGAGCTCTACCAAAATTACCCAATTTTTAAAACCTTAATGAACAATTTTTCTACTTTTTGATAATCCTTGAAAAAATAATATTGAAAAACAGACACTTTATAAAATCTAATTTATCAATCAATAAAAATAAAACACATAGATATACCATTTATTAATAAAAGTTAAAATTAAAATGGAGATTAATTATTATTTATTACATCTTCAAATTGGAGGCTTATGGAACTTTTGATTTTTCAGGTTTCTCAGGTTTTTCTTTTTCGCCATCCTTGACCTTTTCCTTCTTATCCTTTTCTTTTTCAGGTTTTTCTTTTTCAGCACCACCACCAGCCCCAGCACCGGCACCAGCATCTTTATCCTTTTCTTTATCCTTGGGTTTCTTCTCTTTTTCAGATTCATTAATCTCAGTTTTTTCAGTTTTTGCAGCGACTTTATCTTCTTTCTTTTTATTCTTTTCTGCTTCTTCTGCTTTTTTAATTGCTTCTGGTTCCCAATCATATGGAAATTCCTTAAAAAATTTGCATAATTAAATCCAGATTCCAACTAAAAAACATACATCAGATTTTGTTGAAACAATTGCATCTCTCATCCATCGATAAATTTTTGGATAATCCGGAGCATCAAAGAATCTTGAGGAATCTGTAAGTCTCATAATATCAATATATTGTCGAGGACAACCACCAAAAAGTAATTTAGGATCTTTTCGACAATTTTTCTTGAATCCACCAACTTCATCAATGTCCTTAAAAATACTTTTATGTAGATTACTGTATTTTTAACAAAATTAGCATACTTTAAGATTTCGCCATGGAAGTTTTCCAGTTGTCAATTCTGCGCACATATATAACCATGATTCTATAACATAACAATGAAATACGGTAACGAATTTGCATAATAAAAAATTACTTACCAACATCATCACTTCGGCAAAGTTCCCGTTGGGCATGGCATGAAATTGGAGCATATTTAATAGTACCCCGAAAACCAGCAACTGCACGAGGCTTTTTGATTGTTCCATCATCATGTGCAAATTTTCGGGCCATCCCAAAATCCAAGACATAAACTTTTCGAAGTTCATTCATTTCAGCTCGACCAACAGTATAATTGGCAGGTTTGACATCACGATGCAAATATCTAAAACGTCGGTATATTAGAATTACTGTAAATAAAAAATTAGCATACCCAATTGAATGCAAATCTTCCAAAGCTTCCAAGCATTGAATTCCAATTGAAATTGCGCAACCCATTGAATATCGCTTTTTTGGGGAATCAATTCGTAAATCTTGAAGGGATTTTCCAACAAATGTCATTACAACATAATTAAAATTATCACATTGTCCACGATCTTCAATTTTGCAGAAATGTCGTCCAACATTTTCTTTTGTGAGTTCCATCAAAACGAAAACTTCCATCTTCAAAAGTTGAATCTTTTCTTCTTTTCCTTCTGTCTTTAAAGCATAAATCTTTCCATCTGATGATGAACATTTATAGACAGCACCAAAGGCACCTAAAAAAATTGATATTTGTTATGAGATAGTACTTATATAGTGATATATGGAGAGCTACAGTAACCAATGAATTTGGCAACGAGGATGTGGATTGTACCTTTGATGTTTGCCGAAACTTCAAAGCGGCATCATCCTTGGCAGACCACCTCCCCTCTGCATCAAGGTATATCTCGATGAAAACACTGCTTTATGCTATAGAAGATATTGAAGCATTGCTCACTTTATGCTAAACAAACTATTTCCAATATCTGTGTGATTACTATAGCTCAACAAATCTCCATACTACATATAAAATCCAAAAATACTAACCTTCACCAAGCTTTTTCTCAATTTTCCATTTATTTACATATTTTCCAGCATCAAGTTGAATTAACTGTTCACCCATTTCCTTGTTGATTTATGCAGCAGCAGCAACTGTTGTGATAGATTGAAGATGATGATAAATGAAGCACTCCCAAAAGAATTAAAAGAAGACAACGATTTCAGCAACACAAAAACAACAACATTCACTGCCAAATGATGTGTTAATGAAATGAAAAAAAGAATTTTGATGAACGAAAAATGATTCAATGCAGTGACAAAGGTTTAGTTTAATTATGCAAATTTGCATTACTTCTTTTTTTGTTTACGTGTTGGAATTTTAGATTGACATAGCAGTTTTCAGTGTTTTGAATATTGCAATGACTGTAATTGGAAAAAAGCATTTGCCTGGCCAAAGACACGTGATAATAATTTTTTAACAATAAAAAATGAATTATTTATTAAAAAAATTGCTTAAAAAATTGACAAAAAGTATTTCGAGCACAACAGGATTCGAACCTGCAACCTTCGGATTACTTCCCGTGTTGACCGAAGTCCGACGCGCTGCGCCATGTGCCCACATTTCATTCGACCTTAATTTTTGTCTTTCAAGGTCCTCTTGTTTTTTGTACTGGCTTCTTTTTATCATGGTTTAAACAGTTTTGCAAACTTTTTGTTTGAGTTTTTCTTTAATTGATACAAATATTTTAAGTTGTTATACATTTAAATATAACAACTTTAAATAAGCTGAAAAATTGGATATTTTATTACCTTCAGTTCGGAATTTTGAGTTTTTTAAAGATGTCATTAACAAATTTTTGTGAAAAAACAAAAAACAGATTTAACATCTGCATAATAATTTTTTATTTTTGCTGTTGAAAAATTTTTGAATTGTTAAAATTAAACAAATAAAATCAACTTAAAAAGTGAATACTATTGAAATTAAATTTATACAAGTGCTTTTTTAAAGAAGTCATGAAAATTCGTTTGCCAACATTACAGACGATGATGGAATAAAACCTTGTTGCTTTGAATCGGAATGTGTTGCCCTAAAAAGTTATTAGTCGATGTTACAAACATATAATTTGCATAATCATTACCATATCCATCCATTAATGGCACTAAAAACCGTCGTCAATCGATCGCCTCTTCGAACATGTAAATCAATTTTTGTTTCAGCACGAAAATCTTGTATTGCAACAAGTTCTGAAATTTATTGATTTTTTAATAAAATTAATTTTTTACTGTATTTTATATCCATTACCATGTATGACAGGTTCAGCCGGACGCCAACATGAGGGGCGTGCAAGGGATGCTGTGCTGTGCACAGGAATAGAATTTAATGCACGTCTTTGCCTTTGTACTGTATGACTTTGAATGGGATTATTTCCAGAGCTGTAAAGCCGTGAAACTGATGCTGCAGATTTTAAAGGCTTTGGAGGAGGTTCTGGCGGCGTCTTTTTTATTATACCAAAATTTGCACCAAAATCTGGATTTGAAACTGATAATTGTCGTTGCTGAAATTTAAATAAATTATTTACTTAAAACATATGAAACTGATGTTTTTTTTTAAATTTGGGGCTAAAATTTAATTATATAAATATTTTTCTAGTTGCTTAAACACTTTGTGTGCTGCAGTCTTTAAAGTAGAGATGTGCACTGGCGTTATGCGACGCGAGTGTTTCCCGCATTTTTTTTCAGTCAAAGGAAAAATCAAACTCATCCCTACAAAATCAGACATAAAAATAAAAAAGTTGTTTATTCAAGTACAAATATAGACATTATACAAAAAGAATTGTTAGATAAAATGTTACAAAGTAATACATTGGAGTTCATTTAACATCATTAACTGCAAAACAGATTGATATTTACTTATTCCAAGCCATTGATTCTTTTCAATACCCAATACAAGCAGGGCTTTATCTTCTTCAGAATATTCACCAGAAATTCCTCGAACTTGAAGATTAAGTTTATCACATTATCGTTGAATATCCAAGATGATTATGAGGTCTAAACGAAACAAGCATTTCAATATTCTAAAAAACAACAACTTTTATATATCAAGAATAATTAGATAATATATTCCATACCTTTACATCACGTTTACACAATCAAGATTCTTGGTTCAAAGATGTTTCTTGCATCCAAGCCTTTTGTAGGGAAATAACACGATGACGATCTTCTTCAAATGATGAAAGTTTTCTTTTTGTTATTGAAGATACACGATACACGTATTACAAGCCAAAACCATCAAGCAATTTCATGTTGAAGATGTCCATCACATACATTGAGCTTCTTTTTTCATTCCTTGAAGAAGATATAAAACCGGAGTCTTTGAGATCATTGTTGATTTGTTCCAAGAGAGTTTTGAACTTCTTTTTCATTGCGAGCCAATCAGTGGTAGTCAGAGAAGTAGATTAATGAGATATCCATTAGAAGACAAAAATAATTCAGATTCTGAAAAGATCAATATTATTATTTATATAAATTAATACATAACATATATGAAATGAACACATTCTTAGTGTTTACAACAGGAAAAACCGCTTATTCTTAAGAATTAACCAACCTTTAGCCACCCATCAGATTCATCACATTGATAAAAAGATATAAGTCTGCCAGTAAACGAATTAAATGAAGATTCTTAGTTAAAAAACAGTATTTGAAAAATATCCAAAGAAAATCAAACAAAAAAATTTGCTGCAAAAAAAGTGCGGTTTTTGCACCCCACACGAAAATATTTAAGAAGTAAAAGTGTTCCCCGACTGAAAAAAAATGTGTTTTTGCTATTTTTCTTTATCAATTATCTTTTTTATCAGTACTATTACTATTAATTTTTTTTATCCATTATTAATCAGAAAAAAATTCTGCATTCAATGATACCAAAATTATATTTTTTGCTAAACTTTGAAAAAACAGTGCACATCTCTACTTTAAAGACAAAAAAAAATGTCGTGCAAAAAGTTTACAAAACTGATTAAACCCAGGAAAAATGCAGCAAAAAACAAGAGGATCGTCAAAGACAAAAATTAGGGTGGAAGAAAATGTGGGCACATGGCGCAATGGACAGCGCGTCGGACTTCGGTCATCACGGGAAGTAATCCGAAGGTTGCAGGTTCGAATCCTGTTGTGCTCGAAATATTTTTTACAAATAAAAAAAAAAACAATTTTAACTTTTTTTTAATATTTTTAATTTTCTTAAATCAAATACAGTAGTTAAAAGTTATAATTTTTTAAATGTTTGATTAATAACAAAAAAAAACTTACAACTTTTCCAGATTTCAGTTTCACTGTTACTTTCTTTGCCAATTCCAGCCCACTCATATCGCTATCAATATCGTCATCAATTTTTTCATTCAAATTCATTTGTGAAGTTGATTTTAGTTTTGCATATCTCACATCCCCGCTACTTTTCCCTCCATCGTCATCATCGTCTTGTTCAATTGTTGTATCATTCAGAGGTCGATCATCAGAATCTTCAATGTCATCTGGAGGCATAACAGGAAATTCAGGCAAAGAAGATAAAAATCTTCTCAAATTTTCATTCATTGCAAATTGTCGCTCTGCTGCAGTTGGCAGCCTGCGGGGTTTTGCCCGTTCCAAGGTTACCAGACCAGATGGAGATATAAAATTATTTCGACGATTTTTATCAGCTGCCACGGCACAGATTGCTGCTGCCGTTGCAGCTGTCACACTTCCAATTCCAATTCCATTTTTTGACGGTCTTCGATTATTTGCTGATTGTTTAAGTTGAAGTCGATCCATGGATGCAGTTTTCAAGAATCTTGCAGAATGTCCAATCGAAGATCCAAATCTATTTGGAAGCTTTGTTGAACTTTCTGAAGTGAAGGCTGAATGATGATGTGGTTGTTGCTGTTGCTGAAGAAGGAGTTGCTCTGCACGCTTTTCATATTCTCTTTTATGAAATTTTTTAAGCTCTCGTTTTATTTGTTGCGATTTTCGTCGTGAAATCTTTGGCTTCTCTAAAATTTATTAAATTATGTTAATTTTTACAACAAGTAATTAATTTAGGTTTTCTGTGATAAGTTTTGTAATTTTGTAGGCTACAAAGATTTAAATTTTAGAGATTATGCAAATTTTTAAAAAAGTAACGTTGAAAAATCTGGTTAGTTTTGTTTTTATCATAGAATAGTTTAAGTGATAGTTCCGAATTCCGTTGTTAAAATAAAGTGTAGGTTAATTTGATAAAATTTTGCATATTTAGTGAATATGCAAATTTTTGAATTTTTGTAAATTTAACATTTGATTATTTGGAGGCTTCAAAAATTATAAGAAATATCCAAATTTTTTGATTTTAAAATTTACTATGAATTAATCCACGCAATATGCAAATTTTTTAAATTTGAATGAATATAAAATGTTCAAAAAAAATTAACTTGCCCTGACCTGGTGGAGGTGAATCAGAAGTTGTGGGAGGGGTTGGAATTAAAAGACTACAAATAAAATCTGGAACATATCCGTGTTGGCCATCTCCACGTTTAACGTAAATCCATTGTCCGGTTGTGTCTTTGTACATTGCCGAAACAATTGACCCAGCTGGAACTGAAACTTCATCATCGACAGTTGCGATAAAAGATTTCATAATTTCAGTTTGGGCCCCTGAGGGGAATTTCGTAATACTTGAACCATTGATCCATGAAAGGTGTCGAGATGAATCAGTTGTTGATGGACGACTTGATGTACCGTATCTTCGTTTAACATGATGGGGAATATTATCTGGCATTGGAAGGGTTGATCGACCTGTGGCTGTCGTAGAATCAGCTGATAGACGACGAATTTCTCGGGAAGAATTTGTTGGCATTATTGGACTCGGTGGAGCAAATTTTGGGTCTACTGAAATATATGGTACATTTATTGGCTCTAAAGATTATGCAAATTTTTAGTAACACAAAGTTTAAAAAAGGGATATGAAAAAATTTGCATAAATTTGCAAGTTTTCATTGAAGACAGGTAACGTGTCTTCAATGAAAAAGTTAATCAATATTAAATTTTAAAATTGTAAAATTACAAAACAAGAAAATAGGCTTACTTTTTTTTCGATGTCGCCGACCTGGAATTATTGCATTCAAAATTGATGAAAACATTTTATAAACAAAATCTTTTCAAATAACCGTAATAAAAATTTTAATTTTAAAAAATACAACTTTTAATAAAAATGTAATAAAAAATGTTGAAGTGGTTTTTTTAAATAAACACCAAAAAAATTACAGGGTCAAAGAAATTTAAACCAGAAAAAACAAATTCACAAAATTTTAAAATACTTTTCATGCATTTTTTCTTTCCGTTTTTTTGACAGTTTTTTCCTTGAAAAAATTTTAAAAACGAGAAGTTCAAGGAATGGAAAAAACGGAAAAGAAGCAGAAAATTACGATTGATTTGAACCAGAAAAAAACAATGACCCTTAAAGTAGTTCGTCGAGAAGTTGATTTGAGAAGAAGAAGAAGCTGAAGTAGTAGCAGCCGATAATAATAGTTTATTCGTTAGCTGCTGCTTGGTTGTCCGCCTTCTTTCTTTCTTTTTTCCTTCGGTCAAGCAATATCCGAAAAGAAAGAAAGAAGTCAAATGTTGATCATCATCGAAATTTATTAGGAGAGAATGCGGAGGGAAAAAAAGGAAGAACAATGACAAGAAACAGTCCTGAAAAAAGTTATTGACCACCACCAACTACTACTGCCTTGCTGCTGGCTGCTGCAGCATGCACTTACTTGATGTCAACGTTTTTTTCTTTTTCTTTCATCAAAAAAGATTGAAGAAAAAGGATAGTTTCTGCTTCCATGCTTGCTTCCCTTCCCTTTGCTGCTGCTGCTACCCTAAAGGTGTCAAAAAATTCGAAATTTGTGTCCTGGCTGCTGTTGCTTTTTTTTGTGATTTGCGAAAAATGACCGGCTCTTTAAAGAAAAAGAAGCAGGTAGCAACAATCAATTGTCAGTCAGTTAGGAGATCGTTAACGGTCTCTAAATAAACAAAAAATATATATATTTGAAACTAGTTCCTTTAAAAAAAGATTAGAAACTATGCTTCCCTAAAGGTAGTTTCATGATGATATTCTCGATTATTATCCTTTCTTTCATCAATAGTTACAATATACATAAAAAACTTTTATATAAATATAAAAATTTACGGAAATGATCATCCATCCATGCATCCATGATCATTTCCTTTCCACAAAAAAATCCATGAATCAAACAAACAAAAAAATGTTTGTTAAATGATTTCTTTGTAGTTAAACAAAAGAAAAATGTTTTTTTTTAATTTTTTTTGTTGGTATGCTTCTAGATTACGAAATATACCGTAATCTTTTAAATTAAAAATTTGCATAAGATTTGTTCAATGTTTTTTGATTCTTTCAATGTTTAAAGATCTGAGATTGTAAAAATTTTTGGGTTCTTTTTAATAAAATTTACAACCCTACAAATTTGAATAATTTGTGAATTTATGAGGTCAAAAAACATTTTATAGTTATATAAATCCTTTAATAAATGTCAAGCTTTTGTGTGTTTTTTGTGGATAAAAGTAAAAAATAATGAAAAACATGTTTTCTGTTTTTTTAAAGTTTACATCATTTTTAAAATTTTGTGAACGTTTTCGTTGAGTAATAAAAATTTGTGATGAAAGACTTCGTATTTTATGAAAATTTGTGACTTTAGATTTCAATTGCACTCTTATGTGTTCCGGGATTGTCACATTGTTGAAATTCATTTTTGAAATACTTGGAACCTAAAAACTAATCTCAGAAATCATTGAAACCAGTGATGTCTGTTGTACTTTTGTAAATGAAAACTAATTGAAACTTCTCAAAATCCTAAACCCACATTTGCATAAAAAACTGATATTAACCAGAAAGTGTCTCGTTTTTTTGCAATGAACAAATGTCTAATTAAAATATTACTCTTTCCAGTCTGGTAATTTTTATAAAGATGCATTAATTTTTGCATTCATCTTGAAAGAAATTCTTCTTTCACCTATTAGCTCATTCATTCATTTTTAATCTTTGTTATTATTTCTAATAAAGCAAGGTAAAAAACTTATGATGCAACAGCAAAAACGGCAAACAAAAAAAGTGCCATGAAAAAAGGGAGTAGTTAATAAACAAAGCTGTATATTTTTCATATTTGGCATTTATACCTGGCATTATATCTGTGAAAAGTAAAAAGTGTCCACAAAACATAAATAATCTCTTAATTATAACTTTTTCACACCTTTTTTTCTGTGTAAAATTTTGGGTCATAAATAAAAATTATAAATTTTAACGGAACAAAAATCATCCTTCTTCATCTTTTTGAAGTTCATCATTTCTGGAAGTCGGCTAACTTTTGTTAAATTAAAAAATGGAAAAACCATATTTCACATATTTAATTTTGGCAATAAATTTGTTAAGTTTTTTTATCAAATTCTTAGCTTTGATAAAATTGTTTCAATTATTTGTATTTTCACATGGCCTAAAAAAGTTGGTAAAAAGTGTTGAACGATCTTTCATTTCGTATTTGATTGTAATTTTAATTGATTGTATTCTTTGTTGCATTTATTATGCTGCTATTTTAATTTCATGGAGACCTGGTAAGTCTATTTTTAAAATTGCAGTATTATACAGTAATGAGATGGATAACTTAAAAGTGTTTAAATTAGCAGGATTCAAGAGATTACTGTAGCATCTTAAATTTGAATATGGAAGAACTGAGTGTTTAGATACCTTTAGTTTTTTCAAGGAAATGAAAAATTGGCTTCCAGCTAATCCAGATTTTGTAAAACCTTTTATCCCCGGATTACATAGAAATATTTTAAAGCAAATTAACATCATTAACTTCTTTACAAAATGCATGTAAAGACAATATAAATGAAACACAACACAAAAATATATCTGATAATGAAAATTTATAAAAAAACACAAATACTTAAAAATACATCTTTGGCAAATACAAGACTACAATGAGATTAACATGAACACGTTAAAAAGGGGAAATGCATCCAGAAATACAACAACAAAAACAATGCAAATAAACAAATGCAAGTTCAGCACCAACAACATTGTTTTATGCATTAATACGACGATTTCGAAATTGAGTTGATGAATCATAATTCCAACGTTCAACAATTTCATCAGGGGTAACACCACCAAGAGTTTTGAAGACTTTTGTTCCACGTTCAGCATATTGCATTGCACAGTAAACCTAAAAAATTGAATTTGAATATTTAGGGATAAGGGATATATATAGAAGTAGACTTACAGGTGCCGGAAGGGAGGTTGGAGAATTAACAATTTCATGACCAAAGCAAAGGTAATAGGTCATATGTTGAATGGCATCCATTCCAGCTTTTTCATTATCATTATGAAGGATGGTATATTTTGGAGTTCGAGCTGTTCCTTGAATGGCAACATGGGAATTGAGGAAGAATTCTAAAAATAGGTTTAGAGTAATTAGCTGCTATAAGGTTACTGTACTAAATCATACCATTCATGGTAGGATGAACAAGTCCAGTATCAACAACAACACCAGGTGGAAGATTTTGTTGTGGACCTTTATCGGCTGCATTTGGATTCATCTTGTTAATTCGTGCCATATGGGAACGTTGTGGAACAATAACTGTGAGAGGAATCTTGGAGCCAATTGTTTGAACCATTTTTCGATAAACAAGAGGAATTTCAAATCGCTTAAGCTGAAAAAGAATAACAGTTATAGGTGAGGGATAAAACAGGATAAGAACTTACCATTCCAAATTCACCTTCAGATGAACCATTGAGGTAAAGAATCACTGAAGAAGGATGGAAACCCTTATTTTCTTGATACTTTTTAATGACAGTTTTGATAATTCCGGGAATAAGATCAAGAATTTCATTTCGACCAGGGTTGTTAGGAACCATATCACCAATAAATTCATATCTATCTTGTCCAGTATTAGCTGCATATCCAACTGAAGATAATTGAGTTAAAGCAGAAGTTCCACCACGAGCTCGTTGAACATCATCAATTGAGCCAGAATGAGAAAGTGCAATACCAATGACAAGGAAATTTCGTCCAAATGCATCATCAATAAATTGTTGATTATGACGAATTGTGTAATTTGTTCCACCAAGTTTTGGATTGGTTTTTTGGACGATATTTTCCAAGGTAGCAGTTCCACGACCGGCAGCATCAGTTGCAACACGAGCAGTAACATTTTGAGTGGTAATTTCATACTTTCGTTCAAGCATCTTGATTTCACCTAAAACAAATTTGCATATTAGCATTTTACAGTAAATACATAACTAAGAATAAGTTTACCTTGACATTTGATTTGCTTATCAGTGATGAGGGCAAGGAATTCAATTCCTCTTTCTTTAGCTCGTTGGAACCATTCTTCAAGATTATCCCGAACATCACCTTCTAAATCAGGAGTTCGAGCCATTTGGACACCTTGGCGATTGCACATTTGAACGAAGGCATTTTTGTATTCTTCCTTGTTGACTTGATCACGACCATGTCGAAGAAGACCCCATTTTGCACATGCTGAACCTCGAAGGAATTTCTTTCCTTGAAGATTCCAAAGTCCTTCATCATTTGGGAAGACATCTTTGTTTTCACCAAATTGAATTGTTGGATTTTGAAGGATCCGGCCTTTAACGGTAAGACGCTTTGGAATAACTTTGATGCCATCGCGGGAAAGATCCAATTGATCTAGACCAAGTGCACCAATATATCCATCAACTTCTTTGACAAAAATGGCTGGAGGGGTTGCAGCAAGTTTAATCATATCTATAAGGGATTACTGTAAGTGTATTAAATTAAGTTTGAACAATAGTTTACCAGAATCTTCACGTTGGCTCATTTTATTCTTTGGAACAGGTTGATTGTCATCAATTAAGGCATGATCCATTGGCAACCGGTCCATGTTTCCTTTTCCTATAATCAATGGAGCATTCGGTTCAACAAAACGAACATTATATTTCTGGTAAAAATAATCTTCAACAGAAATTTCAACACCATCTTGTCGGAAGCGTTCAGTTCGAGGAGTGGTGTTAGAAATTGCTGTAATTTTAAAAGCTCGACGACCAGCCAAATGTGGATTGAAGACATAGACACCCTTGAGCATCCACATACATGCATTAACTGCATTTGGATTTGTGACATCAACCCTCTTTCTGAGCAAAAAATCCATCACAGTTTGTTGGCCATAAAAGGCAGTTTTCAATGCTGAAAAAGGGGCATTTTATTAAAGTGCTTCAGAATAGAAACCAGAAAACTTACGATCAATGAATAAAGCAACATTTTGATGTCCACGACCTTTTGAACCTTCAACATATTTTGCAGACTTCTTAACACCAATGCCAATAAATTTATCATCAGAGAATTGATTGCAACGTTCAACAACTCCACGATCAATAAAACTTTCAGGTTTCATGAGATACATCTTTCCACCTAAAATATTGTTTGAGTGATTGTTTGATTACGGTATATTACAATATACAGTATTCTCAATAGCCTTTTAAAGTATAACTGTTCGGTAAAAATTTGTAGGAATACTCCATTGAATATTCGATTACCGGATATTACAGTATGCCAAACTATTTTTTAAAATGCTTTTCAATGAAAAACATTTTCACAGTGATACGGTATTCTCTTTTTATGCAAATTTTTTCAATTTCTTGCCAAAAAAGTAAACAAAACTAACCAGAAAGGCAAACAATATGATCAGGATTGAAGAGGGCATGTTGAGAAGTTGCTAATTCGATCCAAGCTTGATGTGAACGATTAAAGTTTTCAAAATCTTCAATTTGTGCCATTCGCATATCTCCAGTATTTGTTTCATCTTCGGTTACACATTGCTTGATTTCAATATTAAGTCGAGAGAAGCTTCTCAAAGATGGATAAGTTTCATATGCAGGTGGATCAAGATTGAATTTGATTGCAGAAGATGGTAATCTTGAAGTTGTAACCAAGGTTGATTGAAGATCGTAGTAATACTTGTTTTGATTACCTTGCAGAAAGATATCAGTACAGACTCTGTACATCACAAGAAAGACATCACGGCAACGAGTTTTTCGGTCTGCAGCAACCTAAAATTAGGGGAGATTTTATTTAAATGGAGTTGAAGTAATATGAATTTAACTTACACAATCATCATTTGAACGCTTCGTTAACAAAAAAGCCTTGCCACGTTTTGAGAGACCAGCAATTTGCATATGATATTTGTAGAGTTTGCGTGGTGGTTCTGCACATTTAATTCCAAATGCATTAGTTTGAAAGTCACAAGCTGTTCGGCAAACAGTTCCTGGATCCATTTTTGGTTCAAGAGCAGTTGAACCTTCTTCAATCTAGAATTAATTGCTTTATTAAATGGGTTGAGAATACGGTATGGAATTATCAGTGGATACTGTAAATTTTTGTTTATATGTGTGTTATATGCCTTAAACAAATGTGGATATGGAAAAAGAATGGATATATTTTACTATTTGCAGTTAACAAAGAGATACATTGTGGAAAGATTCAAATTTATGTGAATAAGATAAAATCGGGGGGATATATTTTATCCAGATACGGTACCCATAAAATTTAAAAAAAACATACATCGTTTTCGGCGAAAAATTGTTTAATGTCATCACGGATTCGAGTTCGTTCACGACGATTATCCATTTGAGGAACTCTGGATGGTTGATCCAAAGCTGCACTTCCAGGACCACCACGAGGACGAGAAGACATTTTTGTTTAAAGCGATGAAGCAATAGATTTTTTTATTTATATTTTTAAGGTATGTATTATGATATTGAAGGATAGCTTGTACTATTTGTACAAGCTATCCTTATATAAGGGGACAAACATCACGACGATTCATTGTTGACAAAGCTATAAAAAACTGATTAAGGTTAAAGCGTGAAAGTACTTGATAAATTTGTAGAACAATAAATGTAGGCAAAAATTATCCGGGGAAATGGATAGGATAGTAATCGGTGTTTATCTTTGAGATTTATACGTGAAAAAAGTAAAATAATACCAGGGAAAAGTAGTAAGCTAAGAAAAAAAGCACATGGAAAAATGTTAGCAGGAGATATCCACAAAGTCCCAACACGAACTACAAAATGCCGTGGGGTTTTAAAATATGCAAATTTTTGTAGCTTGAACATGTTCATGAACATGGATTAGTGTTGGTACAATATATGAGCAAATTTTAATTTGTTTTATAATGAAAGTACCTAAAGCAAGTGTTTAAATTATCAAGATTTGAGATTACTGTAGAATTTTAAATTTAAATAAAGAGACATCTGATACTGTATATAACAATTAAAATAATAATGCAAAACCTCTTATTTTCAAAATTCAAAGATAAAATTTTGCATTAATGTGTATTTTTAAATTTATGAAGGATATCCTCTTTCAAGACAATTCACTAAACTATTAGTTACAAATTTTAAAGAAATAAGAATGTGTTGATATTTATGCAAATTAAAACATTTTTTCATTCATAGATTCTTATCGCTTCCAATCTGGTCTTGCATTAGCAGAAAACTGCAAGACAAGATTGTATCATTCCGATTAGAGGCATTTGATTAATTATGCAAATTTGAATTATTTATAGAAAAGACATCAACAAAAAACTTGATCATAAAAATTGCATAAATTTCTTTTAAAAACAGTATCACCAAAATTTTTTTAGGTCAAGGTTACAACAATTATTTACTTTTTTATGCTGGAACCCTTGGAACTTCATGGATTAAAATTCCTGTCGTTGCTGCCTTCTTTCTTACAATCTATAGAATTTTAATTTTAATTGAAAGATTTATGCTAAATTATTTTCTTCATAAAGCTGTTTTTTCATTTGCAATTATTACATGTTTGATTTTATTTTTTTATGATGTCATAAATTATATTCTTGGATTCCCGAAAGAACCTTTCACAAATTGTATGCTATTTTGTTGCGCTGTGGGACCCGAACGATGCATGTTTTTTATTTATTCAAAAATGATTTTTGGTGTTGGAAATATTATTTTGGGAATTTTTATGTTTGGTTTACTTTTTCGTATTCAAAATAAATCCAAACTTCAAACAACAACAACACAAAAAGCACAAGCTAAAAAAAGGGTATGCAAATTTTTTGAAGGTTACTTTTTACAGTAATCATTATAAGCATACCAATAGATTACAGTAGCCTACAGCAACTCAAATATGTAAATAAATTAAAGTTACTCTAAACTATGGTAATAAATAGCCATGTAAAAAGCGTTGCAATACCCATACTTTATGCAAATTTTGTAATAGAGTAATATTTTCAGTTAAATACTCTAACATTGGTTACCCTTACAAGTGACTTCTTTTGCAATTTCTCTCCACATATTATTGATATTTTATTTCGATATGTAAGTTTTCACACTTTTAACCCATAATATACAAATTTTATTTTAGGGCGGAATAAATATTTCTGAACACATTGGTCCATATTCTTCCATTCTTGGAGCAATTCATTCAATTTTAATGGCACAACTTTATTATTCAAGATTAAAGCTAAACGGACAGCCAACTTCAAATATCTCTGAAACTCAACAAAATAAAGTTCGACAAGCACCAGTTATTCAAATTTTACCGTGATTTTGATTATCTCTATTTGTTAATATATCTGTGGATAGTGTTTTACTATATTTATTGGATAATTTAGGCATAAAAATTTGCATATATATATATATATATATATATATATAGAATACATTTGTAGCAAAATACATGGTTAAGACTAGGCACAGCAAACTATCAATCTAAACAGTTACAAATTAATACCATCATTTCTAAGCCAATCTTCCAGCTCTTCTTCTTAAATACAACAATAGCCCAAGATAGCCAACAATTGTAGCCCCAGCAATTCCAAGAACAAATGCTGGACTTCGATGTAAAATTCCATATCTCCAAAATTCAAGCAACTTCCAACGCTTTGCTCCACAAGATCCACAAAATTTATCGGATGGTCTGAAAACAATCCATTTTAACATATATAAATTTGAAGAGTCCTCACCTAACTGGATTGCTACATTTTGAGCAATGCATTAAAATTCTTAAACCACAACTTCGACAAAATTTATCTTTTTCATCGGAGACAGTTTCTTTACAAGATGGGCATTCTCGAATTGGGAATATTGGTAATGGTGGCTTATTACTGCTTGATGATGGAAGTATTGTTGGATAAATGGAAGAACTGGATGACGGTGGTGGTGGTACAGGAGGGATTAATGGCATTTTTATACAAAATTAAGTAATTTAATAAACAGTAAATTACTTCAAGTTTGCAAGAATTTTGTTTTCTAAAGTTTTAAAAAAAGAAATGATTTTCGTGGTTAGATTTTTTTTATTTAGTTCTAAAATGAGTATTGTTTTCATAGTGTATAGTATAACTGCAAATAACATTGATATCATCAAAAAAATCACAGCATTTCATTGGCTACCGTATAGAGTTTTGAAAGTTTTAGGTAATGTTTGAGAAATAGCAAAATTCAAAATCTTTTTAACGTACGAAAGCCGAAGATCTTAAGACGCACTCTAGCTGGAACTCAAATAAATTAACAGAGGCCGGCACAGGCCAAAAATAGATTGGGCCCAAATTTCGTCTATAGGTAATAAAGAAAAAAGATATATAAATTTTATAAATTAAATTTAACAAAAATTACACGTGCACGATTAGCTGTTTCGCCTTGGATACAACTAGACAGCTTTTAAGGTATAAAATTTTTTTATATAGCTTTTACAGGCTCATCAGTAGTTGTGATGAAAAAATATAAAAATAAATAGATAAATTTGGGTAAATTTAGAGACGACAAAAAAAAAAATTTTTGGTTGAAAAAAGAATGAATGAAAAAAAAAACAAGCATGGAGAAGACGATCCTGCTTTCTGTTTTTTCTCGAAAAAAATTCATAAGGTATTTACAGTACATCAAAGGATAAAGCCAACGAATTTTTGGTTTGATGCGAAAAATCAGGAAACGAATTTTTTTTCATTATTTTGCTTCTGTATAGGTTTTCGACCATGGGGAATCCGAAAAAGAAGCTTCTGGAATCATCAGAATACCTGGAACAAGTATTTTTTTAACACATCAATTTATGCGAGCCAACGAAACCTGTCTTTAAATTCCCTAGGGGGGGGGGGGGGTGAAAGACTATGTTATTATAAAACTACAACATCCTTTTCATATAAAAAAATTATAACAAATAACGGAAAATACTCATTCGAAATCTTCAACAACGGTGAACCACAAATTTTTATTGTTTCATCAACACAACAGATAATTAACAATACAAGATAGACAGTAAAAACACATGCATCATTCCATATCAGTAATAATTTTGATAATACGGTCCATATGATTTTTCATAATTTCAAACTTATCTTCATCCTGTCCATCATATTTGATAATTTGATCAGCAGCTTCAGATTCAATCAAAGTATCAATCAAAGCATCTAATTGATCTTTATAATCCTCAGATATTGTATCATCAAGCTTAAGACAAATTGTCATATCTTTATGAGCCTAAAAATCAAAAATTAGTAACAAACAACTTGAGCATTTTAAAATTATTGAAGTATACCTTCATAAATTTTGAAATATCTTCAACACTGAAAATTTCAGGAGTCTCCATTAAAAAAAGTAATTCGAGATGAACTAAATGATTAAGTTTTTCAATATTCTGGAAAGTTGAAGCGTCAGGATAGAAGTAGCTAAACAAAATATATATTGTTGAGTAAAATACTTCTTTAAAAAAACTTACAAATAAAAATTTTTAAGTTTTTGAAAATATTCCAGAATTTCGTCAACTGAAACAACACTTCCATTATTATTGATAATTTTAACATTTTGAATAACCAAAATCTGAACAGAGGAAGCCAAAACTTTTAAATCATTTAATAATAAAGTTTTATGAAGCAGTTCAAGACGATCAATTTCAGATCGATAAATTTTTGGGCAAAGCATTGAAGTATAATTTGTATCAGTACTTTCATTAAGAATGAGTTCATCAGTAAGCCAAATTTTGCTTAAGCATTTTTCGATATCAAAATCAATGCAGCATATTCCATTTTTATTCTTGCATTCCTTGCGTGTGTTCGAACAAATGTTCGGAAACACGAAACCTTCATGAATCCGAGAAGCAATAATAATAGGATTTTTGCCAAAGAAGAATTTACAAGATTGCGCCATTTTGAGATAACCTTTTGCCGATAAAGGATTTTTAGTGATGTAATAAATAATTGTATCTGAAAGAGAGAAAGTTTGTTTGATAGAAGAACCACCTCGCCATTTAAATTTTCCATGAGGCATTGTTGGAGGAGGAACTGAAACAGTTGAAGTTAAGACAAGAGATGCCAAAGAAGTTGTTGCATCAATTTCTTCAGTCATTGTTGTTGTAATAGATAGAAAAATATTAATCTGAAAATATAACAAATTTATCGGATTACAAGTTTTTTAAATAATTAATAAAACCAAAAAAACAAGAGCCCTAGCAATTCGGGCCTTAATTTTTATAGACTGAAATGAGCGCAATTTTTTTCTTCATTTACCCAACAAAAAAACAAAACAAATTTGAAAAAAGTGCCAATTTTTTGGGGTATTAATGAAAGATTAATAAATTAGGGCATTCTAAATATTGATCTTTCACTCACAAGTGACTGTTTTGAGTATTTTGAGATGGTACCCTAAATTATTTCTGGCACAAATGGGGATCGGTAGTACCCCTCGAGTAATGAGAACCACCAAAATATGGACTGCACTCATTTGGGTTACGCTTTTTTTATAAGGGAAAAACGAAAAAGCTCTAAGGGCAAATAGGTCAATTAATGAAAAAACCAATAAATACCAAAAATAAGGACGCTACTAATAAATGCCTACGTAAATAATAAACCAACAGTAAAGTAATATGAGTAAAAAAATTTATGTAAAACATTAACAAAAAAAAATGCAACACAAAAAAACAAATACAAATTAAAAAGGAGGACGATAGTTATGATAAAATTGAGGAGGAAATTGTTGGAATTGTTGATGTTGAACAGGCAAAGACATGTTCAAATTAAAACGTTGATTTTGTGGTTGATGAAATCGCATAAAATTTTGAGGATGTTGAAAAAGTTGTGGACGTAAAGGTTGTTGAAGCATTTGTTGTACTTCTACAAAATTTTGAACTCCAAAAAATGGATGAACGAATTGTTGTTGTTGATTAATTGGTTGTTGTTGTGGTCGAGGTTGTTGTACAGGATGATCTTGAATATCAAATCGACGATCAGCTTTTGGACATCTTGAAAATGCAGATTTCTGAAAAGACAAAATATTATTTTCTATTAACAGTCGAATTAAACTTACTTGTAATTCTTCATCAATATCAGCAGGCAAACAATTAAGAATAAATTGTGGTTTTGCAGATCTCCTTAATGCTCTTTTAATTGCTTCTGAAGTTCCAGTTTCTGGTAAAACAAAATCAGCATCATTTTTATCATTCTCCAATACAGTATCATACAGCATATCCAAACATTCACCACCAGTTAAACCAGATTGTCTAACCTTATTTCTAACTTGTCTTCGAATTTTTTTTGCTTTAACATGATGAGGAGTTCTTCTCCAACAACAATGATCAGATTCATCAGGATCAGAATGAAATTTGACAATTCTTTTGGGTTCACAGATTCTTCCAGTAACATATGTAACTTTGGGAACAACGGGAAGTTCAGAATTTTTAGCTTTAGAGTTTTCTGAACGGCAACCGGAACATCTGAATATTCCAACATCAGGATTCTTTTTGTGTCGACGTTGTAAATTATATTCATATATCATTCCAGGATGAGTTTTGGATTGAAAAGTAACATTAATACTGTTTCGTGCAGATACACCATAAAATTTTCCGATCCATTCTTCTTCCATAATTACCAGAATTTTAAAAAACAACTTGGAAAAAAAATTGAAAAAAGAAATTTATATTGTATTGGTTTTAATTTTAATTTTTTAAAATTTTTTAACAATAATTGTTAAATTTTTAATGTGTTCATTTAAAAAAGAAATAAAAGAGAAAAATTATAGCCACAGAGCAAACGTATTTTCCCATCTTTCGACTAGGCTGCACTCATTTGGATTATTTCTTGCAATATAAGGTCATTATTATGAGCGTAACCCAAATAACATGAAACCCCAAAATATGAGCTGCAATTTCGGTGGTTCTTAAAAGTTGTAGGGTAGAAAATTTAAAAAAAAATCTAAAAGTGTTTACTGTTGTTTTTTCTGACAATAGTACTTTATTTTGGATGGGATATAACCCCTTGGGAAAGAGCACACCTTTGATCTTGTGCTAATGGCGGTAAAAGATCAAAGGGTTTTTTTCGGAATCATGCAATATGTGCCATCTTTTATATCAATAAAACAGATTCAAATTTTTTATATTTTTTTGTTTCAAAAGTTTCAAATTTCATTCCATTTTTTTTCTTCTTTGTTTGAACAATTTTTTTCAAGCATAAAAATAAAGCACCAGAAGCCATTTCTTTCTGTTTTTAGATTAAAAAGATAACGTCACTTTTTTGTATTACTGTAAAAATTTTAAATTCAATCTTGTTTGAAATTTAAAAAAAGAACAAACACGTGTTTACAAAGCAAAAATGCACCTGTTTTTTTTTGTCAGTGCCGTAACCATCAATGGCATATTTATCGTTTTTTTATTTAAATGAACTATGTACACATAAAATGGACGAAAAAATACATGAAATTTGCTCTCCAACCAGGTGAATATTCTTCCCATCATGAAAAAAGATGGAAAAGGACCGAAAACTTTCTGACATCTTGAATGACATCTCTCATTTTTATTCTTGAATTGTTTTCCTTCAATTTTTTCATCATCATTTTCATTTCATTTCTATTTTTATTGTTGTTTCTCTTAAAGATTGTCAGGCATTTTTTTCCATCTTTTTTACTATAATTTGATAGCTATCGTTTTTCCAATACTTTTCTATTTTTTTATAGACAAAAAATATTTATTTCTTCTTTTTTCCCATTTTTAGATGCTCCGAACAATGCCTTCCTTCTTTTTCTTACATGTATTTTTATTTTTTCAATGATGCCAGAAAAAAAGAAAATGATTGAAGAACGACGGCTCCTTTTTCCCCCTTTTTTTGTGCACTTTTTTCTTTCTTTTTAAAAAATAATAATTGAGCTTTCAAAATAGCAAAAGAAAAGATGGAAAAAGCTTAGAATCCCATTTTTCTTCTGTTCTTTTTGTTGCCTTGAAAAGTTTTATATGATTCTATGTTTTTGAGCGGTTTTGAAATTTACAAAAAAAGAAATTTAAAAATTTTAGGATCAAAAATTTTAACTTACAGTATTTTTTTCCGTGTGAGGATTGCTTTGATTGTTTTTGGAATGAATTTTATCTTTTAACAATTTGAATAAATTACTGTAAAAGTGGTATTTCACTTTGATGGAAGCGAAAGAAATGAGTTAACCACATTACAAGAATACAGTAGTTTTTCTTCTTTTTCCAAAACATTTAAATGAAATTGTTTTTTGAACCGTATTTGGTTCACAGATATTTCGCTAAAAAATTTTTCGTTGATTTTTGTGAGAACCAAAATGTCCCTGATTTTTATAAAAATAATATAGTTGAACAAGCTCGTCAAATTCTACTTTTACTTTTTCATTTGAATTTGTCTTGGATTTTCTATCGATAAATCCAAGAGTATTTTTTGACGAAATATCCATGAATCAGATTTCCACAAAATTGCTGCAAATATTTAATATTAAATTAAGATACTCATTTTTTTACCCTTTTTCCCTACTGTTTCCACCCATGTTTTAAACAAATTCTCATAAAAATTTTTCATTACAAGTCTTTTTTATCTGCTTGTTTGTTTCCGTTTTTTTAATTATTACATTTCTTTTTTGTTTCGTTTATTTTCAAACATTCATTTTATTGCAATTCTTGTATTTGCTTGCTCCCGAGAAATATTTGTTTGTTTTTCTCGCAATTTTTACCACTTTTACACTTTTATAATTTTAACCTCGAAACAGAAAAAAATGTTTCATGCTTTTGTTTTAACGAAAAAAATGAGATTTGTAAAAAAAAATATATCCGTTTGGGTTTTTTTTGCAAAAAAAACCGCGTTACAAAACGCCTCTTCAAAAATGCTGTCAACTTTTTTATACCTTTTTTTCTTTTTTTTGACAGCTGCCTGCAGATTTGTGTTTAAACTTGAGAAGTTTTTTGAGAGGGTTTTCGTTTGGTTTAAGGACAACGAACAGGAAAAATCTCTGAAGTGGATAAAGAAAAGTGTCATGGAAATTTTACTTTCTTTCTGCAAAACTGATTATTGAATCCTACTTTTTCCTTGCGTTTGAGATAATTTATGCAAATTTTTTATTTTGGAAAAGTTTGCATAAGGATGGAGATTTTTACCTATTTGCTCTGTTAAAAAACATGCCCTAAAATATCTATCAATTCTTTAGTATATTCTTTAGAACAAATTTCATAATATAATCTAACATCTAAATGCCCCATAATCAATCAACCTTATGCAAATTTTTTTGTCCAAAAACCTAGATTTCTTCATTTTTTAGCGATACGTCACAAACTTGCTTTTTTACTTCCCCTTAGGAAAGTTTTGCCAGAAAAAAACAACTTTCCACTTCTCCCTCCTATTTCATTTTTCCCCTAAATTTATAACCAAATTTCCTTAAAAATTAGATTATCGCCTCCCTTTTTGATGCCAAAAATTTCCAAGAAAAAACATACACAAACTTTTTTTATAAAGAAAAAAAACCAAATTTCGTTTTTTTTGCAACACATAAAAAGTTAACTGCTACGGCAGCCGTAGTTGGTAGGCAGGAATAAATATACCCTTTTTTCAAAAGAATTCTAAAAAAATTTAATTTGAAATGATCAAAGTTTGCTATTTTTTAGACATAGTCATGGCTACTATTCTAAAAAAATAGCATTCAAATAGTATGGCTTAAAATTGATTAATTTAATAATTCAATGCACTTTTTTACAGAAAAAATTTTTGGAGCCAAAACTGCATTTTCTATTTTTCCACAATGTTTTCGATGAAAAAAATAGCATGTTTCAAAGCAAAATTGTATTTTAAACTTTTTTTGCTTTTTTCTATTCATTTTCTCTGTTAAAAAGAAGGACCACCCGGAGTGTTTTGAACCAAATTTTGTTACATTTTTTCAACACATTTTTTTCTTTCCTTTTTTAAAACTGTCAATTAACTCTTCAAAAAGCCGAAGAGGAAGAAAAAGAAGCCGGAATTGAAGTTTTTCATTGATTGAAAAAAAATGTTAAAAATAGGCTTCAATTTTCCTTAGTCATGTTTTAAAAAATTAGCAATTAGGATTCTTTTTGCTTTAATAAACATCAAATAGTTGATAAAAAAATTTAAACCTGCCTCAGAGGCATATTAGCAAACAATCAACCTCGTTTTTCGTGCAATCATGGAAAATTAATTCCTTGAAAGCAGAAATGAAAATTTGTAGTAAGGGAGTCAGTTTTTCATGTTTTTATCACTGGCAGTTTTATTGGCAGGGAATTGAACTTTTTTAATGTTGGGCTGCAACACTTGAGCGCATTAACCACTAAACTATCCGCACAGAGGACAAAAGTGGCAAGTAAAGGTTGTTGAATCAGAAACAAACATTTTTAGAGCCGAATAAGTTTTGTTTTATCCAAAATAAAATTGCAGATTTAAATAAAGCTTATAACATTTTTATTCAATTTTTTAAACGAAAAATCTTTGACAAAGCAGTTTATGGTTTCATAAAATCATTTAAAATATGCAAATTTCATAAAGAGCCCCCAAAATTTGCATAATTCAAAAAATGTTAAATTATTTTAACAATTATGTCATCGTTTTTCCTGTGTTTTCTCTATAATACTTTTTTAGATTTGCTTCTTTCTACATCCTCCCACGGTATATTTCTCTCACAAAAACCATTTCGAAGTTCCGCATCTAAAAAAACTCAGTTTCATTGAAAATGAATCTCAACTTTCACATTTTCGTCATTTCCCATCCATCCCTTTTTTGAACCCCTCATTTTTTGCTGCTTTTGGTTGAAAATCTCAAGTTTAAGTTTTTCTTTTTCTTTGATTAACCTTTTGTCGAGAACGTTTTTTCCTTTCCGACGCTGTCTATTTCCGTTATATTTTTTGTGCCAAAAAATTTGTAATTTCACGTCATTTCCATTTTTTGGCCTTTTTTCCATCGTCTTCTTTTTCAAAAAATGGAAGCAAGCGTGGGGTTTAAGAAAAGAAATACAAGGTTGTGTCTACAGCAAAAATGCCATGGCATTTTTCTTCAAATACAAACCTTTTTCTTTTTTTGTTAATGAAAGTTCAGAGTCCTTTTTTCCCTCTGAATTATTTATTTTTATTTTAAGCAAGTACAAATCTTTTTTTGCTCTTTCAAATGTAAAAAATGGCATTTCTTTTGTTTTCCGACGCAATTCTTTTTTGCATTTTTTTACCTTTTTTCAATCTTTCCACGCCATCAAAAAACACGAAAAAATGCAAAAAAAAGTGATGCCAAAAAAGAATTTTTTTGTGCCAATAAAACACGGGAAATGCCAACAAATAAATGCCGTAGCCGCCCTTTCCTTTTATCAATTTTTGGTTGCCAATATTGCCGATTTCATGCTTGCTTCTTTTTGTGCGAACACAAACCACGTTTTTTTATTTTTTGCTGCTGCTTTCTGGTGCCGTAAACTTCTGAGCTTTTTCCCTCTTTTCAAAGGAAAGCATCAACCCGAAAAAAAACTTGTCTGTACTTTTTTGTTTCTTTGCTTCATCGTATTCTTTTTGCTTTTGCCATGTCATCAAAGTAAAAGAAAAAGGATGGCAAGAAAAAAAAGCTCAGCCAATTTCGTTTTTTTTAAAATTTCTATGGTGCCACCAACGACTACTTCAACAACAAACATCGAAAAAAAAGAAAGAAGAATTTTCATGAAAGCTCTTTTTTGAAAAAAAAGCTTCTTTTTTTATTCTTCTTCTTCCTTCTGCTTCCATGAAAAAAAGAAAAAGAAGAAGTATGTATGCTTTGATGGTGGCAGAAAAAAAGAGAAAAGAAGAAGTTAAAGCTGAAGAAGAAGAAGACTTTACTCTTCAATTTTTTAGTTTCTCTCTCCTCTTCAGAAGACATGAAAAAAAGCTTCGATTTTCTTCTTTCTTTTTTTCATTTTTTTAACTCTCCTGTGTTTTTTTTCGCTGGCCGCAGGGGTGCTTTTAGTAGTTGTTGGGGATATAAAAAAATGAAAAAAGGAAGCAGCCAGCAATGGCATTTTGCTGTTGTGTGCAGATAAATTTTTTAAAAAAACATTTACATACCATTTTGTGTTTTTTTCTCCTTTTTTGATTTGTTACTGTCTATCTACAGTACACTTTGTAGTTATTATTCATCGAAATTTCCGGTTTTTACTGTTTTTTGAACCTTTTTAAAATCTTTTTTTGTGCCAAAATCGTTTTTTTGAAAAACTGTTGAAATACACTTTTTCTCTTTTTTTCATTTTTGAAGTACTATTTCAAACATGAAAAAAAATGCGCAGATGAAATAAGGGGCAAAAAAGAAGGCATAGGGTTTCATCTAATCCTTCCCTTTCCTTCCCTATATTTTTCTCCCCTCTTTCATGCCCCATATTTTAAAATATTTTTGTCTGTAAATTATTGCTTTTCAAATATTCCACTTTTTTTTTTCAAACCCTCAAATTTCTTTTATCCCTATGTTTTTTTTCTTTTGTTTAATTTTTTTTACAAACTAAAACCCCCGGATTTTTTTAAAAAATGTAATAAATGATTAATGTGAAAAAAAATATATCGGATTTATTCTTTTTTTATTAAAATTTTTAGCTATCTTTAATTTTTTTCGAAGCTTTTTAAAGATTTTATTTTTTTAATACTCTTATAAAAATTTTATCCTGTATGTTTTAAATAAAAATTTTCACGTAAAATTCATGCTATTTACGATTATTAAATATTTTCTTTTTAAAAAGTCATATTCTACTAATTACAATAATCTTCTTTACAAAAAAAAATTTGTTTTGGGACGTCAAAAACAACATTTTAGTAGCTGTTGTTTTTGACGTCGAAATGTTTTATCGAAATTTAACCCATCGGATATGGTTTTGTTTTTTCCGACTCAAAAAGGATTTCCGGCTTTTGAAAAATAGCTTTTAAATTTAGTGTTTCTGTTTTTTAAAGAATTTATTTGTTTTAATTTTTTGTCTAAATTCAAGCTGGAAGCGAATATTTTTAAATTTTAGGTTTTAAATATTTCGTAATCGTTTTTTGTTTCCAATTTTAAAAATGTAACGTTTTATAATTGGTGAAATAATACTTTCATAGATATGTTTAGGGCATTTACCACTAGATTTCTGTTATTAGAATTTTATTTACGGATTTCTATAATTTTTTTTTTGCTTAAAATATGCGAAAATCAGCTATTTTTCAGGATTTTTAAAACTTTGGTGCACCTTCATAAAATGACATAAAAACACCTGGGATATGGTTTTTTATCATTTTTAAAGGAAGCGTGTCGGATAGAAGAAGATAATTTTTTTGTTAACCAGTGCTCTTAACACGACATCTCTCTACTAATTGAAAAAAAATTTTTTTTGGTAGAGAGCTTTCATCAATGTCGTGTTAAGAGGACTGGTTAACAAAAAAAATTATCTTCTTCTATCCGACACGCTTCCTTTAAGCTATTTTGGACCATTTTTGGTCCGTTAACCGAACACAAAAAGAGACCGTGACTAAATTAGCCATGCGGATATGGTAAGGATGCTGTTTTCCGCATAGCTCATAAAGTGAGCATCAAAACTTTATTAATTTCTAATTATTTTTTAATGTTTTATAATTAGTTGAAAAATATCTTAAGTAAATGAGTCATGTTTTTCCCATGCTTTTTTTACTTGATTAACATGAGTAATTTGTTTGCGGAAATTCGTTGAGATAATTACCTAAATTATCTTCTTATTTACATTTTCACTGTCGTTGCTGTTAATTGTTTTGGAAAACTTTTATAATGACTTTTTTTGATTACATTTATCATATTTATTTTATACACGTTTTCGTTAATTTTTTCCCCAAAAATACATGTATGAAATTCGATTGATTTGAAAATTAATAGTCCCACATTTTTTGTATTTGACGAAAACCAAATTTACATGTATCTTGAAGGTAAATCTAATTTTAGAATAACGTTTTGATATTTAAATGTAAACCAGGAAGCTTTTATTAATTAAAATAAAAAAATACACGCTCAAGTTTTATACTGGTTTGTTAGAATCTTAAAAAATAAAGTAAAAATCCCATGTATATTTTCACACAAGTTTTCTCATGCTAATTTCTTGATATAAAAATTAAATTTATTAACAAAAAATATTTTATTAAAGTATATTTTTAAATGTGTTATTTATTTAATCCATTGCCCTTTTTATTATCCCCTATTTTTGGTTCAAATCCCTTCATGTTATTTTTGGCTTTCTTCCATGGCATCCCAAAAAATATTTTCATTGTTCTTCTTGATTTATTTCTCTCCCCTTCTCTTCTTTCTTATGTTAATTAACATTTAAAATATGTGTATTTATTTCTCTCTTTCAATCAAATATTCATCAGTTTTTTCCGTCTTTCTTTGAAAATATTTTGAAAGCAAAGAAAAAAAGTATCCGTTTTCTTTTTCATCTTTGAAGGAAGAAAAAGAAGAAGCAGTCGATTGCTTCTTTTTTTTCTTTAATTTTTGCCGTTTTTTGCCGTTTTTTTATGCTCGAGCGCGCTTCTTTTTTGCGCATTGCCAAAGCTTCTTCTTTCTTTTTTATGCTTATTTTTATTGTTTTTCAGTCTTTCTTTCATCATCATCATTAAAGTGACTTAAAAAAAGCTGCTACAGAAAAACAACAACAAAACATCACTAAAATGCCACCACCAATATTATTACCATTTCTATTATTAATATTTACAATAATATTTCCATCAACAATTGAAGCAGTAAAATGTTTAGATTGTGTTGGAAGAAATTGTATGGGAAATTTTTGTGAAGGTGATTATTGTGTTCTTGCACATTATGCTCCAAGATGGGGTACTGTAGAATGGGGTGAACCAAGGGTTGTAAAAGGATGCATGAGTGGAAAAATGCTTCGAAAAGATGTTCGATCACATTGCGAAACAGTTGATGAAAATGGAGAGGCAAGTTTTTATGTGGCATTAGAAATAAGAGTTTTATAACAAGATATTTAAAAAGCAATTTATGCAAATTTTTGTATTCCTAAATTTGCATAAATTTATAGTTGAAATTTAAATAATCAAAACTACGAAATAAGAATATCTAAAATCATGAAATTTATTAAATTTGCATAAATATGAAACCAAATTTTAAAAATCGGATGAAATGAAAACTTATGCAAATTCATGAATTTTTAAATTTTTAAATAAAAGTTTTGCATAAATGTTCAACTGAAAATAAATATCGTAAATCCGAAAATCCCAAAAACAATTTTACTGACCTAAAACTGTTAAAATCACAAAATTTTTCAAATTTGCAAAAAAAATTACACAACTAAGATTTGTATAATTTTTTAGGAAGTTTTTACTTGCTTCTGTGACAACAAAGATTACTGTAATGGTGATAAAGCTGCTCAGAAACTTGAAATTCAACCTGTGCCATTATTGACTTGTGTGTGTGAAGGATCACATTGTAAAGCGTCAACTTGCCTTGGGGAACTTTGCAGTTATGTCGTTAATCATAAAACAAAGAAAACTGAACAAGGTTGTGTGAATGCTTCTGTGCCATTGGTAGAAAGGAGATCGGCAGGAGCATGCATGGCACCCCCAATTACTGGTGCCATGCATCATACGGTTGCAAAAAGTGCCGAAGATTTGCTGGTTACAGAATCATGCATCTGTGGAACTGATTACTGTAACTCTGAAAAACCTGAAATAACAATTAAAGAAACAATGACCTGTACAGCCTTTGTTCGAGCCGATGTTTTGGGGAATAAAATGGTTTCCAGAAATGTTACGTGCACAGGAGAATTTTGTTTTAAAGCTACAATTAAATCTGATATTGGACATATGACCTCATACAGCACAATGGGATGTGCAAGTTTTATTGATGATGCCCAACTTGCAGAAGAACTAAATCCAACTGGTTGCGCGAAATTTGAAAGTGAAAATGTTCAAGTTGAAGCTTGTCTTCGGGTATGTTATTTGTATAAAAATAATAGATTTGTCTTTCAAAAAACTTTTTAATTTTTGTTATTTTGTCGCTAAAAATAACAAAAAATCATTAAAATACCAAAAACACCAAAAATTTGCATTTTCTGGAAAAAAATTTTTTTCTCGTGTTGAACATAAAAAAAAGAATTCTCCCCGTCCGGGAATTGAACCCGGGTCTCGCACGTGACAGGCGCGGATACTTACCACTATACTAACGAGGATGGTGGTGATGGACACACTTTTGGTGTCCATGTTCAACAAAGAGAAACACTGCTCGCAAAAGAAAAGTGCACTTTTTTATTTTTTTGTTTTTGCTTAAAAAAGAAGCGCTTTTTTGTGATAAAAAGAGCAATAAAGTAATAAAATTAATAGATTTCTAATTTTTTAACACGTGTTGGAGTAATATTTAGGCCCTGGAGGCAAAAAAAAAATTATAAGGTGAAGTATTTTTTCGTTGTTTTTTCATTTGGTCTTAAAAATTTTAAGAAGTTTTTTAGGGATAAATGTAAAATAAAAGTAGTAAAATAATAGATACGTATTAGTTTTAATCGAATTAAACATGTTTCAACATGTGATAAATATGCCCTCAAGGCACGAAAAATTTTAACAACAAAAAACATTTTTGGTATTTTAGAAAACTTGAGTAATGCAAAAAACTACTTTCGACAATTTAAATAATATACATTTTTTTGCAGACCGATGATAAACGTGCAATTGGTCGAGCTCGAGCAAATCAAGAAGTCACAAGTCCGAAGCGAAAATCCAAAGCAAAATCAGGGGGTGGCAAAAAACCTGCAAAAATGGAAGTCTCCTACGATGACGAAGAGGAAGGCGAAGATGCGGCTGCTGAGGAAGAAGAAAAACCAGCTCGTCGAAAACCAAAATCAAAATCTAGAGCTCCCGAGCGGGAAGAAGATGCTCCAGAAAAGGAAGAGGAATCAGAAACCCCAAATGAAGAAGAAGGAAATGAAGAAGAAAATGAAGGCAAAAAAGAAGAAGCTGAAGCCACAACTCAACATTACATTTTTGAACGACCCACAATTGCCCCAGTTCCAGAAGAAGATTCAAATATTACAATTATTAGCGTATTTCTACTAATTATTGTTGGAATTGTTTTGAGTGGAGTTGTTTATAAGCTTGAACTTCATAAAAGGCTCTTCCGATCTAGTTATGATACTGTAGCTGGAGGGTAAACTTCTTAACCAAAAAAATTATTTACCACAAATTTGAAACTAAATTTTATTCAAATTTAGTTTTAAAATTCTAATTTTCTTCTATTTTTGCTCAATTTTTTAATGTTATTTTTTTTGGTTATCTTTTTTTATTTAAATCAGTCTTTAACAATTTTTTAACTTATTAATTTTTTTTAATATTCTATTTAACACCACAAATCTCAACAAACTCCGAAAACGGCCGAAATTACTTAAAACTACCTTCCATTTTTTAATTGTTTTTTGTTGAAAAGCTTTATTAAACTCAGTGTTGTTAGAGTTGTAAGTAACTGTTTTGGTTACGTTGTCACAGAAATTTGTGACTAAATGTGTGACATTTATTTGTGACATGCTTTAATTCATTTATTAATTTAAGTTACTTTACATGACATGTCACCAAATTGTCACACTTTTTTGTGACACATTATTTAAAGTATATCATAAATTTGTGTGACATCAAAACCAATCAGTGCCACAACTCCTAGACGATGATCGTTACAAAATATTCGTCACATAATTGTTATCTTATTATCTTTTATCCGGATTTAGCAAATCTGTTTTGCCAACTTTTTTAGCTTTGACAAATATTTTGTGACAATCATTTTTTACCGCTTTTATTTTATATATTTTTACATTATTTTTGTACCTAAAATTTTTTTAACTGATCTCTTTTTTATTACTTTTTTTGTACTTTTTTAAAATTTTTGTAGTCAAATTTGGCGCAGTTTTTTTATAGGGATAAAAAGCACAAATTCACTTCCATTTATTTTTTAAAATATTTTTTATGTAAATTTTTTCTTATCGCATTTCAAAGCTATCTTCTTGTTTTTTTATGTTTTTTTAGATCAATTTTTTTTGCAAGAAATGTCTTTCTTTTGTTTGTTTTTCTTTGATCTTTTTCTTCAAATCCCTAAATTTTAGCCCCGATTTTGATTAATTTTTTTTTTAATTTTTATTCAAATTTTTTTGTCTTGCAATATTCTAATTTTTGTTGTTGTTTAGTTTTTTTAAAACTTTAATACTTTTTAAAGCGATATTTTTTTAAAATCAGTAATAATTAGCATTTAATATTTTTGTAAAAGTAATATATGTTTTAATTTTTTGATTGTTTAACTTTAAGTAAATAAAAAAATAAATTTTATAAAATAAAGGCTTTTTTATTGATTGATTTTTGTCAAAACCTTTTGAATATGGCAGGATTTAAGTAGCTGATAAAAAATTAAAAACAGATAAAAAACAAAACTATCCAAAAATATTCCTAATAATAAAAAATATAAAAATTATTACCAAAAAAATTACTTTTAAAATATTAATTTTAATTAAAGAGATTTTTTGTCAATATTTTGTTGTTGTCGAATTTTGTAAGCTTTAAATAAAAGTGTAAGAGAGACAATTCCAATTAGGCCCCCAACACCGATAACGGTCAAAGTTTGATTATCATCCAAAGCATCAAGGATTTGTTCTTTAACATGCTCATAAAGATTTTCAAGGGCTGTTGGGGGTTCAGGAACCCGATGTCCACGTTGATCTTTGAATTTTGAAAGGGCAAATCCAGTTAAACCTTTTGGATCTTTTGCAGGGTCATTGTAACGGTACATTTTTCCTCGATGGAATCTGAAAGTAGGTAAAGGTTACGGTTGATTATGCAAATTTCTGTTTGATGACACACTATTGCAACTGAACAAATTTAAAAAACTTACAATAAGAAAGTTGGGCATTGTCCATCATCAATTCTGAATCTCTCTGTTACATCATCGCTGACACTGGTATCAACTTTTCCAACATTTACTAATCCTCGAAGTCTAAAAAATCATATTTAAAAATTTGCATATACACTTTTCTCCGGCAGATTTCAGTATCGATGGATTCAAAATCTGATTAAAATTTACGTAGAATTCAAAATTATCTCAACTACTTAGAAATCAAATAAAAAACGAAAAAAATTCTTAAGGAATCAGGATTCAGAATCTTTGGATTCAGAATCCAGATATAATGTTTTTGGAAAACACTCGTATCTCCATCCGGATGTTAATGTGGATCGAATGATTTTCTCGAAAAGTTTCGAATTAAGGAAATCTTACTTATGTGCCACAGTTTCCCAAGTTGCAACAAATGCATTACAATCTGGTTCTTCGCTGTCATAAAACATGACAAACCAATCTAAAGTTCCTTCATCCGGTGAAAAAGAATCCGTTCGACTTTCAAAATTTTCATCTGTTAAATCCCAGGTTGCAACTTCATCCTTAAAAAAATTTGCATAAATCTATAAAACTGTTGTATCATACTTACATGTGCTCGAATCCATCTCCATACGATTTCTGAATCTTTAAATTCGCCATCATAAAGAATTGGATTCCTTCGACGAAAATAGACAAGGGATGGAAAAGTATTAACTCCAAATTCTCGAGCAACTCTTCGATCATCAGTTTTAACAACCTGAAAATTATATGCTTTGGCACTTTAATAGGTATAAGATTTGTACTTCGATATATCCAGTTGCTTCAATATCATCATCAATTTCTTCAACCTCTGATAAAGCTTCACCGCAATTTGGACAATTCACCCGACCATCATCTGAAAAACGTTTTGGTAATTTTGGCATTTTTAAACTTATTGAAATGCCATTGATAACAATAGCACTTCGTATTATGCAAATTTTTCAACAAAGCAATTTGTTGAAAAAATCACTGAAAAGAAACTTACAAAAGAAGACAACCAAATTTTTGACAGCATCTTTTAAAATTTCGTCAATTTTATCTTCATCAACATCTTCAATTGAAAATTCTTCCCCAGGTCTGGAGGGTTCTGGGGCTGGTGGGGCCTTTGCCTAAAATATTTTGATTTTTATTATCAAAAGTTTATTTATAAGTTGAAGTTAACGTTTTTTTTTATTTTAAAAAAGTCAATAAAAGTTTTGTTAGTCAAAAGAATTTGAGCTTTTAACTCTAATGTTAATAAAAAACATTAGTCATTTTTCGGAGGGAAACACTCAAAAAATATAAGTGCTTTCATGTTTTTTAAAAGTATTCTCAAAAAGCTTGGATATCGGATATGAAATTAATTTTTATCTATCAAAAATGCAAGAAATTTTATATTTGAATTTTTGACAAAAATTTGAATAAAACACATTTTGATTAAAATTATTAGGTTTTATGCAAATTTTAAGGAATAAGTCTTACAAGGTATTTAAATTTTAAAAAGTTGTGTTATTTAATAATCAATTACAATTAAACCAAAAATCTTACCTTAGTTTTTGCGGCAGTATTTTTGCCACCCTTTTTATCACTGCTGCTGCTTGGAAGTGGTGGAGCTGGATCTTCTCCAGCTGTGGCTCTGGCATGATTCTTTTTAACTTTTGCTTCGGCGACTTCAAAAAACGATGAAGCAACCAAAAAGATTACTCCAATTGAAAGAATAAGCGTCAAAAATGTAGGAGTCCTCACCCTCATGATTGATTGATTCAATTACTTTAAAAAAAAAACCTTGTTTAAAAAAAGTAATAAAAAAGTAAGTAAATAATTCTCGGAGTTTTTTTTTAATATAAAAAATTTATAAAAAAATTAAACAGTGTCAAAAAAATTTTCGGAGAGGTAAGAATAAAAGTGTCAATGAAGTTGAATGAAAAAAAAATTTGTAGAAAAAAATGCAACAGCAAAAAAATAGATCGAAAAAAAGTAAGGAAAAGGGATTTGGATTTTTCTTTGTCGGATCTATTATTTTTATTTTTTTTTGTTCCAAAAAGCTTCGATTTTTAGTTGCTGTTGTTGTTAGCTTTAATAATAATTGTGTGTGTATGTGATATCCCCTTCTTTTTTTTATTTATGTACGCACGTATGTGTGTGTACATTATTTTTCTTTCTTTTCTTGCTTTCATTTCTTTGATCTTTCTTAAGCTTGGATTTGATTTTAATGCCTTGCTTACTCTTTTCATATTAAAACATTCTCTCTTTTTTGAATGAAAGAAAGCTGCCACGAAAATAAAAAATCAAAGACACAAAAAATGGATTTTTTTGTGTTGAACGTTTTGTTTGTCGTTGCTTGAGGACATGATAAAAAAAATCAAGGAAGAAAAGGCAAAAGGTTTGGGGGCGAAGATCATTGTCGTCGTCGTCTGCCATCAGCTTTTAGTTTCTTCTAATCAATGTCAACCAGTGTTATCGCGCTCCCGCTCCCGCTACCGCTCCCGCTACCGCTCCCGCTCCAAACACATGGAGCGGCTCAGGAGCGGGAGCGGTTCCAGAAGCGCGGGAGCGGAGCGGGAGCGGTTCCGGCGGGAGCGCGCTCCCAAAAGTTTTCAACAGATTTTTTTCTTCTCAAAGAAATAACGAAAATTTAAAATTTCAACAATATTCTTATGCAACATGCAAACAAAAAGCTCCAAAAATAGCAGTTTTTGTTATTTCTTTTTTAAGTTTTGATAAATGTTTAAACATAATATACACACGTGGTCGGAGGACAGATTTTAAAATTTTCGCGACCTTTTTTTCCAAAGGGTCCCCCTGTGGGTTTTTTCAAATTTTTTTTCAATTTTTGGTGAATTTCTCATTGCTTTTTTCTCATTTTTTTTTATTCCAAAACTTTTATCAAGCATGTGCGTATATTGGAAAAAAAATGCGTGAATAATAATCACTATATCAGTCTCATAAAAAACAGCATGCCTTGAGGTTATTTTACATGTAAAACGGGCTTTTGGTTTACGATAAAGCTTGCCATTAAAATTACCATAGTCAAAAATCTACATTGACGGGAAATTGTCATAATTTAATGAAAATGCGATTTTTCGAATTGAATGGGTATAATTCACAATAAAAAAATTTTTATTGTAAAATTTTGCCTTTGAAAAGAGCTCGAAGCGGGAGCGGGAGCGGTAAAAATCAGGAGCGCTCCCGGGAGCGCTCCGGTAGCGGGAGCGGTTCCGGAAGCGCGGGAGCAGGAGCGGTAGCGGGAGCGCAACTTTTTTCGGGAGCGGGAGCGGAGCGGGAGCGGAAAAAGTGGTAGCGCGATAACACTGATGTCAACAACACGGCGGCAGCAGTTTTTCATTTTCTGGCATAAACTTTTTTAATTATCTCACATTTTTTTTCTGGTGACACTTTTAATTCAAACTTCAAAGTCCGTTTTTGATTTTTTTTTGAAATTTTTCCGAACTTTTCAAAAAAAAACATGAAAACATAATAATCTTCAAAAATAACATTTAATTCATATTTTTTGAAAAAATTAATTTAATAATGCATAATTTGAAAAAAACGAGATAAAAATAGCCTGTTGCTTTTATGCAAATTTAATTACAAAAATTTTTTGAAAAAAACAAACAATCAAATTAACACAATTGCAAATGCAAACGGGATATTTGAAATCCATCTTTTTTATTATTCTTAGCAAAATTATGCCGTACAAAGAAGGTCCACTATTAAGTTATATCCAATTTATGATAACTGGATATTTTGGAATTGATGTTGCGATAGAATGTCCAAAAAAGATGTTAAAAGAATATTACGAAGATGAAGCAAAACCTACAATATACCCGATTGGAGAAAAGAAAAAGCTGCCAATGACAATTTTATCCTTCATTCAACAACCTGAAATGCCATCAATTTATGGTGCCATTGGAATCCCGATAATTTTGGTGATTCTCTTTTTGAACCGAGAAAAATATGTATGTTTTTAATTTTTATCCGTTAATCATTCTGCAATTAATTTTGATAAGATTGCATCATGCTAATGACAAACAACCTTATTGTCTTGAACAGATTTACATGATTAATCTAATCAATCTTGAAATTTAGGTTCACAGTTTTGGAATTCGATTATTTACCAACTTTTATTACAGTATCCTTTTAATTCGATGCATTTTGTTAATTTCTGAAACGCTTTACAAATATATTTGGGCTTTAATTTATATGAAAAATGTAATCTGTACTTTACGAGTTCTCGATTGGGCAGAAGATGGTCCACCAAAAAAATCAAAAATTTATCTTCCAAATTCCCATGATTGGGGGGAGTTTGTTTATTATAGTTATCCAAGTAGTCTTGTTAATTTAATGTTTATAATTTTTAATTGTTTTAAGGGGCATATGTTTGGTTGGAAGAGATATTAGCATTGTATGAAAAATGGGGAAAACACATTTTTACGTGGTTATTAATTTTACATCGAATTACAACTTTCTGGGCTTGTGCCCATGCTTTTACATTTAAAAAATTTTTTAATCTCAAAAAACTTCGAACTTATTATTGGTTTTTGGGTAATTTTTAACATTTATTTTTAGACCAAATTTTCAGATTAATTTTAGTCATAATATTTTTTTCATTGTTCTAATACTGTATTTTAAAATTTAAATTTTATTTCCCCCAATTTTAACATAATTTTTTAGTTATTGCATCATTCTTATTAATATACGGTAAAAGAGTGTGTTTGAGTTTTTCGAATACAAAACGGAATACAGTAATTATATTTGAAGAATCTGTAATAATTCTGGAAACAGTTTTACATATTTTAATTACTCTTCTATCAATTTACAGTGTTTTCAGCCATCGATACAAACAAGTAATTGAAAATTACTGTAGCTTTTTAAACTTTGTTAAAGTACTGTATTTCAGAATAGTGCCCTTAAAGAATTAAAACACTTTTTATATTTCTCAATTTTTCCAACCCTGACTTCAGCAATTTTGGTATTTTTTCAACTTTTTGGTGGAATAAACAAAATTCCTGGTGAATTGTATGTTGCTGAAATTGAACGAACAAGGTCTTAATTAAATATGTCTAACAATTAATTACAGTAATTTTCCAGTATTGTGTACGGTTTTGGGATATTTGGAACATTTGCACAATGTTTTGCAATTTTATTATCAGATTTGAAACCAATTTATGATTGCATTCTACTTTTTATTTGTGTTCCAATTTATCGAAAGAATTTCACAAAAGTAATTTTAAGAAAAAATGCCGTGGCACCAATGAATGGAAATGTTGTTGTTTCAATTAGTCGTTAACAATTGCTGCAGTTTTAGGGTAATTGCTTTACGGTGAAAAATTTATTTTATTAAATTTGCATAAATTAGCATAATACTTTACTAATGTTGAAAAGAACCATAAAAATTTTCAACAACAAAATTATCATAAATTTTTTGCTTTTCAAGCATAACACAACTTTAATTTTGTGTCACATTTGTTATATTCTGGTTTTGTGCATTCCGAATTTGAGGTACATCCATTTCCCATTGTATAAAGTGGTGAATAAGAAGAAAATGGTGGAAGGGGTGGTGAAATTGTACATGCAAAGATAGTTTTATGTGATTGCATTTGTGTGCATGGAGTATTTGTATATGCACATCCAATTTGTGTTGCATCAGCATTTGCAAATGTGGCATCACCATTTGTGACAATCATTGAAGGACCAACACCCTCCTGGGCAACGGTAAATGAAAACAGCCATGTTGGAGCTTGTGAAATTGTTTCATCTAAAAGTAAGGTTTAATAATGCAAATTTGCATAAATGTAATAGCAACTTACTAATAGATTGAATATTTTCAAATGCAAGGGTATTGGTATAGGTATTAGGGATGGTAAATCCAGTGTAACAAGTTGTAAGGAAATTTTGTGTTGCTGTTTCAAGGCTACAATTATATGTTAATTTGTTGATATTTTGCCCTGCAGGTGCGGTGATGCCATTTTTCATTACAAATTTGCCTTTGGCAATTTCAGATCGTTTTTCATTAAATACTTTTAAGATCTGATTTCGCATTGCATCATTCATAGAGGATTTTCCATCACCTTTTAAACAGCTTCCAGGTGTCAAAGATGGAGTTGTTGAAGGATTAATTGGGGCTTTGGTGGTAGTTGTAGTGGTTGAAACAACTTTTGTTGAGGTTGTTGAATTTAAAAATGGTGCCGTAACTTGCATTGTCATTCCACAAAAGTTTTGACCTCTCTTGACCCGAACAAAACCATTCTCACCCCAATCAGGTCCCCATGAATTTTTGATAATCCAATAATCTGCAGTATATCCAACAATGACCATACCATGTTTTCCAATTTTATTTTCCTTGCATTCTGCAGCCGGGAAATCCAAGACTCCAGATTTATATGACATAAATACCTGTGGCACATAGATAACAACAGATGCTGGACCATAATTGTACAATTGTGCAGCAAAAGTTGATTCATCTTTTCCAAAGTTTCGATATCCCCCAATATAATATCTTTCATTACATCCAATTGGGCATGGATCTTCACTTGAGCCAAGATAAGGTTGACATGATTCTGTTGTAATTCCATTCTTTTGAATATGTTTAAGGGTATTAATTACATCTCCACCCTTGCATTTATTGGCACCTGAATTACAGCTAACAAGATTTTGTTCAGATAAATCCAAGCTTTGATTAAATCGAAGAAGGTATTGTGATTCCACAATGGCGGCAGATGTAAATGCCCAACATGATCCACATCTATGTTGATTTTTAACTGGTGAAACTTTTCCAGCAGCTCGAAAATCAAATTCTTCTGGAACTACGGTAGAAACAAGGTCATCAAGGGCAGATCGCTTTCCACGGGAATCGTCTTCGGGGGAGTCATCGGGAGTTGTGGCACCCAAGAACTATAAAATTTAGAACTGTACAATTGAATTAATGTTAGTAACATGTTTGGAGAATACCTAACAACTTGAGATTTGAAGGTTCATATTTTTAGGAAAGTTAAAAGCAACATTAGTGACTGGATCATTTTGCCAAAGCGCGCGCAATTTGAAATAATTTTGAATTTGGCGCGTTTGGCGAAATATTCCAAAATGTTAAAACTCAATTTACTAAAAATTATCCTTCTCGTTCACGAGTCAATTCCCAGTTACTATTACAGCTCTACAAAAACCTTTATTTACTTACTTGTTGTTGTTCTTCTGTTGACATGAGAGAGAATTTATTAACACCAAATTTGGCATTCTTAAATCTGCTTCGAAGACCTTCAATATTCTTTTTTGATTTACGAAAATTTCCAAGTCGTCGTCGAATATCTGATGCATTTGAAGGCTGGAATTTAAATTTATCCATTACAGCTGCAAATTCGTCAACATCTGGGGCATTGGCATCAGAGCTATTTAGAAGTTTCTTAAAATCAAGAACTCCGGCATTTGTAGCAGCAATAAATGTCCCCAAAGTGAGAAAAGCAGTGATTGGAAGAACCATGACTTCCAAATAATATGCTTTTTTGAGTATCTTTGGAAAGCTTTTATATCAAATAGTTACACATAGACATAGGGTATAATAATAATAGTAACCTCCCCATCACCTTCCTAGACAGCTAGATACACATTTTAAAGTAATATTTGTTTTAACAATTTCATTTTAATAACCTTTAATAATGCTTTTGATAATTGTCACACTTTTTAATGTCTCTCAAACAGAGATATCTGAAATCCGGACCATTGCCATGCTTTCCATTGTTTGGCACATTTATCTTTTTCATTGTTGCTATTCTTGGTAAATTTTAACCTCTACAAAGCTGTACAAACATTTTAATTAAAAATTTTAAACTTCCCTAAAATATCCTTTTTTTAGAGTTATTTTATTGACATATTTTTTTGATTTCTATTGTGTCTATTTTTTGATGGTAAAAAAGGTTAAATATTCTTTCTTCATTTTCCTACTCTTTTCAAATTCAGGAAATGATTTTATTGGTTTTTTGAGGAAAAGAAAATTGGACTTTGATATACCTTTTTTGTGCTCTTTTGTTTTACTTTTAAAACACAGTTTTATGAAAATTGAAAAAAAGAATGTGTTTTAAAAATGGAATCAAAAATGCTGCTCAAACACAGCAATTTTAATTTTTATAATGTGAAAAGAAAAAATTGCGATGTTACAGTATTCTTTTTGATGGATGAAATTTTCTAATGTTGGATAAAAATAATTATTTTTCTATATTTTAAATTTGAAATTTTTACACACAAATTAATTTCTTCATCTTTATTTGAAATTCAACCGTGCAAGTCATCATCATGGCAGAATGTTAATCCCAAAAACGATATTTGTCTTGTAAAACAACAAAATTCATGATTTTAAGGTTTTTTGCAGTTTTTAAATGACATTTATTTTTGTTTATTGAGATTTTATAAATTTAATAATATCATTTTCTAATAAATTTTTTAGTAAAAATGCACATGAGCACCAACTAAAAATAGAAGCAATAAAAAATATTACATGTTTTTAACAATTTTAGTTTTATTTAAAAAACAAAAGTTCAAAAATATCAAATTTTTACTCAAATATTTTGTTTTTGACATTTTACGATTTCTTTATTGTTTATTCAAAAAAGGATGGAAACTCCTTTTGAAAGTTATATTCAATTTGCAATTACCGGATATTTCGCCCAAGATGTTGCAACCGAATGTCCAGAAAAACTGATGGAAAAGTATTATCGAAAAATATCAAATAAAACTTTTCCTAATTTGGTGACAATGACACCACTGCCATTTACTGCAGAGAATTTAATCAAAAATTCAAATATGCCATCAATTTATTGTACTGTAGCAATGCCATTTTTTATTATTATTCTAATTTTAAATCGTAAAAAATATGTAAGCTTTATTTTGGGCTTTTTTCAAATTATGCAAATTTTTGAACACTTTTTTAAAAATTTGCATAATTTGAAAAAATTTTAGAAGTTTTAAAAAAATTTTATAGATTATGCAAATTTTTTAGTTGGCTACCGTAGCCCTCATTTACCTTGAGCATTTTCAGCAAAAAAGTTACGGTATCCGATTATTTACAAATCATTACATTGCCATTCACATAATTCGTGCCATTCTTCTTATTACCGTAACACTTTATGAACAAATTTGGTCACAAATTTATTACTCCAATATTATTTGTACCGTAATCACAATGGATTATAGTTATGATGGTCCACCAGAAAAATCTAAAATTATATTACCCGATTTTCCACAGTATGAATCATTGGATTATATTTCTTTTCCAAGTAATATTTTGACTAATCGAATTTTATAAATTTGCATAATTTTTAGGAGCTTTTTATTACATTGATTCAATCAATGATACATTTAATGCTTGGACAAATCATATTTGGTCTATTTTATTAATCCTTCATCGATCAACAACCTATATCGCATGTTCGCATCCATTCATTTTTAAACAATATTTTGGTGAGAAGCGATTACGATGGTATTATATTTGTCTTGGTATGTAAATTTAGAAAGCAACAAAGGAAGAAATTTTAAAAACAATAAAATAAATAGATTTATTGAAATTTTACAAATAATAGAAGCTTGCGTTTCGGCCATTAAAAAAAGCTTTAATTTTTTTTTGACGATAAAATCTCTGAATTTTCTAAAAAAAACAAAAATACTGCACAACACACACACCAACACTATTATTTTTTGTGAACAATTCCCTAACCAATGAGGGATTCGAACCCCGTCTGCGGTGGTTCGTGCGCTGGCTCTTAACCGGTGAGCTATGCAGTACCACGAAAGAGCTGTTCCGAGTTTGAACTTATCGTCGCTTACATTTTTTTATTTTGAAAAAATAATGTGTTGAAACGTTGGGGACTTAAATCTTTATTTTTAAATATAAACAAATTTTAAAAACAGAAAAAACAACACGGTAAAATATACGTGAAAATATTTACGTAAAAAGTGTTTGTCTTTTTTTAGTTTTTGATGTTTATTAATCAGTTTTTCTGTCTTTAATAGTCAATCTTATAAAAATAATGAAACCTTTTTGAATTTGAATAAATACTGTCGTTTTGGCCTTAAAAAAGGATTTTGTTTTCGAGCTTTTTATTATTACTTGCATGGCAAAAAAATCTGATTGTAGAGAAGAAATGCTCTTTTCCACAGAAGAGATAGTTGAGAGAGAGATAAATTAAAGGACGTTTATCACCACACAAAAATATATAAAAGAATGAACAATAAAAGAAAGTGAGAAAGGGTTTTTATAAACATTTGAAGAGAAGGTAAATCATGTTTTGTATATTATGCAAATTATTATGATTGTGGACTTTCTCCACAACACTGATTTAAAGAAAAAAAAACCAAAAATACTACATAACAAACATTTAAAGGCGCATTTGAAGATGACGGGTCTCGAACCAGGTCACCTGGTCTCGTGAGCGAGCGGCTTACCACTGAGCTATGCAGTACCACAAAAGAGATGTTCCGGGTTCGAACTTATCGTTTGTCACATTTTTTTATTTGGAAAAAATTAATGTGTTGAAGCTTTTGGGATTTTAATCTTTATTTTTAAATATAAATAAATTTTAAAAACAGAAAAAACAACACTGTAAAACATACGTGTAAATATTTACGTAAAAAATGTTTGTCTTTTTTTGAGTTTTTAATGTTTATTAATCAGTTTTTCTCTCTTTACACCGCAAGTTTTTTTTAAAAAAACGGCATTTTCAATAAAAGTGAATGCCATAACTTTTTGGCAAAATGTACACTTTTTTTGCAAAATTCTGTTTATCAGTTCAGTGAACTAAAAAGCTTAATTACAGAGGTTTGAGATAGTTTTGCGATTATTTTACTATCTTAAATCGATCTCAGCACTATAATTTACCACTTGTAGATGTTTTACATCATAATATTCAGTTTAACCGATTTGTCATCAAAAAGCAATATTTGCTTTAAAAAACTGTGAATTGTAAAACCTTATATTTGTTGTTTTTGCCACTTCCAAGGCTTAATATATATTTAAATATTATCACTGATCATATATATGGCCTCTGGAATCAACAAAACTTGATATAATAGCTCAAAATGAATAATGGATATACAGGTAAGTTTCAGTATGTCAGGTTAGTTTTGATTCTGTTTTCTTATATATTATACATATCTTTGTTTTTAGGCATTCAACACTATCATTATGCTTCATATAAATGGATTAGATAATAAAAATGATGTTATTTAATGTTTATATTAAAGAATGGATGAAGAATATATACAGATATATCCTCTGATCTGTACTCCCTGCCAAATGTCTTTGAAGACATCTCATGATACAAAACATCTACAAGTGGTAAATTATAGTGCTGAGATCAATTTAAGATAGTAAATTAATCGTAAAACTATCTCAAACCTCTGTAATTAAGCTTTTTAATTGCAACAAAAATAGACTTCATCAAAAAAATAATGTTTTTTGTCCCGTGTGGAAAACGCTTATCTTAGCATTTTTCAAAATGCCGTTTTTTCTGAAAAAACTTGCGGTGATTTAATATTTATTCTTATAAAAGTAATGAAACCTTTATTTTGACTTTTTTGTAATCACTTTCTCGTCATTGGTCATAGTTTGGTACTTTGAAAAAATGAATGTGTTAAGAGCCATGTTAAGACTTTACAATAATGAAACCTTTTTGAATTTGAATAAACGAAACTGTCGTTTTGGCCTTAAAAAAGGATTTTGTTTTTAAGCTTTTTGTTATTACTTGCATGACAATAAAATCTGTGATTTTTAGAAAAAAAACCAAAAATACTACATAACTAATCGTTTGTGGCAAAAGTGTTGGAATAAAGCTGCCGGGCCTCGAACCCGGTCAGCTGGCCTTATGATCCAGCGGCTTACCACTGAGCTATGCAGTACCACGAAAGAGGTGTTCCGGGTTTGAACTTATCGTTTGTCACATTTTTTTGTGATGCATGCATTAAAAAAACATTAGTTATTTCAACGTTTTTTATAACTTTTGGATTAAGCGATGCATAAAAAATTTGCATATTACTGGCATTTTTCAACAAAATTATGTAATTGCATGATACTATAATTTTAATTTTTTTTAGATATTTCAACTTATATCATTTTACACGTGTTCAAAAATAACATTCTCTATCACAGTGGTGGAATTTTTACTAAACAAAAAGTTGAAGAAGGTGTTTACATTCTTGAAATTGTTGTACATTGTATTATAACATTTTTATCAATTTACAGTATTTTAGCAAGGAAATATTTACATGTAAGTTTAATTTTTCAATTACAGTATTCTCTTTGAGGATGATTGAATGTTTTAGAAAACAGAATTAAATGAAATGAGATATTTTCTTTATTTTTCTATTACACCCATGACTGTTTCATTTTATACAGTTTTATGTCGGGCATTCTCGTTCCATTTTCCAGGGTACATGTATCTGTCACAAATTGAACGAACAAGGTAACACTTTTTGTAACAATTTTTTGTTACAGTTGTTTTACAAAGGCTAAAAAGCAATCATGTGTTTTTGGATTTATTTTATGCAAATTTTTTAATGATATTCAAAATTCAAAAAAAAACTTGTTTTTAAATACACATATTTTTAGTGATTTATCCCATACATTTGGCTTCTTTGGTTCTGTTGCACAATATTCATCCATTTTATTATCAGATTTTCGACCAATTTATGATTGTTTAATATTTTTTATTTGTATTCCACATTTTCGAAAAACATTTGCCAAAGTTTTTTGTTGTAAAAAAGCAAGTGTGACAGAAATCACAACTTTAATGCCCCAAGGGCGTTTATTGCATCGACGACTTACAGTACCTCATTAATTTTATATTAATCGAAATTTTGTTACCGTATACACTTTATAACTTATTATTTAACTATTTATAAGTAATTCAACAAAAACTTAAGTTTTTCTAAAGAACTTTTAGTGTTAATTTTTGTTTTGCAATCTTAATAAAAAAAATTGTTTAAATTAAAGCTTTTTATGATCAATTCACAAATTTAAATACAACAAAAAAATATTTAAAAAAGTTTTCACTTCACATAAAAAAGCCTATAAAAATGAAGATTCACTAACATTAAATTTAAAACAAAAAATCAAATTCACTAACATTAAAAATTAAACAAAAAATTTCAATTCACTAACATTAAATTTTAAAAAGCAATTTCAATTCACTAACAATTTTTGATATGTATTTCATATTCATCAATTTCAGCAGTTACTTTAGCTTCAATTTGATCATCAAAAAATTCATAGTTCATCATAACACTATAATGTGCAGAAGAAAATTAATTTCTTTCAATTTTCTTTTTTCATTTCTGCTTTTGCTTCAGCAAGAATTCATTCTTTGTTTCTTCTTCAGGTTCTTTGGCATTTACAGAAAGCTTGAAACGATTAGCATTGGAACACTTGAATAACTTCAGAATCCAATAGGAATCAGAAAGCAATGAAAAGAAAACAATTTGATGATTAAAGCATTAGAGAATTTGAATTGAAGAAATTTTCTTCCATCAAAAAGATTCCAAGGTCTTGGGTTTCCGGCGACTCGTGGACAGGGGATACTTATCCTGCCAGTAATGGAACTAAAGTTCAAACTTTAGAACCATTGCGCCACCCTGACCAATTTTAGGCCAATTACCCTAAAAAGAAAGAAAAACGTTAAAAGATGAAATATTATTTAGATTTTTTAATTGTAACAAACACGATTAAAATACAGCTACTTTTTAAAGAAAAATATGGATATTAAAAAGGTACAAATTTCTTAATTAACAAAATTCATTTTACTCAAGTAATTTTAAATGACATTGCATAACCAATAAATTTAAACCTATATTTAGTAAGAACCCAATACCTTTTTACACATTCAAAAAAGCTTTTAAAAAGTAGGAAAAATAAACCATTCGAGCATACAGTGATAATAATATTGGGAAGGAAAAAACGCGAAACGGACAAAGACAACCAAAGGATCAAAAACAAAAACCAAAAAAATGTATCAAAACTGAATGTTTAAGGTGAAATTGAAGATGCTTTTATACAGCTTCTAGATCGACAAAAGAAAGTTCTAGAAGGAGAAGCGAACAAAATTTGGGGGAGGAGACTACTTTTTCTAAATAGTCTCCTCCCCCAAAGGAGAAAAAGAGATGATCAAAAACACAGACAAGTACCTGATTGCTCTTTTCACAGATCGTAAAAATTTCGAAACAGCGCAAGAAAAAGAAAATTTTTAAAAAGGTGCCCAAAATAGACGGAAAAGAAAGATCTAGAAGAATTTTTTCAGTGTCCAAAAAGTGTCTGGGAAAAATCAAAAGATCAAAATCAAAAACACTCAAAGAAAATAGAGGCGCCAGATAGCGATACAAAAATTGCTGACATTTGAATATCAAAGAAAGAAGAGAAAAACAGCGCAAAAATTTTAGAAAGAAAATGTGCCCAAAATCATCAACAAAGAACCTTCTAGAAGAAGCAAAACATTACAACCTTTCACAAATATGTCTGGGAAAAACGAGGAGATGATCAAAGCCGAAAAAAAGAAATGGAAAAACAACAAAGATTGTAAAAAATGGCATTTTAAAACAAAGATGAAAAAAAACAGCGCAAAAAAGATGTTTTAAAGTGTTTCGTAAACATGCAAATTCAAAGTCTTAACAAACAACTAATTTTAAGAAATCAGTGATCAACAAAAAAATTTCTGACCAATTTTTTCATCAAAGTTACCGTAATGTTTTTTGTTTGTTTTCAAATTTGCTGACAAAGTTTGTGGATTCACAAGAAAAAGCTTTTATGAAATTTAAAAAGTCAAAAATAAAATTAAAAACAACAAAAAAATTGTTAAAATCCACAAAAAACAATCCGAAACAAGATAAAAAAATGATTAAAGATTCATAACTTTTCTATTTTAATAGAAAACTACTAACATCGACAATTTTTTGCTAAAAGTTTGTTTCACAAGTCTGGAAGAGAGTTCAATTTCAGCATCAGAAATTTATGGGATATCTGCAAGGATTTACGGCAGCACGATGAAGATGTTGATTGTAAAACCATGAGGTTGAAAAGAGCTAATGCTAAAAAAATGAGCTTGCATTATTTAAACAATTACGGTAGAATTTCAATGTACTTAATTCAAAAATTTCTTTTTCAGATATTTCAAGGGATTCAATTGTTCGAAAATGTTCTCCATCAGTAAGTCGGTTAAACATATTATCAAACATTTCCAAGAAAAATCTTTCTGGTTCAACAACCATATGACAAAGTTGAAAGATATCTGCAGCATCTTCATGTTGAAAATTAAATATCCCTGAAAAATTTTTTTTGCACCAGTTAAAGTTCAGAATTACAGTATCCCCTATTCCCTTACCGTTGATTTATTGTTGACGGAGTTGTATCAAGGCAAAACATGCACATTTACAATTCACCATAGTTGATTAAGATAATTGAATTCAAATGAGATGACAATTTCCATCACAACTACTCGAATGACCATGAAAAGTGCTTTTCATGGTCATCAACAAAGGTATTTTCTCAACTTTTTGTAAAATTGCCCAAAAGTTTTATTGTAAATTGTTTTAGATCAAGTCCCGATTAATAAAGTAAAATAATACCTTTTGTAAGTAATTTAAGGATGTATTTTTTTAAATTCCGTGTTTAACAAACCCTCGCAAAATTCACCTCTCTGCATCCTCAAAAATGATAAACTGTTAAATTTTTCCCGCCAAAGGCGATTTTTCAGATTTCAAAAACTCTTACATAAGTACTTTGACATAACCTTTTTTAAGAGCCTCCAAAATTTGAATAACTTTCACACCTTGAAAGGGCTTGAGATTTAACTTACTTTACTTCAGCAGGACAGGCTCCAGAAATTGGAGACTTTCATTTTGCTTTTACTTCAGCAAAAAAAACAACAACAGGAAAAATGACACAAAATAAAAAATTTCAAAATAATAAATTATTTTGAAACCAATTATTTTGCCATTTCTTTACATTCATTTTGCAGCTACTTTAGCAAAATGTGTATTCAGCAGCAAAAAGAACCATCACTTAAAACCAGAAAAAAATGTCCACCATAATATAATCGGGGGGAGAGAAAAAAAAACAATCGGTGGATAAATTAAAACTTGTTGTTCAGGCCCATTTGACAATTTCTTGCGTTGACAAATTAATGGAGGGCATACAGTTGCATGCCCTCATCAATGAAGCTCGAAAACATTAATGGAGCGACAGTAGTTACTGGCGCTCATTAATGAACCATCTTGCTCTAAAATTAAAAACCGTCGAACTCTATCCCTTTCAAGGTGTGAATTTTATTCCCATTTTTGGAGGCTCTAAGACAGATCAAAGTCAAAGTACTTGTGAATGTTTTTCCGATCAAATGGTATCTTTGGCAGAAAAATTTTTACACTTAAATTTGCATAATTTTTAAATTTTTAAAAGTTTTTAAATTTCCTTTAATATTTTTTCGAATTTTTTACCATCTTTGGATAGAGATCTGGGATAGTTAAAAACGACAACAGATATGATATATTTCAAAAATCATCATTCATTTTTAGGAAAAAAATTTATCCATACTCAAAAAAGTGTTACAAAAGTACAGTAACTTGTTAGGCAAGTTTCTGTATTCATAATTTGGATACCTATTTTTAAATGAATCCGACAATGCCTACGCTTATAAATTCAAAAACAGTAAAAACCTGATCGCAAATATTCGCAAAATTTGTTTTGTTTTAAAAATTTTAGCTTTAAATTAATTAAAATATAAAAGAAACAGTTGAAAAATTTTGATTTACCCAATACATTGGCCAATGTGCTAAAAAAGTGACAAATACCAAAATTTATAAAAAATGCACATTTAAGATGATCACAGTAGCTACTGTGATCATCTTAAATGCTACTGCAGTAGCAACAGTTTTTTAAACAAAAAAAATTGAAAAAAGAACGCGAACCGGAGAAAGGCATTATTAAAGGCAATGAAAAATGTTTGTTTGTTTCAAAACTGAATGTTTTAGGTGAAATCCAAGATGATTTTATACTGCCCTAAAATCGACGGCAAAAGAAAGTTCTAGAAGGAGAAGCAAACAAAATTTAGGGGAAGAGAATATTTTTTGCGATCTTTAAAAAATTTTTGTTGGGAGAAAAAGAGATCATCGAAAATAAAGACAAGACATTCACAAATTGTAAACATTTCGAAACCGCGCAAAAAATTGAAAGAAAACAGCGCAAAAAAAGATGATTTCAGAAAAATGTTTAAATTTTGCAGCAAAAAAAAGATGTTAAATCTGCTAAAATTTGATCTTTTACATTTCTAAAAAATGATGTGTCTGGGAAAAAAGCGGAGATGATCAAAGCCAAAAAAATGGAAAAACGAAAAAAAGACAGATTGGAAAAACTTGGCATTTTAAAAAATAAGAAAGAAAGCAATATTTTGACATGTGATTGGCAAAATTCAAAATGACCAAAAATCCAAGTAAACAAATATTTCGAAATAAAATTTCAAATTATTTACAAAATAAAATAGATTTATGAACAAATTTATTAAAAATCCCAAAAATGATAAATCGAGAGCAATAAAAATTATTTTAAAAAAGTTTTTGCTAAAGTTACCGTAATCTGATTCTGTTTAATGACAAAACTATTTGAAGAATGCCAAAAATAATATCGATAAAAATGTTTATAAATGTTTCAATAAATTGTAAAATGAACCAAAACAACAAAAAACCAATTAATAAATTTATTAATCCAACCACAACAACACAAATTTATACTAAAAAAATAAACCCATAACAGCACCAGATTTTCCTGAATGACATATTCAATCTCGACTTTGATGTGATCGATGACGATTTGAATTTGAACTGCTACTTCCTTCACTGAAGCGTCGATGATCACTTCGATAATCTCGATGATGATTTGATTCCTAAAAATCAATGATATAAAAAATTTTAAATAAATAATAATAATTTTTACCTCGTCATAATCGTCCCGAGAAGAATGATATCGATGTCGTTCTTTTGGGGATCGTGAACGACTACGATGAGGTGATCGAGATCGACTTCTTGATAGCCTAAAAAATGGATTACGGTATATATCAAACACATAACTTGGAAGCCACCTTTTATTTTTGTTATCATTCGAATATCCCCCATCATCTAAAAAGGACAGAGTTTAGGATAGGAATTTGAAGACTTCGAATTCCACGAAAAAACACGCGAGTAAAAAAATTGTTAAAACTAAATTTTAAAAAAACTGTAAAATAATATTAAAGTTTGTTACCTTTTAAAGTTTGAACTTTTGTTTCACCTGATTTTCCATTTTTTTCATCATTAGCTTTTACAGTCTCGGAGGATCCATCTTTATTATTATCATCACTGTCTTCTTCTTCGGAAGAGCTACCACCTGTACATAATTTGATATTTTATATATCGTTATCAGCAAAAATAAATTCTATCGCTTTTTTTAGCATTTTTAAAATCAGATTTTCTTACTTAATATATTATTTTATTTCTTTAAAAAAGGATGCAAAAATCGCTATGAAAGATATCCTCTCAAAATTATAAAAAGCAAAATAAAAGTACTGTAGGCTCAGTATAATTTACTTAAAGTACCGTAATCAGCTAATCTCTGCTTCAAAAAATACAACTTTAAAAAATCCTTACCAAGTGATGCAAGAGCTGCAAGAGCAGCAGTATTCTTATTCACAACAACTTTTGCTAAACAAAATAATTGTATAAAATTCAAAAAAACATATGTTTATTCTTTTCTCTAAAAATACGGTAAAACATAAATAAATGCAAAAACTACCTCGTTTTGTTTTGACTGAAGTTAAAGCATTCTCAACACAAGTTCTCAGCAATTTATCTGTTGATTCAAGCAATAATTCCATTAAAACCGATTTAACAACTTCATTCTATAATCAATATTTAATCCCAAAATTGCAGGGAGAAAGATTTTCCAACCGTTAAATGTTCTTTATCTGCAATTGTCAGAGGTCGACGATCTGGATATTCTTCAAATTTTCTTCGAATTGGTTCTTTTTCAACTTCTTCTTCTTCGCTATCAGAATCCTAAAAAAGAAGGTACTGTAATTTTACAGTATTTATTTGAATTAAAACTTACAAATTTGCTTTTTCCTTTAGCCTTTCTTGCTTCTTCTCGAGCTCTTTCAGCAGCTTCTTGCAACTTTCGACGTTCTTCTTTTTCTTCTCGTTGTCGCTTTTCTTTTTCCATTTGTTCCAAGCCTTCTCGAATCCAAGCAGGAAGTTGTTTACGTTCATTGGAATCTAAAAATAGCAACTTTAACAAATACAGTAATCACCGTAATAGCATACCCAATAAAGAATATTCACCATCTTTAGAGCCATTTGATTCCAGCCAAGTTGGGGGTGGTGGCGGAGGTGGTGCTTCAATTTGTTGTTCAGGCCAATGATAAGGATCCTAAAAATAGAGTTTAATATCCAATAAACAAAATTAGTTATAAAACATGTTCATGATGTTGATGACTTTGTGTTGGTCGAGTATTAGCAGCTGATGGAAATAATGGAGCTCGTGGTTCCTGATGTGGCGGATATTGTTGATAGTGCTCATTCATAGGATGTCTTGGACGTTGTGAAAAATCTGGTCCACCCCATTGTGGTCGAACATCATAAAAATTTGGTGGTCTTCCCATTGGTCGATGATGTGGTGGAGGTGGCATTTGATGTGGATATGGTTGCTGATCCATCCTTGGTGGATATGGTTGATGATGTGCCGGTGGACCATTATTATAATATTCCATTCTTTGAGGATATTGTTGTTGATCCATTCTTGGTGGATATGGTTGCTGTTGATGATGATGAGATGGAGGATACGGTGGTCTTTGAGGTGGATATTGATTATTAAACATTGGCCCAAGTTGTTGTTGAGATTCTAAAAAGTAAAAACATAAATATTTGCTTGAGAATGCATAAATTTACGTTGATTATAATATCTTGGGCCACCTCCATGTGGTGGAGGTCCAAACGATGATGATGGCGGAGGTCCAGGTTGTCGATGATAAGGTGGCTGCTGGGGTTGTTGTTGGGACCATTGCATATGATCAGGATTTGGACGATTTTGATGAATCCATTGTTGTGCAAGTGCTGCCCAATTTACTATAAGAATAAAATGTTAAAACTTTGTTATTATTAATAAAACCATTACCTTCATTATTTGGAATATTTTGATAATTACTTTGATTAAAATAATTTCCTTGTTCCATTATTATATTAAATATTATTATTTTAAAAATTATATCATTTAAAAGTTTGTAAAATTTTATAAAATTTAAAACAAATATAAAAACGTTCTTCTTTTTTGATGTTCAATTTTTTCAACAACTTTTTTTTCGTGTAAAAAGTCTTGAAACGAGAAAAATGACTAAAACAAATTTGCATCTTTCAAGGTCGAGAATCACTTTCAAAGAATTTCTCTGAATCCTTCTTTTCTTTCTACTTAAACAATGGCAGATGATTCTTTTCAAATTGAATCTGTAATTAAACACTTTGAAGAATGTCTCCATGAAGAAAATGATGTTGATCTTATGACATATGTTAGAGCATATGAAGAATTATCGAGGTTTGAATTTTTTTTATAAATTATGATTCATAATTTTTATATCTTTTTAGATTATTCAATATTTTGGGAATAATATTTTCATTTGTTGAATCTGATGTTAAAGAAAAGCGAGAAATTCTCAAACAACTTTATCAAAATGATAATGAAAGCTATAAAAGTGTTAATTCAATGGTTGAACATGAAATAATTCCAGGCCAAAGACCAAGAAATATCGGCTGCCGAACTTTGCTACGCCTTCATCGAGCTTTAGAATTTGTTATTCTTTTTGTTGAAGATGTTCATCGTTCAACCCCTGAAGATAATATTAGTGCGCTGTTTCGAGATGCCTATGATAAATCGCTGAGTCAACATCATGGTTGGTTAATTCGAAAAACTGTGCAAGTTGCTTCACATGCAGTTCCAAGTCGAGATTTCTTAATTAAAGTTATCTTTGCTCACGGAGAAGAACCAACCAAAGAAGAATTAGAACGGGTTGCATGTAAATTTACCAAAGTTGTTCAAAATGTTTATGATCGGGTTCAAAAAATCTATGCGGATAAAAATTTACTTACATTACCATAAAACTTCCATATCTCTATTTTTGTACTATTTTGTATTATTTTTTATATTTTGTTTAAATTATAAATTTTGTGCAATAAAATTTTTGTAAACGCAAGCATGAGCTCATGAGCTAGGCTACATTAATCTTTTTAATACAAATGAATATTTTTACCCTGAATTTTCGTTACTGTAAGATTTGCAAAAAAGTTGAAAAAGTGTTTATAAATCATTTAAACATTTATGTTTTGGATTTTTAAATTTTAATTAGAAAGTTGTCTACTTTTATCAGTATGAAAATGATTGACTACAGTAAGCTGTCGCTTCAGAATTTGCCAACACGTTTCCGAAAAATGTATTACTGTATTTAGTTCGCATTAATTCCACTTCCATAATTCATTAATGCCAAATAAATACTTTGTAAAATTTTGAAATGCTATCAATGGCATCATTTCAAAGCTAAAAACTTCAAAAAAATTCTTTGAGCAAAAATGAAAAACGCGTTTAACATATTCGTGTTAAGAATTCTGTGTTAAAAAAAAATCAAAAATGTTTTCCAGGGTTACTTTAAAACTATTCTTCATTTTAATAAAACCCAAATCAGTAATTTTAATTATAAGTACAATTTTAACACTGTAACAGTCCGTGCTTTCCATCTATTTGTAATCCGCCGTGTTTTTCATTACATTTTTAACCTACTTTTTGTAAAATATGAAGATAAAGATTATATCTGTTTTAGATGGTTGAATTGGATCAAGTTTTTGTTGAAGAGAAACAATTGGGTTTAAATTTAAGCAACAAACCAGCTGTATTTGGTTCACAAAATAAGTATGATCTCTTTTGTTTTATTTTTATTAAGATGAATAAGCTTTGATTTTTTAGGGTCGTATTTATTGTTGCTTATAAAAATATTATTGCATTTAATGCAAAAAATGGAAAACGTTTGTCTATTTTGAAGTTTCCTGAACAACAACTTGCTTTATTAGTGTTGGAAAATAAGGTAAGCTAATTTGTAATTTTTTTAAGATCCGTGGAAGGACAAAAACCTTACAATCTGCTAAAGTTTGATGTCTCCAACGGCTTGGGAACAGTCTTTTCCATCTTTTATAATTGCCTTCATTTTTAGCCAGTATCAGTTACCTCAAATGGATGCCTTCTTCAATGGGATGTTGAAAAACAAACTCTTACATCAAATTATAATTTTTCCAAAGAGAAAATTAATTTTGCATATGCAACTTCAGATGGATTTTATTGTGTTGTAGTAAAAGATAAGAAAACGCTTATTCGAAAGCTTGTTCTTACACCTGAAGGAAATATTGATACCTTTGTTAAAATTGGTGAACTCTCTCAACCTATTACAAATCCAAAACATTTGGCTATTACTGTTAGTTTTTTGGTATACAAGTACAAGATAAAAAATACTAATTTTAGGATTTATTTGCTGTTATTGTTTCAAGCAGAGTTCGTCTAGAATGTTTTCCATTTGATAATTATAAAGTTAAAACCACAAATTATGTTTGCCATGGATATTTTCAAAATTTGGAAAAACAAACGTTGCTCAGTTTTGATCAAGTTATGTTTAATAATGGAGTGTTATATGCTTCTTTGAATACTGGAAGAATTTATTATTGGTAAATTGCTTTATCCATATCAAAATAGTTTCCCTTAAGTTTTACCCTAGAGTTTGTATTCTAATATAATCATATGATTTTGCTTTTAGGAAAAAATTTGCTCAAACAGGATTTGATCCATCAACTATTTCTCACTTTCATCGAAATCAATCTGCTGCTGCTTTTGCTGTTGGAGCCCATGGTGCATTATATTGTGGTGGTGGAGAAGCATCAGTTCGAAAATGGAATCTTGGATCATCTGGTGCAGGTCGATGGCAATCTGCTGAAAATGTTGAAAAATTTGATGCTCCAGTCAATGAAATCTCTCTTTCATCAGATGGTACTGTATTGGCCGTTCAACTTGAAGATAATACTGTATGGGTTATTCAAACTGCAACAATGACAATTTTATGTGAACTTCAAACAATGCAATGGATGCCACATGGACATTGGTTACCTCTTAAAGTTGATCCAGTTCGACCAGATTTGGTTATGACCAGTGGACGAATTGGGCATCTTCAATGGTTTGATCCAACGAAATGGAGAACTGTTGCTTTTGTAAGTTAATTTCTTATACAACTTATTTTTAACAAATATATTACAGTACGACATTACGGAAGAAGATACTCCACCACGTGATAATATTCCATATGGTTTAATTCATGACTGGTTAAATATTTATGAAGTGAATGCATCTCCTTCGACACTTGTAACAGTTGAAAGACGCCGAAAAACAAAAGATATTCCATCGCTGTTAAAATTCTTTCGTCGAAATCCTAAAGCTTCTCTCGCTGAATTAAAGCTTGAAGATTCAATTGAATTTTCGGGTGAAATATTTCGTATCCTCTCTTCACATGATGATCTTTCTGTGGATGAAGCATTTGCGGCAATTAAAGAAGAAGAAATTGTAACAATTGAAAGATCTGGTAAAATTACAGTATTTATTCGAGATATGGAACGTTCTGGTCGATGGTTACAAGATATGTCCCGGACAGTTGATTGGATGAATTCTTCAATTGGAGCAGTATCAGCTGTTCGAAGGAATTGCTTTGCAGCTGTTCATAAAGTTGCAAATAAAAATGGTGCTGGAAATTATATTCTTATTTGGAGATTGGATGATCTAACAATTCATGAAACAATTGATTCTCTTCAACATGTTACTGCTGTTGAATGGGCTCCAAATTCTCCTGAAACTGAAAATATCCTTCTTACCGTAACCTCAAAATCTATTTCGGCTTATAATGTTGCATCAAAGACTATTCTATGGGTTATTACAGTACCACAAGTAAAACTTTTTACATCAATGAATATTTGTTGCTGTTATGTCAAGAATAAAGGTAAGCATTTTCGAGTAGTTTATTTGAAATAAATTTATGATTTTTTAGTTTATGTAATTGATGCTTTAACTGGTGACCTAAAAATGCAGACTGAATTTGAAGATCCAAAGAAAGAAGTAATTGCTGCGGTTTCGGGGAAAAATATCCGATTTGTTGGAAAATCTTCAAATGTAAGCTTTATCTTTTCTTTTGTTTTTAAGCGTTCAAACCTTTTGTTTCAGAAAGGCTTATCATTGTTGAAAATCGAGAATGCTGAAAATGAAACGGGCCGTGAAGTAATTTCAATGGTAAAGAAGACGCCTTTTGCAGAACTTGTTGAACAAGCTCGTGAACTTGAACAAACATATAAAAAGATTCAAACTGTCAAAACGCCATCATTCAAGCAACAATTTGATGGTGCAATTTATGCATCTGCACCAATTACAAAAATTGGTCCTGAATTTATTCATCAATGCTTAATCAAAAGAGATCCATTGGATTTTGATTATTAAATAATAAAAATTTGTTTTTGTTAGTTTCCATAATTTTGTTGTTGGAAGTTGTTGATTTTTGTTTATTAAATTTTATGATTAGTTTGTGTATGGGCTCAGACAGATGGTGTATGAATAATTTCAGGAATGTATTGATTGAAGTAGCTGGAAAATTTGAAGCTGTTACCTCGAAGTTCATCATCTAACTTATGAGCTTTGTAGGAATCTGAAAAAAATGGGCAAATATGTAAATATAAAAACTTTAATCAAGTACCAAAATGAATAGTTGTTTCAAATTCATCTTGTTGAGGACATGACATGCTTAATACAGTATACGAATGTTGTCTAAAATTAAATTTTGTTTTTGTCAAAGTTGTCTTTTGGGTCACAAACTTGTTCTCCATCTTTGTAATATTATTGATAAAAGAAAATGTAGATGGTGAAGAGAGTTCATTAAATTGGCACCAATCTGTTTCATAATTTAATTCATTAACAATTTCTTGTGATACTGTTCTTGTATGGGTATGACCAATATATGTACAACATTTAACTTCAACTAAATCTCTTGTTAAATTATCAAATTTTGTAAATCCAGAAATCCATTGATTATGACCAACACATTTTTCAGTTGGAATACTTTCTTCACATTTAACATTTTTCGAATTTAAACATTCACTTAAAAAACATGTAAATATAAATTGATTTTGTAATATACTGAATCTTCCAATTCTTGGAAGTGAATCATAATCATCATAATTACAAATTTTAATACTATTATTCTTTGATGGAATGTCGGCTACTGTAGTATTTGGAAATAAATTTGGAATATCCTTGTAATATTCCCCATAATCACCCACGGCAAATTTTTCGGCAGTTTTTTGATACCTTCTTCCAAGAAATTTTGCTTCTTCTTTGGTTTTGATTGAATTTAAAGTTGAATTTGTTAAAGAATGTATAAATTTTTCTTCTTCATTTTTCCAGAACTTATAAGTAAAATCACCGCCAGATTTTCGTTTGCATTCTTCAATTAAATATTTTAAAATCTTTGCCACTTTTGCTGCTCTGACTTTCATCTTTTCCGAAAACAAATTTGGATCAATAATGGATTCAAATACTTCTTTGTTGAATGGAATTGAAATAATGTTAGAATCTTCAGAAGTTACAAAAATTATATAAAAGAATATTAACAAAAATTTTAACATTTTTTCTTATTTCACTAAAAACGAACATCGGAGAATGAAAAGAAAAATAGCATTAGGTATCGAAAATGCATCACTTAGAAAAAGATAAATTATAGTCCTTGACATTAAAAAATTGCATGTGGTCAAAAATTCGTCCGAAAAATGTATATAAACTTTAAAATTTATGCACACCCCTAATATAAAGTGGACAACAATGAAAGTTTTCGAAATTAAGACAAACAAATTTTCATTTATCTTATCAAAATTATTAAGAAATGCATATTTTTTGAATTTGAATATGACAAACAATGGAACGTGCATTTTTGAACTTTTTACTTGCATGACAACAAAATTTGTGATTTTTAGAAAAAAAACAAAAATACTACATAACAAATATTTAAAGGCACCATGCATTGAAAGAAGATAACTGGTCTTGAACCAGGGCCGCTGGTCTGATGCGCTAGCGTCTTACCACTGAGCTATGCAGTACCACAAAAGAGGTGTTCCGGGTTTGAACTTATCGTTCGTCACATTTTTTCATTTGGAAAAAATTAATGTGTTGAAACTTTGGGTACTATGTTATTAAACTTATTTATATCTTTATTTTTAAATAATAATAAATTTTAATAATAGAAAAAACAACACGGTAAAACGTACGTGTAAATATGATATTTACGTAAAAATTTTTTGTCTTTTTTGAGTTTTTGATGTTTATTAATCTGTTTTTCTCAATAATTGCTTGCCACAAATCCCGAAGTACTAGAATACAAGTTATCCTATATGATGCTGATCCTATTCAAGATTCCATAATGGGGTATATAATATTCTATTAGAATATGTTTAACAAAAATGTAACAATCCTAAATATTTAGTGCAACTTTTACTGATGAAGAACATTTTGAATTATACGGTTGTGCAAGTGATTACAATTATTTTTTTACCAACAATGACCCCCGACCCGTTTGTACATTTGGTACAAACATAACTGTGATAGTATTTTTTACACTGAAGTAATCACAGAAATTAAATACATTTTTGAACCTGAAAAACGTCTTTTTTTTAAATGTTTTTGTGCCGAATTTGTTCGTTTTTGATAAAAATTTAAGCTATCAAAACTCACAAGATGAAATTCCAGAAAGTCAAGCAACAATTTGATGGTGCAATTTATGCGTCTGCACCGATTACAAAAATTGGTCCTGAATTTATTCATCAATGTTTAATCAAAAGAGATCCATTGGATTTTGATTATTAAATAATAAAAATTTATTTTTGTTAGTTTCCATAATTTTGTTGTTGTTGGAAGTTGTTGATTTTTGTTTATTAAATTTTGTCACTTATTTGTGGAAGAACACAGACATGTTTTTTAAAGAGGGATTTTAAACAAGAAAAGATTGATGACTTCTTTGTAAGTGGAAAAATCTTGAACTGCTTCTTTTTTGTTATCCTCATTGGGATTCGAATAGTAATTCAAAGAACGAGCAATTTTTAAGCAATTTTTTGGGATAAAAATGTCCGATAAAAATTAAAAGCAAACTATAAAAAACTTTAAATAAAAGTAAGTTTGATTTTGTAAAATTAAATATTTACAAAAGGCTCAATTTAACTTTTTCTTTCAACCCCCGAATTTTTTTGTTTTTACCGATCAAAAGAAAAGAGGGTGGCTTAAAATTCAATTATATCTTTGTTTTTTCTTTTGACAGAAGTTGCAACTCTTCAAAAATAATAAACAAATAATATTTATGGGGGAGGGAGAAAAATGAATTGTCCCTGTATTTTATGAATATTTTGAAATCTTTCTTTGCAAAGTTAAAATTTGTAAATAAGAGGGACGTCAAGTATGAGACAGAGACAGAAATTTGGAAATAATTAAAATTGAAAAAGTAATGAATAATTATTTACAGATGGTAAACAGCAGCTTTTTTTCTGCAACAAAAAGTTCAATGTTTTTGCTGATATTTTTTTGATGACAATGTCATACATGAATCATTGAAAGCAAACTTTTTTAGCTTATTTAAATAAATACGGTAATAAATAAAATTACCGAATAATTAAAGTATTATTTTTGCAGCTGGAAATTACTGAATAGTAACTTTGAATTCATTTTTAAAAAATAGTGCATTTAAAAATTACTTTTTTTGTCAAATTTATTACGGTATAAAAATTTGATGGCAATTTTGTCAACCCTGGGTTCAATTGATTGCTGTCAATTTTTCTTTACGATTTGAAGGTTTTTAACACACAAAAATCAATCTAAAAAAATTAATTTTTTGTCCACATATACGATTACGGTAGTTAGTTACCTAAAAATAATTTAGTTATCCATTTGGTATGCCAATCCCACGTCTCGAAAAAAAACAATAAACAAACATAAATTTTTTTCAAAATCCCAAAAACTTCAAAAAGCTTTGAGTGAGACATCCATTTATTTTGTTTAAGCCTGTCCTTTGCTTTTCCACGGATCAATAAAACAGTTTCTTCCCCCTGCTTTCAAGTTTACTTTCTTCCCTTTTTCTTGCGGAGGCGTTTTTTTCTTCATTTTCTGCACAAAAAAAGATGAAAAAGTAAGACAATATTTAGAAAGAAGGAAAGAATCATCGAGAAGAATATTCTTTCTTTTTTTGTTATATTTGTGTTATCTCTCAAAAAAAGGCGGAGTCGAATCTGTCACAAAAGAAAGAAAAATCTCAGAAAAAGAGGGATATACTTAAGCCAATATTATTTCACGCAGTTTTTTAACTTTTGCAAGAAAAATATTATTTCTTACAAAAATTTTGTTTTAAAGCTATAAAAAACAAAGTTCTAAAAAAGTAGAAAAAGAATGGACAGTTCATATTATCATCGACCAAGACCTGGAGGCCTTGGAGCAGCTGTTTTGGATAAAGTATGTTTGTTTTTATTATTTGAATTTTAGTATTTTTGAATATTGTTAATACTCAAATTTTCTGATACGAGAAAATTTGAATATTGTTGTCAGGAGAGGAGGTGCCCCCTTTAAAAATTGATAAAAACCCTTTGATGTTTGCCGCTATAGATCAAAGGCATGCTCTCTAAATCGGGGTTTGTGCCCTTTTGAAACAAAATCCTCCTGACGTTTTTGACCGTATCCTCCTTAATAAATAAGTTGTCTCAATATGCAAATTTTTTAAGCAAGCCTCAAAATTCAATGAAGAAGAAGCCCAATATCTTTTGGAATGGATTAAAGATTTAATTAAAGAGGATATCAAAACCACAGGATCTCGAGCAAATTTTATGGAAACTTTGAAAGATGGACAAATTCTTTGTAAGCTGTTAAATGCAATCAAGGAAGGCACAATTAAAAAAATTATGAAACCAATTTCAAATTTTAATTGCATGGAAAATATTAATCAATTTTCCAATGGTGTTCGAACCCTCGGAGTAAAAGATGAAGAAACCTTTCAATCCGTTGATCTCTTTGAAGGAAGGGATTTATTTTCCGTTTGTGTCACCCTTCAATCTTTAGCTCGAAAGGTTTGTCAGGGCTTTATTTTTTGAAAAATTGTAGGTGTACATTTTTTCAGGTTGAAAAATCCCACAACATTTCTCCACCAAAACAAATTGCAAAAGATAAAATTTAAAGAATTTTTGCTGGCAAAAAACCTGCATGTTTGGAACTTCTTTCAATCAATCAATTTTTTCATTGATGCTGTTTTATAAAAAAATTTGAAATTATTTCTTTTTAAATATTTGTATTTTATTAATTTAATTAGTTTATGTAATTTTTTTTGTTAAATTTAAAGGTTTTTTTGATAAAAATGTTTCTTAAAAATAAATATTTCACAAAAAATTGGAATTAAAAAGGTTATGCAAATTTCTAAAAAAGCAACACTTCTTAAAAAATTTTTTAATTTTTTCAGTCTCAAAAATACTGTTTTGAATTACATTTGCTCACTGCGATTGCAGTATTTAAAAAATTTGCATATCTGAAATAACTTTCAGGAAACGTGAATTTCTACGTTTTAAACGTGATCATGCAGTTTAAACTTGATCAAAAAACAAACTTTTTAACAAAATAAATTTTTTGTAAACTCATAAAATCTAAAAACTTTCTTGAAAAATTTGTGATGACAAATTATTTAAAAGCAACAAAAAACACATTTTCTACCCTTGCATCTTTTCTATTCTCAAGAAGAACGGTTACTAAAAAACTTATTTCAAGTGGTTTTGTTTTTTTCTTCTTTTCATTTTTGCTGTTGACAAACAAAAATCTTTTCAATCTTCTCTAAATTCCCTGAGAACCAAATTCACAAATTACAAAAACATTCACAGAAAATATTTATTATTACAGTAATAATCACAAAAGAGACAATATCCGAAAAACATCTGAACAAATAAAAAATATACCAAAAAAATATTGAGATCATAAATTAATAAGCATTTTGACTATTGTTACCCATTTGTAAATCTTTAAGTGGCTCACGAGACATTGACGAAAGAGCAGCGTTGAAATTTTTGAGATAAACCTCTTCACCATTCTTAAAATAAGTAATAAATTAAAAAGGAATACAAAAATGGAAGAAACAAACCTTATCACTAATTAACATTTCATTATATCCACTTATAATTTCATCTGCTTCAGCAAGGCCCAATACAGTACTTCGATTAATTTTAATAGCTTCTAAAGCTTCTGTAATTGCATCAATGCTATTATTGACAGTTTCAGGAGAAGCTGGAGGAGTTTCAACGTATTCATCATCAGCAGTTTTTATTTCTTCTTGAATTTCATTATCATTAGGATGGTGTCCAGGAAGGGTGCTTGAAGTTGAGACATCAGAAATTCGACCATATTCATTTGTAATTTCCAGAAGTTTCTTAATTTCACGATATTTTGGAAGTGGAGCATCAGAAGTAATGGAATCATCGTTATCTTCAGTGATAGCAGGATCATCAGATGAAGTAGTTTCAGAAGTCGTTGCATCTTTTACATCTTCTTCTTTAGAATCAATATTATTATTTTGAGGGACAGTAGTTGTAGGTAATTGAACTTTTTCAACTTCATTAGCATTTTGGGATTCTTCGATTGCGATTTTTGCATCATCTTCAAGACGATTTAGAAATTTGCTTGGAGAAGGTTCAACCAACAATTCACTAACACTATCTTCAACAGATTGCTGTTCAAACAAATAAACACTGTTATCCATTGCTTGAAGTTCTTCAGAGGCATAATCACCTAGAAATTTTCATAAATTAATTAAATGCAATTTATACCAGAATCGAAATAACGACCGAAAATGGCCTTAAAATAAAGCTTGATCTCTTTTTGGACCTTTGTTAAAGCACAATAAAAACATACCATTTAGAGATTGTGGAGCAGAATAATAGATTGATGAGATTGATTCTCGATGACGATATTCACCACTACAGCCAGGCATAAACGGATATGGAGAACAACAACTTAATGCACTTGTTTCGAATTCAATTTGAATATCCTTAAGCAGAGATATATAAGCGTAATTAAGAAAGAAAGAAGAAAAAAACCACTTACATCATCAAACAAACTTTTTGGAATTTGGACATCATCAAGAGTCATATTCAATTCTCGAGCGAATGAATCTGCAAATGAATCTGTTCGAACAGATGCTTCTGTAGAAGGATCAACATGTTGAGAAATGAAAAATAGCTCATTTTGCATTTGTTGGAGGAAAGAGGAATGTGATGCAGCTTTTGATGGAGGGAATTTTCCATTACCATTTAATTCAATTTCACGTTGAATATATTCTTTTAGAATTTCAACAGCACCATGAAAGCTATAAAAACAGAGTATTAGCAAAAGATTTAACTCTTCTAAATAAAAAAAAACATACCGAATTAATTCTGCATTTTCTTCAAACATTGTAATTATTACCACGGAAAAAAGTTAATCTGAAAAAATAAAAGCGTTAAGTTATTTCTTCTGTCGTTAAAAAATACGCGAAATTATCATTAAAGATTCTTTTAAGATCCTGATAAGAAAGAAAGGGGAAAAAGATTCAATAAACAAAGGATGCAAAGATAAAGAAAGCAGAAAATACACAAGCTTGTGCACCAGAAGAAAAAAACTTTCAAAAATTTTTATACGCGCGTTCATTAAAAAAATATTCATACACAAAATGCCAAACGCAATTTTTGTAAACAATTCCTAGCGCGAAAAATAGCAAAAAAACAACCGCGGAAAAATAAAAATTCAATTTCAGCTTTTTTAAATCTTTGAAAGTCAAAGTTTTAATATCTCTCTGTTACTTTGGACATCATCGAATCAACATTCTCAAATTCATCAAAGTACTTTATTTATTTGCCTTTAGAAAATCAAGATAAATATGGTCAAATCCAAAGTGATTCAACCGGAATACGTCCAAGAATTCGTCAATGAACGCAACAAAGTTGCCGTTGCTCGTATGTTTTTATTATTTAGCTTTAATTTTTCTGTATTTTTTACAAATGTTTATTATTGCAGGTAAAAAAGCTATCGGTGATCTGGAACAATTGATTAAAGATATGGCTCCAAAACTCAAAGATGAATATATTTTACGTCTCAAAAAATCTTTTCAAGTAAGTAAGATTTGTTGATCATTTTTTATATGATTTAAATTGTATTTGTTATTGGTAGAAACTACGTACAATTATTTTCAGGATTTTGATGTTCAAATGAAATTTTATGAGTTCTTGAAGTTGAGTGATATAAATGGTATGGTTTATTAGTTTTTAAACATGTTCAATATCTATTCTGTTTTTTTATAGTAGCATCAAGTGATATTCCAGCACCTAATCAAAATGCAAAAGGTAAATTTAGATATTTAATAATCCTAATATCAAAATTTATACATGTTTTAGAAGTTGGGACTGCTTTTGCCGAAAAATACTATGAAGGTCTTGCTTGTGGTCCAGAAGGTGTAATGGAACTTTTTTATAATGACTCTGTCTATGTTGGTTCAAATGGAAAAGAAGTTCATGGACTAGAGGTAAATTACTGTTATCGTTTGTGTAACAATGTAAGAACATACTGTTTTAGGATATCCGTACTGCAATTGGCAATAATCATTTTAATGGAGGTAAAATTGTTATTGAAAGTGTTCATGCTGTATTCACAGGCCTTGGTGGAATTATGGTTCAAAGTATTGCTAATTATGTTGCTGATGATTCAACCCAATATAGCTTTTCTGAATCCTTTCATTTGGTTCCTCGAAACAAAAAATGGTGCATACAATCTTGTTTGTTCAAATGGCACGATGAATCATCTGAAGATGCTGAAAATTAATATCAACTTGAAGTACGAGTTTTAATTTGTTTTACACAATCTGCATGGAATTTGTACATTGGAGTTTTTTTTCTGTGTTTCAATATACATTTTTTACCTTTTTTGTCTGTTTATTTATACAAAAGTACTTGCATTGCTTGTACATGTTGTTTTAAAATAAATATTAAATAACTTACTTTTTTCTATTATTCCTAACTTTTCTATTATATTTATTTCCGAGCAAGTGTGTCATTTTTTCGACTATTTTTTTCAGTTCTAATTTTTTAAATTAAAAATAAATTTTAGATGACTTTGAGAGATCAAGGTTTGTCATTTAAAGGCAAACATGGTCTTTCTCTTTTTGATACTTCAAATAGTCGGTACAGTAATCTCAACCTCAATCAAAGCCATCGATGCTTGTTTGTTGAAAAATTTTGTAAATGAGAATTTCAAGATCTTTAGATAGTTTTTAAAAATTAAATACGTAAAGAGCAGGGATGTGCATATTTTTTTAATTTTTCCTAAAATCTCCGCTTACACACCGTTTTATAAAACAATCTTGGTCTCAGAATATTACATTTTTCTGCGACACAGATGCAAATCCTCGAATTGAAGGAATTCAACAAAGAATGTCAGTCATCGATCGTGCGGTTGGTTTTGTTATTTTGTTTATAAAAACTAGAAGTTTTGAAAATCATTAGAACGATCTCCTTTAAATTCTCCATCAATACCTTAGTATACTGTATTAACACCTCGAGATTTAACAATATTTTTGAGGGAAGACTTAAGTTTTTTCAAGAAAACGTTGAAGCTTGAAACTTTTGTAGAAACACATTTGATTAGAAAGATTAGTACAGACGATTTTTGATATATTGCTTTTGGAAAAAAAGAGAATCTGAAGAATCCTGTTTTTTTTTGGTTTTTTCACATGTTGATTTTGGCAAAATGTGTAAGGAACGAGAATATAGTTGTCGGGTTGATTTCAAGTTTTTGTTGTGAATGTAAAAGAACAAAATTTTTAATGATTGTTTTTATAGCTTTCAGATTCAATGAAAATGGAAGAGGAATCTCATGAAAAAGCTAATAATTCTCCAGTAATTATTCATGTAAAGTAAGTAATCAAATAACTCAACAATTAAAACTAATTTAAAGTAAAATATTTTTAGCAAAGCAAAAAATGTTGTCAAAAAACTTCAAGCTGAAATGAAAGATATTGCCCCGGATGGGTTAGAAGATGAAGATATTATTAATTTAAGGAAAAGGTAATAATTTTTGAATTAATATAACATTTATCTATTACATTTTTTAAGACTTGTTTATGAATATGAGAAGATCTTTGAAGATTCAGAATGGCGACCAAAGATGTATCCGTTGCTTTGGACCAATGCTTTTTACAATACAATTTTTGTATTTCGAGGTGCATGGAAATTGAATCAAGGCTTAAAGCAAAGTGAAAAAGAAGAATACAAAACTTTTGTGAAGAAAGCAAAGGCATATTTGTTGCGGCTATCAAAAAAATATCCAGATCTTTCATATTCAATCTTTAATTCCATTGGAGATATTCATCGATATTCAACTGAAATTTTAAAAAGTCCTGAAGATTCCAAAGAAGCTATCAAATATTATGGATATGCGGTTAAAGCAAATCCTGCACAAGGACATCCCTTCAATCAACTTGGTCTTTTGCTTCGGGTTGATTCACCTTGGAAATCAATTGTCATGTTTTTGCGGGCTGGGACTGCTGCTGAGCCATATTCAAAGGCATTGGAAAATTTGAATTTAATCAAATCAGATCATTTTGAAAAGCTTCAAGAAATTTCCATGGAATACATGTTGGAGATGTTTAATTCATTTAGTCGAATTTTACTTGATACTTTTAAAACGAAATGGATTGAACATTTAAAAGCTGAACTCGAAGAAGATAAACCAAATTTTCGAATGATTTTGGAATGCTTTGCTGTAATTGTTTTGGGATCTTTGAATGCAATGGTTATTGATAGAGGTATGCTGTTGTGTTTGGGGATTTCGAAAATGAATTACAGTAATCTGTTTTAGGAAGTGATGATCGACAAAGATATCTGATTACTGCAATAGCAGAAGATTTGAAGTTGCTTTTTAAAGAATTTGGAGATATTCAAAGACATTCGCCAGTTGAAGATCGAATTAAGAAAAGATTTCGAGAAGCAAGAGCTCGTCGAAAAGCTGCTAAAGTTTATGAATCTGATGATGATGAAGTTGAAGAAGAAGATAAAGAGTATAAATTATTTTCTGATGACGAAAAGGAAGAGGAGGAAGAAGAAGAAAGTGAAGAAGATGATGAATCAGATTCTGATGAAATTAATACCTCGCTGGATCCGGTTTTACCTTTGCTTTCATTGCTTATTGAATGGTATCATTTTGTTGATTTTTATTTGATTAGTAAACGACCATCAGTTGCTTTGAGAATGGTAAGATTTTTTTTATTGCAGTAATATATAAATCATTAAATTATAAACTTTTTATAGACTTTACAAACAATGTCTCAGCTAATTATTGATACTACAAATAAATATATTGATCATCTTCAAGTTCCAACTTCTTCCACCACTTCATCATCAGCAAAAGTAATTTGGTTGCTTAAAACTCCTGGCATGACCCTTCCAGAATCATTATATCATCAATTGATTCCAATTCTTTTAAAATCTGCTGAAACATGGAATTCATTTCCAATTTATTTTGAACGATATTATAAACCACTTGGAAAGAATCATGATCTTTCGACAATGCGAGAAATGGCTCGCCTTCAACTTGAACATTCATCAAATGATGATGATACGGTAATTGCGTTTTGTTTTTAAATTCATACCGTAATCTTTCAACATTTTTAGGTATCTTTTGTTCCAAGTTATTACTTGCTGGAAGCTGATGTAATTCGAACTCGACTATATGTTGTTAAATCATTGGTAGCAGATAAAGCAAATCTGTTGGTATCAAAATCAACAATGCGAAAATTCGATAAACTTAAAGCTAAAGATCAAGATGCTAGAACTGCAGTCCGATATTTGGAGGACAAAACAAAATCTGGTGAAATTAAACTTTTATCTGAAGATTATGATCGAAGTTTGGAAGCCTGTAAAGCATTTTTGGCATCCCTTGAATCACTGGAAAATGTTTCGATTTTGATTTTATCTGGTGGAAATGAATCACTTCAAAAATATCCTGATACTGGTTAGCTTTGTGATTACTTATGTTTAATTTATAATTATAATTTTGTATTTTAGCTATCTCAAAAGAAGGTGCTGATAAATTCTTTACACGGTATTCAGCAATGAAACGTCGAAATTAATTTATCTTGTTCATCTCTCTTCTTTCTTGATGTGAAGAAATGTGATCATCGGTGATCTCCAAACATATTTTCATTTTGATTTATTACGGTATATCTGCCAATACTTGTACAATATTAAAAGAAAATAAAGAATTATATTATTTTATTCGGATGTTATTAATAGAACATTTATTTACAAACTTTAGTAGTTTTTGTCAAATTTTAGAAAACAGCAGAATACAATGAAATCAAGCTAATATTAGTTTCAAGTACAGTATACAGACATGATTATTTGACATTTTTTCATATGTTTTAAAGGGTAAATTTAAGACATCTTTGGGGTTTTTCATTCCATCACCTCTGATTAAATCTGCTGCAGCTGCAACTGGAAGAATTAAAGGAGCAGTTACAGTAACCACGGCTCCAACTGCTGTTGCACAAATGAAAGCACCAAAACCCATTTTTTAAAATAAGCTTTTAAAAATAAATGATACTTCAGAATACTAAACTAAATTATCACGAAAAAAAGTTGTTGAATAGATTTAAATACTTTTTACGCTAAAGAAATAAAACTTCACAAAGTCATCGCTTATTTCACATCCTTTTTAAAACAAACCAACCAACACTACTGTCTATTTCTTTATTCGCTTATATAAATAAATTTTTAATTTTTGTCGTGAAATTTAAAGAACCATTGCAAAAAACGATGTAAATGTGCACATTAATGTGTGCAAAAGTCACAAAAAACATGCAAGACTTTAAATTTCTCTTTTGTTATTTCTTTATAAAAGGGGTCGTCCAGATATGACGTAATGGGGGAGGGAGGGGTTAATGACCGTGCCGACTTTGATGTGCGGCAAAAAGTGTCTTTGATGTATAAGGGGATAAGGCTGATTTTCGGATGACGTCATATCTGGACGATCCCAAAGTGACAAAAAAATATGTCATGTAATTTTTGTCATGCTAGTTAAAATATTTGTCGAACCAGAAAATATTAAAATAATAAAGATTTTTATTTTAAAAAGTGACCCAATGTTTTTAAAAACCTCATTCATGTTTTTCAAAAAAAATGTGAGGAACGATAAGTTCAAACCCGTAACAGCTCTTTTGTGGTACTGCATAGCGCAACGGTTAAGAGCCAGCGCAACGTCCGCCGCAATTGGGGTTCAGAACCCACTGGTTAGGAATTGCGAAAAAAGTGCTTGTGTGTGTGTTGTGCAGTATTTTTGCTTTTTTTTAAAAAAATAACAAAGATTTTATGATCAAGCAAGCTAATATAGAGTCTAAAAACAAAACTTTTTTTAAAAATTAACAACATTACTATTTTTTCAACTTTAATAAATCTTTTTTTTGCTCATTAAATTTCAACAATACACATTTATTACGTAAAACTTTTAACAATAGAGGTAATACAAAAACAAATATGTGCAGTTATGGATAACAAAGATGGTTCCATGGATCGAATTTTTTTTATTAATGTTCTTCAAAGGCTTTTTTTTGAATCAAAGCTCTCTAATTTTATATAACGTGGGGGTGGACGATTTTCGGGGTCAAGTTCAATTGATCCGTAACACTGTGTCTTTTTGCCGATGGAAAAACGATATACATGAAAAACGTATTTTCGTGTCGAAACAATTTGATGTGTGTCTTCCTTGTACAAAAAGATTTCTGTTTTATCAGATTTTTGCAGATCTCAGCATCGGCTAGATAAATTTTGATGATTTAAAAAACATTATTCTTCTTTAAAATAATTAAGAATAACAAGAATTATTAACAAGCTTGTAAAAAATGTTAGAAAAAAACGAAAAATTTTTCTCGAGTGGAAAATATCTCCTTCAAGTATATCGCATTCTCATCGGCAAAAAGAAGAACAAATTCCATAGTGGTAAAGACGTTTTTCAGGTTCAAAATGTATTTAATTTCTGTGATTACTTCAGTGTAAAAAATACTATCACAGTTATGTTTGTACCAAATGTACGGGTCGGGGTCATTGTTGGTAAAAAAATAATTGTAATCACTTGCACAACCGTATAATTCATAATGACCATCTTCATCGGTAAAAGTTGCACTAAATATTTAGGATTGTTAAATTTTTGTTAAACATGTTCGAATTACCCCATTATGAAATCTTGAATAGGATCAGCGTCATATAGGATAACTTATATTCGAGTACTTCGGGATTTGTGGCAAGCAATCATTCCAATAACTTTAACACATTTTTCATTTGCAATAATAAAAATTGAATTTGAAATAAAAAACGAGAAAGAAAAGATACGATTTCATTTTTTCTTTGCAATTATCTAAAACAAAAATGTAATAAAACTGTTCTTTTTCACAATTTTAGAATCGCAAAATGAAAAATTTTTAATTTTTTTTAGGAAGCGCGCCAATTTTTTACTGTTTTTTTAGAAAATCAATCCTGGATTGAGAGATCACTTAGGTCTCATAAAAACGGCACTATAACAGAAAAGTGAACTTTGCTTGTTATGTACACAAAAAGTTGACCTTGCTTAAAATGTTTTTATCCACATTACAGATGAATCTTGCTGTAATAGCAGTGTTGTTTTGAGATGGCAGAAATTCGGCAAAAATGAACAATAAGCTAGAAAATGTCAGACACAGAAATACAGTGCACTAAAAATTTAAATAGCTTCTCACACGTGAGCATATTTTTTTTAAAGTAAAAGATTATTCATTTTTTTAATAATTCTATGTATTAAAATTATATAGCATTCACGAAATTTAAAAAAAAGTATACATACAAAAAATAAAGAATTTATTAATTTAAATATTATGTTTTTATTACAACTAAGGGATTGTCCAGAAATCACGTGACCAACAAAACGTGATTTTCAGACCCCCTCCCTCCCTCTGTGACCAAAGATCAAAGCTTTTTACCGACAACATCAAAGCCGGGTGACCATTTGGCTTACCCCCTCCCTCCCCCCTCATGGTCACGTGATTTCTGGACAATCCCTTTAACACAATATTCAAAATGTATTTTTCAGAAAAAATAATTCTAATCCTTTTTTTAATTGTTGATCAAAAATTAAAGAAATCTGTGAATCAAATAAAATAATGTTAAAAGTATATAATGTCTTTTTACAGATTCTTTCTGTTCAAAAAAATGTGACGAACGATAAGTGCAAACCCGGAACAGCTCTTTTGTGGTACTGCATAGCGCAACGGTTCAGAGCCAGCGCATTGAGGCAGCACGCCGGGTTCGAGGACCCGAAGGTGAAGATAGCTACAACCAATGAAAAAATGTGTGTGTGTGTTGTGCAGTATTTTTGCTTTTTTTAAAAAAATAACAAAGATTTTATGGTCAAGCAAGTAATTATTAAAAGTTTAAAAAAACCTTTTATTAAAGACCGATACGCAAATTTCACTATTAATTCAAATTGAATCAAATCTTTTTGTAGAAAAATCCCCTTCTTTTGTGTATCCTTTGAGTTGTCAGAAAATTATTTCAAGTTAGATATAATAAAGAACAACAACAAAAAAATAATATTGAATTTGTGCTACAAGTTTTGGGGCCTTAAAAAGGAGGAGAAAATCGAATGTTTGCCAAATCAATGCCATTGCCAATTTTTGTTGTTGTATCGCATCTATAGATAAAAGTTGCGCGGGAAATTCCGTTTTTAAAGTGCTTTTTTTAACCAAATTTTAGTAATTTTTATTTAATTATATATGGTAATGTGTTGGACAATTACATTACTGTATTTATTACAAGGTTTGAAGATTCACGGATATTTTGCTGAAAAATTTGATCTGGATTTTCAAGACGACCAAAATGTCACAATTTTTAATTTGAGTTTAGTTTGATGAGACTGTTTACTTTTTATTTTTTCGTTAAGCTTCTTAATGGCAAAAAATTGTTCTCCTAAAATTTTGTTTTATCTGATTTGTTCGATCGTTTTTGTTATTTAATTAAGAAGACGTTCCTGTACAACTTTATTATTTTAGATTTCCACTTCAGTCGTTTTTCAAAAATTAATCTTAAAGTTAGTTGCAAAAAATGAAAAACCCTAAAATTTTGACATGTATAATTTTATTGTCACTGGTTTGTATTGTTGCAGGATTTGGAACCCGGTATCGACTTAATGCCGCAGGAATTATTGAATGTTGTTATAAAAGAGTACGGTCATTATGCAAGATTGCATCATTCATAATCTTTTTAGAGTAACGAAAGCATTAGCAGTAATGGCAGAGATTTTGATCCTATGCATTATTTTTGTTCATATGCCCCTCATACAACAATTGAACTTTATGATCATTTTGAATGTAATATTTTTGCTCTTTTAAGCCACCCAAAATTATGCAAATTTTTTTTCAGTTTTAAGTGATGAACTTCTTTTTTCAACAGACATCACAAGTGGTATGCAATATGACATTGAATGGGAAGGAAAAAGATTCTTCAATTTTGATCCATACATTAAATTCAATGTTACATGTCAGGGCGGAAGTAATTGGGTCAAACAATTTTGGATCATTGAAAACACAAAATTAATGAATGTCAATCAAAATTGCAAAGTTGAAGTCAAATAACCTTTTCATATTTATTAGCTTAATCGCTTTTATATCTATTTTTTTATGATAAATTTGCATTTTTGTGTTTATTTTTTATAACATCTTTAATTAATTTTTATGTATTGTCTTTATCTGGATAATAAAAATAAAATTTGAATAAATAATAAGTTTTAAGCAACACATTGCCCATCACTGAGATTAAAGGGTGGACAACAGGTTGGAACATTACATTCAGCAACCGAATCAAGCCTATAATTTTCTGTTTTAAAACATGATTTAAAAAGAACTTAAAAATCATACTGTGAACAAACTCGACTTTCACAAAGTTTATTCGAAAAAAGAACTTTTTGGCATTCTTCATTGACAGGACAGGCATGCAAATTACAACTTTCAAATTCTTGAGTTTTATCACTAAAATTTGGTTTTAGAAAAATTACAGTAATTTGTGGTAAAAATTACTCGCATTCTGCAGTTTCACAAATTCGAACCCGGGATTTTATTCCACAGCCTCCACAAGGTCGACTACATTCAGACCTAAAAATTGTTTAAAATACAGTAATTTTGTAAAAATATTTCAAACCATTGTCCCCAACTGCTTAAAATATTATGTCCAGCAATTGTTGTTGGCTTTTGGGTTGTCGTTTTTATGGCTTGCTTCTTTAATTCAACCATTTTTGTTGCTAAAATAGTTTAAAAATTACTGTAATTGAGGACTACGGTATATGAAAAAATAATTTTTTATATTTTTCAAATTTCACTTAAAAATTTACATCTTCAATATAGGATATGCAAATTTTTATGACTAATTTTTAATATTCAAATTTCTCTTAGCTACGAAATTTGATAAAAGCTTACTTGATCTTGCTTGAAGTTTAAATCCGATATCCTGACCGATTTGGGATCGAAAAATGACAGCAACCTGGTGGCCCTCAGAGATTAGAGATTTCTCTGGTTTATGATAACAACAAAATCTTGGACCTGTGTTTCTTTGATCTTTGGCAAGTTTAAGCTCAACATAATCCACACAAGTTGTAGCACAAAGAAATGAAAATTCTTCGAGAAATTCAATTTCGATTCTTTGCTTTTTTGGAGCTTTCAAAATCCATGAACACATTTGATTTTCGATATATCCATCTTCTTCATAATTTGGAGATGAAATTGTTTGCCATTCATCTTTTAGGGTTAAAATGGCACCACATTTGGCATCTATAAAAATGTGGTAAAGAAGAATGGCAAAAATCGAAATTTTAGAACTTGAAATTTGAATAAAAACTTACTCAAAGGTTTTTGATTTTCTTCACAATTCTTTCCACCATATCCCTGAGGGCATATGCAAATTCCACAATGGCTTGGATGTGGATATCCGCCATTCTTACATTTCGCGGAATCTGCTTTCCTCATTCCATCCGCATCATTGCATTTATCTGATCTTGACTTCGATTTATTTTCCCTTTTTCAATTTTTACTTTCTATGCAAATTTCTTACCTTCACAATATGCTTTGTTAATGACTTGAATATCATAAAATGATAGCCTTTCTCTTTGTCCAATTGTGTATTGATAATTCGGATCTCTAGTTAAAAGGGTTTTTGAAGTTCCATCAGCACTAAATGCCTAAAATATAATATGCAAATTTCTGGGCCTAAGAAATTTGCATAACTTACAGTTGACCCATAATGCATGACTGAACCGTAATCATATGGAATTCCAAGAGTATTGATTTCATCGGTGCCTAAAAAGTTGAAATATACAGTAATCAAAATAACAGTTGAAAGACCATCAAAAAGTTTATATGCAAATTTTTCAAGGCCATCAAGCTTAATTGGAATCAAACTATCGCCTACAAGACTGAAGGGAAAGGCGCAAACGGAAATCTTAAATTCCTTACTTCGCATTTGAAAATCAGATGTGTAAGAAGGAAGAATAAAATCTTTTTCAACTTCAATGAATTCACCGGCATCTGGTCGAGACTGTTCATGCCAAAGCCCGAGGGCATGTCCGATCTCGTGTTCGATTACTCCTAACTAAAAACGAACTTTTTTTAAAATTTGCATATTGAAGATTGCGTCATTCTGATGTGAAATAGTTTGGTGAAAATCTGTGCGAGACTCAAAAGCGGTTTGTCATCAGAATGATGCAATCTCAGGGTATTGGCGTTCTAATATCTCAAAAGGCTTACCCTTTCACATCCCTCTCCAATTGACACACCTTGTCGGCCACCATATTTCCCGATCATTGAGTAACAACTGAAAATATCCATTACAGTAACCTTAATTACCTTATGCAAATTTTTCCTACCCTTGACCTTTGAAAAATTCAATATAGTCCTCATCAGGTTTTTGAACAACATGCTCAAATTTAATGCAGGTTGTATTTTCCCAATAATTTACAGCTTCAATTATTTGCTTAATTGCATATACACCTACAGTAATCCAAAAATTAAAATTACATTATTCATTTTTCAAAAAAAAAACAACTTAAGGAATCATGAAATCGATATTTAATTGGAAATTCATCCCAAACTGCATCAGGATCAGAACTTAGTGATCGATATTTCCGTTGGCCCGGTCCATCAACATGTCCCAAAAGAGAGATAACCTGTTTTTCAGTAAGAAAGATATCACCTAAATATTCAATTAAAATTTGCATAAATGTCATAAAAGAAAGATGCCTTCAAACAAAAACGGCGCCAATTCTGGTTTGGTTTTTGGTTGTGTGGCAGTAATGGAAACTGGTTTGGTACTGTCAACAGCACTCTAGAAAATAAGGGATACGGTAATGGTGGTAAATATTGGGATAAAAGATAGCTTACATCTCGACTAAAAACTCGATTTCCAAAAACTTTTTTATGCGTTTTTTCTTTGAGTTTTAAAAGAAGGGATTCAATATTTTCAAGGGCTTTTTCTTCAACTCCAAAATGACTACTTAGTTCATCCTTTACAGCTTCTTCACCAAGTGTTGACGGATGAGTCGATGGAAGGGATGTTGTTGTTGCTGTTGGAGAAGCTGTTGATGTTGTATTTGTATTTTCAACAGGAGCACAATTTACATAAACTATCAAAATAATAATTAAAATCCATATCCTTTTTCTAATCATCTTCAAATAATGACAAAAAACTCGGATAAAAGCCAACAGAAAATATCTTTTAATCGCAAAAAAATTTTATCAGCGCCAAAACACTAAATCTTGAAGGAATCCAGTTTCATTGATTTTTTTCTCTATTTCAGATGTCTGACATTTTTTCATGGATCGCAAAAAATAATAAATCTTCACACATTTTTTTCTCATTTTTTATTTTTAGCGATTTTTTGTTAAACAAAGTGAAAAAGATCGACAAAAAAAGGTTACTACGAAAGAAAAAAAGACGAAAGAAAAGAAGAAACAAAAAAATGAAAGCAACAAATTATCTCGGGAACTTCGGGATCAGGGCTGTGCGAAACTGAGTTTTCTTCTGCGAAACAAAACGAAACGAAATAGGAATTTCATTTCGTAAGGGCGAAACGAAACGAAATAAAAAAATTCATGCGAAATTTCGCGAAATGCGAAACGAAATTTTTTCCAAATTTTTTTAATTGCAAAATTCAATTACAAATTGCAACAACTTTTAACAATTTTTTTTGTAAACAGACTTTCATTTTGATCATTTAATGATGAAAATAGTCCATCAATAAGGTTTTCATTTCCAACTTTAAGAGTTTTTTACTTCCATGAAAAGACACGTGAAATTGTGTTATCTCATCTTTGCGACTGATTTTTTCTTGAATAAAAACGGCTTTAAAGCATACAAAAAAGTGCGAAATTTTGTAAAATTTTTCGCGAAACACGAAATGAAATGGAAAAAAAGTGCGAAATTTCGCGAAACGCGAAACGAAACGAAATTTTCGCACAGCCCTGTTCGGGATCAGCAACAGCGAAATCTCTTTTATTCTATTTTTTCTCGGGATTTGGAGAGATCAAAAAAGTGAAAAATGATATTTTTTACAAAATCATACTTATTAGAATTACTGTAAACAACAGGATTACAAAGAATTATGCTAATTTTTAGTGACTAAACAAACAAATTAGGTCTCAGAAACTTTTTCATTGTATCAGGTCGTTCCAAAAGTTCTTGCGTTTGGTTTTTTCAGTGGCATATTTGACAGAGGGCTTTAAAAAATCTGAAACTTTGCATGGAGGTAGTCCAAGGGGTCATACAATTGGTGTAACTTTGCTTTTTACGGTATCTGGGATTTTCATGGAATTCTGGGGGATTTTCGTGGCGAGATCCGGAGTTTTCAATTTTCTGGTGGAACGAGCTCCGTAAAAAATCAAATTTAGTAGTTTAAAGCATCAATTTGACCTGTATGGGTAGCCAGGACACTGTTCTTAAAGAATTTTGCGATTTTGGAATTTTTGGGAACTTTTAGGAACTTTTAGGGAATTTTCAGTGATGGAGATACTGTAACTCGGAATTTTGCAGGAAGTTTTGTTCTGGAGCACTGTAATAGCATTTAAAATAATAAGAATACATCATTCAATCATTGCTTTAACAAATTATATAAAAAAGAAGTCTTAAACATGGTTTTACAGAATTTTTAAACTTCACGAAAAAGGTACGGTAGCTTGACTCACTTCAGATGCTTCTAAATTGCCAAATTTGCATAATTATGCAAAAATCTTTCACAAAACACTTAAACACACTTCCAAGCATCTATTCCAATCAAAAAAATCAAAAAATAAAATTTTCACTTTTTTCGATTTTTTTCACGTGGACAATTTTTGACCCGTTTTTAGCAAGTGCTTTGTTCTTTATTATTTTACGTTATATTGGAAATAATCTAAATTTATTGCAGGAATCTATCTACAAATGAAATTTTTAATTTTTTTGTTTTCTGTTTTTCTTCACATCGATTTTCACATCACAAAGTACCAAATGAGCGATGTGTATCTTTTACTGGCAAAATCGTTTGTCTCAAAGATCGTTCTGCAAAAATTCCAGTTTATATTTATAATGTGAATATTCTGCAAGAGCAATTAACAGCGTAACAATTTTTAAAATCTTTTTTAGAAGATCTAAGAAAAAGATCTTCTAAAAAAGATTTTTTTTCAGGAAAACATTTACAAATGAAAATGGGGATTTCAGTGTTTATGGTTGTGGCTCTGATTATAATTATTTCTTTGCTCCAAATAATCCTGATCCTTTATCTTTTTTATGTTCATTCATGTGATAGTATTTTTAAAGCTGGAGTTTCTTCAGAAGTTTATTACCGATTTGACCCAAAAGTTTTTGAGTTTGGAGTAATTGTTCTTGATCGAAACAATGACTCCGCTTCCCGTAAGATTCCTTTAATATTTGATCCCAAAGACTCTACTGAATTAATAGAAATGCAGAAGTTATAAGCAATTTATAAATAGGACCTGCCGTGGCAATTTTACAATGTTTCATAAAAGTTACAACATTAATTTTCGTACTTTTTCCTCAGAATACAGTAATCTACCGTAATTTTTATGTGACATATAATTGTGATCTTATTTAATGTACTGTAGTTTGATAATTGTGATAAAAGAATTTCTGAGATTTGTAAATCATTGAACAAAAAAAGAATCCGGAGAAATTGATTTTTTTTTATATTTCAGATGTCTCACGACATTTTTTCAAATCATAAATCTTCACACATTTTTTCTCATTTTTTTATTTTTAACAATTTTTTTGATTGAACAAAGTGAAGAAGATCGACAAAAAAAAGTTACTACGAAAGAAAAAAAGACGAAAGAAAAGAAGAAACAAAAAAGTGAAAGCAACAAAAATTCATTATCAGCAGCAGTTTCGGGATCAACAACAGTGAAATCTCATTAAATTTATTCTTGTCTCGGGATTTGAAAAGAGATAACAAAAAAATGAAAGATAAATTTACAAGGATAAAACTAAATATATTGATTTTTTATTTAAGATTTTCTTTATCGTCGACGTGGACCAATCCATGAGATCAAGATAGAAAATATTAAAAGGATATCCGGAACTTGAATGGCACAAGCAGCGGCACGTAAATCAGGTTCATATATTAGCACATTATCAATCATATGCATGAAACCATTAATACCAGCAATTTCACCACCTTCCAAAATTCTCGCCACTCGGTTCCCTCTTGGCCAGTATAATTCAAAATCTAAAATTGGAAATATTTATGCGGGGATTTGAAAAAGACAGATACAATTTGTCCCTTTGGGCAATTCAAATTACAAATTTGCATAAAGCTTTGTTCTTTAACTTTACGGAATTTATGACCCTAAGGAATATCTGGAGTTTGAGTCACGGAGAATATAGAAGCTAAATAAGCTTTATCCCTTAAGGGTATGTGATCAGAAATTTGCATAAATATTATTTTATTAATTTTATGAATTTTGGTCAAGGACAAGTATTTCATACTTCATAAATAAGTAATTTGGGATAAAATATAAGATGATAAACAAGACTAAGATTTCATAAAAGAACATCGAAAACAAAGTTTGCATCCAAAATTTCAAAATTCCTTATTCAAATTTTAAAGATAAAACAACTTACATCTTCCCCTCCTTCGAATAATAACTTTTTCATCATTCATCATAATATATGTCCGCTCCCTTAAATCCGTGTACATTAAAGCTTGACCTTGTAAAATATGCCGTTTATAAACATATTGCAGCGCCTGCCAATGATTTCCATCTAACATTCGATTCCTCAAAGTTGGAGCAACTTTTTCCCATGCTTCATTTGTTGGCACAAAAAATGTCATATTTTGTTGGGGAGTTAAAACTTGCCATGGATCAAGGGTATATCGAAGTTGAAGATTATCCAACATCCAATGTGATGTTCTAAAATCGATATATTATTACAGTAGTTATAAATAAATTAAAAAGTATTACTGTAGCCGAGATTCATTCCTTAAAATTTCCCATAACGATTGATACGGTACCCCCAAAACTCTGTCAATGTAATGAATGATGCCATTTGTGGCAGCAATATTTTCCATTTGAATTGCTGTTCGAATTCCACCACCAATAACATAATATGCTGAAAGATGGATTTTAATATGGTAGAATACTGTAGTAAAATAATTTATGCAAATTTTCAATCAAAAAAGTAAAGTAAAATGCCAGTCAAAAAAGATCAAAGTAATTTTAAATTATTTGTTTGAAACATCAACTTTTTCAAGGGTTACAGTAACCTACAGCATTTCTAAAATTTATGCAAATTTTCAATGATTAAACAAATAATCTCCAAAAATTTTATGGTTACCATACTACAGTACCGTAATTATATCCGGTACTGTAGTTTGGTAACCATTTCTCACAGTTGAGTCTCATAAAAATTACGGTATTCTACTTTACTTTGAAAAATTACTAATGTTTAACAATTTAATGGTACTAGACTACTGTAATCCAAAATCTTTACAAAAAATTACTGTACTTTTCAAACTTTATGCAAATTAGTTAGTGACAACATTAGAGAAAATGAGCTATTTAAACTTGCATTTCAAAAAATAAAAAAGACTTACTAATATTATTTTTCGGCCATTCTCCTTTCTGAAAATAAAGCATCCTTCGATTATCAACCGTTGAAACGATTGTTTCATTTGTCATTTCATCTGTTGTTAATTCCTTTGCTGGGACAATATGAAGTTTAAGAATTTGTTCCAACCAAATTCGATCCCGCAATAGCCTTCTTTCAACTAAAATTTGCATATTTATCAAAAATTTGCATAAATCCAAAAACGAACTTGGTTCTGGAATTCTTTCGAAGGCTTCATTCCATGGCGCAAAAAATGTTACCAATCCCCCCGTGGCAGAAAAGTAATTTCTGACCAACTGGCCAATGGTATTGATATATCGCATTAAAGTTGTTGTTCGATAATTATCCATCAACAACATATCAATTGTGTTTGAAACAATTCCAAGAACATTATCAACAATATGTACGACACCATTTTGCACAGGAATATTCGGAACAATAATTTTTGCCCAAACGGCTCCTCGTCGAAAGAATGAATATCTTTCGTAGACTTCTGAAACCGCATATAAATCCCATCTAAAATATTGTACAGTAATATGTTGTAAATGATTACTGTAGTATGTATTACCTTCCAGTTCGATGATCAGTAATATTTCTCATTGTTAATTTAAGCTTGAAATTATCTTCAATAATATTTGATGAGAATCTAAAAAATAAGAAAGGAATTATTTGGGCAATAATACAGGGTGATTCAAGAAAAAGTCCGATTGTAAAATCCTTATAACTTTTTAAATTTTTAAGTTAAGAAAAAATTGAAAGTACCATTCGACTCAGTATTGGTTACCATTTATAATTATCTAAAAAAATTTTAAAAATAAAAACTTTTTTTTTCGAATTTCACGTACTCCCCCCTGTGGAAAAAAATCATTTTTAGATCTGTTTCACCTTTTTTCACTTTTTTTTCATTCACTCTCTTCGAAAACAAAGAATATGCAAAATTTCCTATTGTTAAAACACACTGAATGAAAAAAAAGTGAAAAACGGTGAAACAGATCTAAAAATGATTTTTTTCCACAGGGGGGAGTACGTGAAACTCGAAAAAAAAAGTTTTTATTTTTTAAATTATTTTAGATAATTATAAATGGTAACCAATACTGAGTCGAATGGTACTTTCAATTTTTTCTTAACTTAAAAATTTAAAAAGTTATAAGGATTTTACAATCGGACTTTTTCTTGAATCACCCTGTAGAACAAACGAAATTTTGATAATTGAAAATTGTGGAAAAATTTGCATAATTTATGTCAGTCAAAAAACCTATGTCGAAATTTATGCAAAAACAACATTTTGATATTTCAATTTTCAAGATTTATGATTTGGTAAAAGTTTTAGTTTTAAAAAGTCAAAACTTCAAAATATGCATATTTCTGAGAAATTTGAATAATTTTTAACACTCACCGAATCGAAGGATAATAATGTAAACCGCCATCATATAACCAAGGCCATGAAAATAAAACCCGATTCATGCCGGAGACATGTGCCAATAAAACTTCTCGATCAATTCGATTTCGATCAACAACTTTTGCGAATGCGGCATTATTGGGAAGGAAAAAAGTATGAAAACCATTCCAAGCTGAAGATCCATAGATAACTAAAGCAATATCCGGAACTCGATTGAGGACATCCCTCAACTCTGTCAAATCATGATTATCATATTGTCGATCCGTAAATATCACATTATCATCATCTCGAATAAAGGCAAGTGCCGTTCCAGGATAAGGTCGATGTCCCATTGGGGTACAAACTTTATACAAATATTGTTCTCCACTAATTATTCCCCATTGATTTGATTCATGATTACAAATTCGACCAGCATTACAAAAATATGACTAAAAATTATATTAAGGTCTACAGAAAGAATGTCGAAATTATGATTACTGTAACTATGTTAAAATATACCTTTAAGGATAATATAGTTACAGTAGCCCCAAAAGAATTTTCAAAAAAAAACTTACGAAATTTCCAGGATTATTTTCAAATTGTGTTATGTATGTATAACCTGAATTTATGGTTGACCGAATCAATGTTTGCTTTTCCCATTTTTTTCCTTCACTAATTTCAACGACTTGGGTATCGACTAAAAATGATCATGGAATTATTGATTATCAAAATATTACTCTAACAAGGTATGTGATAATAAGCAAGGTATGTGATAATACAATGTTACGGTAACTTTTGGTACAACTCTGCTTATGAATTTTTTTTACTTGTTTGTACTTTGAAAAATCAATTAACAATTATGCAAATTTTACTAACAATTGTTAGAAAGATTTGCATAATTGTGATTTTACTAATTATGCAAATTTCAAAAGTTAGTCATGAAAAAATTTTGTTTTCTCACCAGAAACATCCCAAAATTATGCAAATTTTGGAATTTCAGATAAATATTTAAAGGGACACTGAAACTTTCAGTACGAAAATTTTAGCCAGTTCAGTTGCAAAAAGCATGCAACAAAAATTTAAAGCTTTATAAATGTTGCGGATGAGTGTAATAGATAAAACTAGCAATAATGAATCTGAAAAGCTCATCCGCAACATTTGCAACGCTCTAATTTTTTACTGCATGTTTTAGGCAACTGAACTGGCTAAAGTTTTCATACTGAAAGTTTCAGTGTCCCTTTAAAACACCCACCAATATGACTTAAAGTTTCTTTTTGAGTTAAGGCCCTCAAATCTGGATTATACAAAAATACATCATTCACCGGGGCAAAAACTGTTATCCTTGCATTGCTGTCTTCCATATATGCCTGGGCAACTTGATATCGGCCACATAAAGCTCGAAACTAAACATGAAATATCGTTAATTAAATATTTGAATGTTATGCAAATTAAAATATACCTGCTGCATATCACTCATTCTCGCTGTTTCAGACCATAAGTTTCCATTACATAATTTTATAAATAAAAATAATAATATTAAATTGTACCCGTAAATATTTTTCAATAATAATAATATAAAATTTAATTTCATTTTTTAAGATAAATTAATAAGGAAAATGTAATAAATAAATTAAAAATAATATAGTTGATTAAAATAATGAATCAACCTTCACCTGAAGCTTCTAAAGATAACCCAAACTTTTCCGGCATAGAATTTCGTTCTCCTTTTATGTATCAAAAAAAAAGAGTGAAAAAAGGGCTGAAAAAATAATGTTTATTTGATATGGTTTTTAAAAAAACTGGGATAGTTGATAACAAAATGGTTAAAACGAAAATAAAAAAAGTTATAACGATAACGAAAAGTGAATCATTGATTTCTATGTCTACATGAAAATTGGGCAAAGCTTAAAAACAGAATATGCAAATTTGAAAAAACTTGGAGTTTAAATGTAAAAACAGAAATGTGCATAAAAATCGGTGATTTTTTAAACTTTCGAAACAAATTTCTCTCTCAGTAATTTCAAAAGGCAGAAAACATATAAAACTGGCAAGAAAGAAATCAGAAATTTGCATATAAAAAACGTGTCCTTGATAAGGGCGTGAACAAATGCCACAGAGGTACAAATTACCATAACTGGGATTTGGGAGATAAGACTTTGATTTTTTTCCGATTATGACATTAATCTTTTAAAGATCAAAGGGATTAAGCGATTTTCAGAAAAGCCATAAAAGTCAAAAGCCAAACTCTCGACTTTGTTTCTTTTAAAGAAGGCTTCAAAAATGTCAAGGTTTATTAGCATGATATCACATAAAAAATTATGCAACTAGATAAATATTTGAAAACTAACAAAAATCACAGTTTTCAAAAAAAAGAAAATTCTTTGATCGAAGACAAAAATAAACTTTTTAAAGTTTAAAACAACCAAGAAAAATTAGTTGCAAAGAAGACCAAAGAAGAGAAGAAAAGTAGTGATTAAAAGTTGCGAAAAAGAAGAAATAAGTTTAAGCTTTTTTTCGAGAAAAAAAAATGTGAAAAACCATTTTACAAAAATAAAAAGTGGACAAAGTTGTAACAAAAAAACTCTTAAACTTTGTTTTTAAACGTTTTCTTTTGATTTTTTTTCAAACCTCAAAAAACCGAAGAAGAGATAAAACTTTTTGCGTGCTTACAAAACTTTTTTGATTTTTTTCTGTCAAACGTAAATAAAATATATTTATTTTTGTGTCATCTTCATTTTTTTCTCCCTCAAAAAAATTTTTGTATGCTTTTTTCTTGCTCTTGCTCTGTCATTCCCTCAGAGAAGGACAAAAAAAGGTGGACGATGCTTCGAAGATTGCTTTTGCTTTCTTTCTTTCTGCTGCTGCTGCGGCAAGGAAAGGCAATAATCGGTCGTTCAAAAAAAAGTTGAAAGTTGTTGGTTGAAGCTTTCTTTTTTTGTCGTCCGCCGAAATTGATCGATTTAAATTTTTTTTCGCTTCCTTCAAAGTAAAATGCGGAGGTGAAAAAAAATAAGACGAAGAAGGTGAGGACCAAAAATGGAAAATGAGAAAAACAAAATTGATATGAGTCAGAAATCAGAAAAAAAAACACACGTGCAAAAATTTAATCAATATTAGAAATTTGGTATGGTTATTTAAATAACGGAAATGAAAAATTTTCAATGATTCATGGAGCAAGAAATTTCGGAATTTAAATATTTTTCATTTTAAAAAATACAGTAATGCTGAAATAATTGTTGAAGTTTCTAATACAGTAGTGAGTAATAAAGTAAATGAATATTTTACAGTAACCAGTACTGTAAAATGTGACTCAAAATATAAAAAAAACTAAAGACTTGTTCCACACGTTTTTGGAATAAACGTTTTAAAAAAAAGTAAAATCAATAAAATAAAATTATTAAAAGAGAAAAATTTGCATAAGAAAAAAGTAGCCTGCAGCGAAAAACTCAGTAAACATTTCGTTCATAAAAAGTGAACTGTAAAATTTTCCGCGAAAAGTCCTTTTTGAACAACTCTTAATCCAAATTTATCCTCTCTTTCTCATTTTTCTCAAGTCTAACTCAACAACACCTTTCATCTTTTCGCCTTCTTTTTGAGCCTCTTCAAACGATGGCGGAATAGGATAGGAATTGACGGTATTTGGATATAATAGAAGTATTGCTATTATTATGTCTCCTCAAGTTTAGCCTAACAAAAATGACAAACAGAAATATGTACGCAACAACCTCAATAACATCAATATCTTCAACATCAACAGTAGAAACAACAGAAAGAAGAAGAAGAAGCTTTATTTTACCTTTTTTCCATTTTTGGTATTACTCTTTTTCTTTCCTCCCACCCAAAATGCAAGACCCGCGCGAAATAACATCCTTTTCTCTTTGTTGGTTGAAAGAAAGGTGTAGTACTTTTTAGTTTTGTAGGTTTGACACGAGCCAGCCGCAAAAAGAAGAGGAAAAATTTTTGGCTATTTTATGCAAATATATTTTTTATACGTTTTTATTGTTGTTGTTGTTGCTGCAACAAACCCCCCATTTCAACTGTAGCAGGCTTCAATGGATGAGAAGGCTTTCTTGCGTTTCAAAAATTTTTTCCTGCGCGAAACGCGAAAATTGAAGGCAGTCGGTGGTCAACCAGGTAGAATTGCGCGCAGAAAAAAGAGAAGGAAGCAAGCCGGCGGGGACGGCTACCTTTTTTTTGGTTTTGCTACTGTTTTCAAAAGAAAAGGTTTTTTAATTGAAAACGGGAAAATAGAAAGAGGGAAAAGGTAAAAACGGGAAACCCGTGGCAACAAAGAGGATTTTGCATGGAGTTTTTTCTTTGCCCTTTGTTTCAGGTAACCAACAAAACAATCAAAATTTTGAGTAATTAATTGAATTTTTAAACAACAGAAAAATAACTATCGAAAAATCAAACTTTGAAGTTGAACGAATTTCATAGGAAACAAAAAAATATAGTCTACATTGTAAAAATTAAATGCTAAAAATAATAAATTTTAAAATTTTTTCTACTTATAAAAATTAATTTCTTAATAAAATAAATTAATTTTTAAGGCTTATTTTCAAATAAAGGATTGTCCAGTGGTTATACTAAATCAAATGCCATCTTTAATAGCGGCTAACATCAAAAAACTATTTTTGATGATAAAGTGACTTCTAATCTTAAATTCTCAAATTATAATTATGTAATTTTTTTCAACCTATTTTCTTAAACTTTACAAACCAAAAAACAAAAGTTTAATTTTGAAATCACAAAAACATACAACAAAAACAAATCAATAAAAACTGATTTAACAAGAGAAATATTTTTTACACAAATTCCGTAATTCATTTTCTCGAAGTTGTCCATTAAAACGAATATAAGCAGGTCGAAAAGTTCGAGGTTCATCATCCAAAATTTGATCAACAATTGTTTGAAATTTTTCTTTGTATTCATCAGAAATTTCATCATAATATTCAAGGGCAAAATCACCAAATTTATTCTTCTAAAATTTTGAGAATTTAAAAAATGTTAAAAAATTACTGTAAAAATTTTTACCTTTAAATGTTCAAAAAACTTGTCAATATCAAAAGATTCAGAAATTCCATAAAAAAAGAAACATCGTAGCTTTGAAAAATGTGGAATTTTGATGAGATTTTCAGCAGTTTTTGATAAATCAAGATTGGAATTTTTTGAAAGTGTTCTAAAATTAATCAATAATTAAACATTAAAAAATGGATAAAAACTTACATTTCAACAATTTCAATTTTTGAAAGATTTGAAATAATTTCTTCGATTGGAACTTCTTTGCCGCTTTCATCAACCACAGAACAATGAACCAAATGGCATCGAAAAATATTTTTTGAAAAATCCAAAAAATTATTGAAAGAAATTTTTTGTTGATAAAGTCGTAAACTTTCAATTTCACCATGGCAAAATTTTGGGATTAAAGAAGTTACAAAATTTTCATCATTTGAAATAATTTTGAGATCAAAGACAACAGAAATTCGAGATTGAAGATTTTTGATATTCAAATTTAAGTTGGAATATTTTCGTGATTCTCTTGATCCAAGGCAGCTTTGGCTGATGCAAGTTTTCCATTCATTTTCGACAAAATGTAAACAATGAAAAGAAATAATTGGATTTTTGAGGAAGAAATATTTGCAGGTTTGAATTAATTTTTGATACAATTTTCCTGGAGCGATATTTTTGGCGATATAAAAAATCAGCGATTCTGGAAGAGAGAAATTCTGGCAAAGAATAAAGGATCGAAATTCTTCAAAATTTGAATATTCAAAAGGTGGAATCGGTTCAATAGCATTCGAGATCATAATTTTGATATATTTTTTGGAAGTTGAAAAAATCAGAATGAAATAAATGAGTTTAAATGAAATTTTTTAGATTGCTTTTTTATGAGATTATTTTTGATGAAAAAATAGGTCAAAAAAAGGGACAAAGAAAATAAATAGTTTTTTGAGAAAAATATTTCTTTAAAGTTTTTGCCCATGATTAATTAAGAGGAAATTGATTATTAATTATAATTTCAAGGGTTTTTTTGGTTCAAAGAGTAACAAATAGGTGAAGTATTCAAACAATGCCGGAGTCCAAAAATGCTTTTTTTCCTTTCTAATCAATTACAAGGACAGATGAAAAAATGTTTAAGACACAATCAAGAACACTGCTATAAACAATTCTTTTGATCTTTGCCGCTTATGAGGCAACTTTCAAATTTTTGATAACCCATTCCTCCCTTTAAAATACCCGCCATCAGATTTGGCGTCATCGTTGGGATTATCAGATCTGGAAAATCCTCAATCATGATTTACACCGGTCAGCAACAGGTGGAAAATATGGATATCTGGTTACTGAATTTTCATCATAATTTATCTCATTTTTTTCATTTTTTATTTATTTAAAATAGAGATACTGTAGAAAAAAATTTTTTTGGTTCAATTTATTCGATTTCGAAATCATTCGAATTAATCCTTTTTTTGCAGACTTGTTTACGATTTTTTTATAAAAAAATTTGTTTAAAAATTTAAATGTCATGGGAGCCGCGATATTTTTTTTTGCTTTTTGCCGCTTTTGATTACTGTAATTTTTGCGAAGAAAAAAGAGATGAAACTAAAACGATTCAATTCTTTTTTGAATAAACAACAAAGAAAAATTTTTCCAGTGAATGATGAAATTAATTTTTGGCACTTTTTTAGCGCACTTTTTTTCAGCGTTGTGTTAAACAAAAATTTGTTTACTTCTATTTTTGGTGGAAGGCAGTGCAAAGAAAAAAAGGAACCAAATGTCGAGCTTTTTTTGCAGAAAAATTTTTTTGTCTGTTTCAAAATTTTTCGCTGTTTTTGCAAAAATAGAAAAAATGGGCGGAACTTTTTTTGAAAAGTGTTGAAAAAGCAAAAATTTTTATTTAGTTTATTTTTATTTGATGGATGGCGATGGTGAAAGCTGGTTGTCTTTTCTTTCCTTCTTTTATGGCTCAGAGATGGGAAGAATATTTTGTAAATGACCGATTTACGAAATATTATTTAGTTTAGATTTTAGTTTTTGGCATTTGTTTAATGTTAAAACTCAGGCTAAAATTAATAAGTAATTCCATTATCTTCCTTGAGTTTATCATGGTCCTTTTTCGGCAGTTTTTGTTGAAGTAACTGGTGGTACCGTACCTTTAAAGTTTTGATTATGAATGTTGAAGGATACTATTTTAAAAGCATCACAATTATAGTACCTTCATAGTCTGGGAATGAATAATTATTACCATTAAAACGTAATAATAAAAAGGTTGTTTTAAACTTGATTTTGTTAATTACTACAAAAATTACCAAAAAAGCAAAATACAGGGTGGTCCAAAAAAATTCGAAATGGTATTTTTGATGGTAAATCGTTCGCAGAAGGTTCCAGAAGCTCATATTTTGTGGGAAGGTCACCAACAAAGGGGAGCATCTTTTGCACTAAAAATTTTGGCATTCTGAGACATTTTGCCAAACCGCGCCAAATTCAAATCTTTTTGAATCTGAACGTAAGATAATGTATGGGCAACATTAACTGAGTGATTATCAACAATTTAAGCTGCCCAGGACATCAATTTGGTAAATATTCATCGTTTAACCTCAAAAATTCGAAAAAACATTTTTTTCATTTAAACGCTTAATTTTCGGTCTGTATAGGTTTTCGATGACGGGGAATTCGATTCTGATATTTATTTTTATTGGTTTTAACATATTTTTAGTTTAAATGTGGTTTTAAACTTTTTTGTCTAAAAGTATTGATTAAACTAAAAATATGTTAAAATCAAGGAAAATAAATATCAGAATCGAATTCCCCGTCATCGAAAACCTATACCAACCGAAAATTAGGCGTTTAAATGAAAAAAATGTTTTTTCGAATTTTTGAGGTTAAACGATGAATATTGACCCAATTGATGTCCTGGGCAGCTTAAATTGTTGATAATCACTCAGTTAATGTTGCCCACACACTATTTTACGTTCAGATTCAAAAAGATTTAAATTTGGCGCGGTTTGGCAAAATGTCTCAGAATGCCAAAATTTTTAGGGCAAAAGATGCTCCCCTTTGTTGGTGACCTTCCCACAAAATATGAGCTTCTGGAACCTTCTGCGAACGATTTACCATCAAAAATACCATTTCGAATTTATTTGGACCACCCTGTATTAGCGCTAATTTCTTAAGTCTGCTCAAAAATTTCTTTTGTATGTTACGGTTAAAGCTAAGATTAGCTTTTTCAAAGTAGACTCTGGTATACTGTAGCCAAGTAAGAAAAGAGTACAACACGAAAATTGTATAAAGTGTGAGAAGTACATTTTTTGCAGCAAATCAAACAATATGCTAATTTGTATTTACTAAATTAGATATGAAATAATCACCACAAACACGTTTTTAAGTTTTTTGACAACGATCTCTTTTCTGGTTCTGAAGCAAGTTGTTTTAAGCATTTCAAATGAAATAATAATTTTTAAGTTTTCAAGGTATACTGTAGGCGCGTAAGGAAAGTGTATGAGGCAGAACTTATACCAGTCTTTGTAGAAAAAAAAACAATGCTTTGCGAATTTGTTAATTTGAATTGCCAAAATTACCCAGAAATCAAGCAAACATTTTCGAATGCTTTTTACAGTAATTTTTGTTTCCATCAAATGTTTATTAAAACAATCATTTTTTGGCATTTTTCTTTCTTTTTCTTTGTTTAAAAATAGTCGTAAACAAAAATAATTGCTTTTTGTCAAAAAGAAAAAAGTGTTTCGAAATGTCGAAAAAATGCGCAAATTTGTACGCGTACAAAATCATTCTCCAACCAAAGATCAACCTTTTCCAAAAAATATGACAGATGCAAAATTTTCGTGTTTATTTTTTTGTTACAGGTGGTGTTGTAACATTTTCTTTCATCCTTGTTCTTTCTTTGATGAAGAATCTGTCATTTTTTGTGTTTTTTCTGGCACTTTTGATCTTTTAAAAAGTTTTAACACAAAATTTTGCGCGAAAATGCTCTGTCTGCAAAAATGAAACAAAATTACGAAATTATTTTGATTCTTTCGATTTTTTCGTTTTCGCTTTTTTTAATAAATGCCAGATTGAATGCGCAAATGTTTACAAAGATGGTTGAATTTGTAAATGCTATCTGCCTTTTTTATTTTTTTTGTGGTTACGGTAGCAATGAATGAGGTGTTGTTTGTTAGATAAAAGTGTTCTGAGAGGGTTGGCAAGTAAAATATTTTGCTGCTATGCTTATGCAAATTTTAATTTTTTGATAGTTTTGAGGCATGATGATTTAGTTTTAGAAAGTATTCACAATACTTTAAAGTTTTTTGTCAGCGCCGTTTTTAATTGTTAACTTTAAGATAATATCAGTGTTGCGGAGATTTGGTTTAAATGCGGTTTTTGGAGTTGGAGGTATCAAAAAATAAAAGGGAAAGGCGCCGCTATTTTGACTCCATCTCGTGAATACTCTAAGGTGAAGTCCTACAAAAAAAGATTGAACTTTTTAAATGACAATTTTAAATGTCGACATTAAAAAATTTCAAACATGGAACAATACATTTGAGTGAGAGTTTTTTTTTCAAAATCTGGGATGAATGAAATTTTTGAAGCGCAGTAACCTTGGCGATGGTACACAAAAAAAAGTTGTATTGTTAGCTTTTGACTCCTGAGGATATCCATAATCCATAAAAGGATGCGAAAATCACCCTTCCCTTTTAAAATTCCATTATTCAAATAAAGCCCTGTAGTAATTTTCTCAAGCCTTTCTTATTGTCCAATGTTTTGAAGACACTAAAAAAGTGCAAATGAATAATAAAATGGACATTTGCTTTTATTTTGTTTTTGTTAACAGACAATAAAAAAAGCATTGTCTATTTCATATTTTTTGTATACTAATATTAGTTTTTGAAGGGGAAAAAAGAAAAACATTTCTTTCTTTTTTGATTCATATCAATTTTTAATCTGTTGAAAATCTGCGATGTTTTATTTTTATCAAAAAAGGTCGTAAAAATTAGTGTTGTTTTGCATCGCGTAAAAAATTTGGGAACATTTTGATCTGACTTAAACTTAAAAATGCGGCATTTTTTCTTTGATCTTTTAAGGTGGTTGATTTTTGCGCCAAATTTGGAGTCACAACAATGTTGAGTTTTGGACATTGCATTTTTGAGGAAGCACCCACCTACTGCCCATTAATCATTCATTCATGAGGTACACTTGATTTGACCTTTTTTTTTGCAACTGCGACAAAAATCCAAAACAGTGGGAGAGATTTTTCATTGTGCAAATATGAGTTTTCATCGATTCATCAACAGCTGCTGCGGCTTTTATATATCGCGGTTGTTGACCGCCATTTTTTGGATTAATTGAATTTACTTTTTAATGAACTTTTTTTGTAAAAGTCAACACACTACAGTAACCATACTAAACAAATTACTTTAATTTAAAATGTTGACCTTAGTTTTTGTTTTGTTTTTGTGTTTGGGTCATTCAAACATGTCTCTTCTTCCCTTCGTTTTTCTCTCCCTTTTCGTTCCCCCCTTTAGTTTTTGAATATAAATAAATATTGATTCCCTTTTTTCTTTTATATTTTTGCGTGTTTTAGTGGGGGGTTTCTTTGCCAGCGAAAAAATTTGTTGTGTTCAACAATAAAAAATGCAGAGAAAAAAAGGATGTCTTGGTTAGTACAGGAAAAAAAAGGAATGGGGAAAATTGTTTGAAAAATTGTTGCAATTTTTGACTTTTGCTATCGTGAGCAGCAAGAAAATAACGTAGAATTTAAATGTTTATATTTGTTGCCAATGTTGTAAAAAGATGAATTGTTTTTTTTTTATCAATCACAGGAAAAAAAACTGCTGTGTGATGGTTTTTTTCTTTGTTTTTGAAGCAAAATGAAAATTGTATATTTTATTAGTTTCTTATTGTACTGTACTGTAGAATGGCAAAAAAAAAGTAGTAATAGAAATGAAAAATAGTTGTAGCATAATCAGTGTGTTAAAATAGATAGGGAACAAAAATCAAAATACTTGCATTTTTTTGATTGACAGAAAAAACTTTTTTTGTATTTTGTTTTTGGTTTACTTTAATAGCTGTTGATCTTCATACTAAAAATTAAAAACAAATTTCAAATTTAATAAAAATTTAATTTTTGAAATTACTGTAAATGTCAGCAATAATTAATTATTTCAAACTTCAAAAACATTGAATCCTTTGTTTTTTTATATTTAAAATTTGTAAACATCAGTAATTTTGGCGTGATTTTTAAACAATTTTATGTCCGTTAAATTAATTTTTCAAATATATACAGTAATACAAATATAAATACAAACCTATTTTTGTAGCTTTAATCAACAGCAACAAGAATGTCTTCTCGCCGTTCACCACCTGGTGGCCCTGGAAGTGCAGCTTTGGATCAACCATTAAGAGCTCCTCAAATGGATAATCGTCGTGAACGTACTCGAATCCGTGATCGGATTAAAGAAGTCTTTGCAGAAGAAGGTGTAAGTTTTTTTTGTATTTCAATTACCGTATATGGATATCATATATCCCCCTATTTTATTTCATCCGCTTAAATTAAATTCCTTCAAAAGGATATGATATATCCTATTAGTTACTGTAGATATATAAATATATTCGTTCCTTTACCGTATCCAAATTTGTTTACGGCATATTAAAAAATATCTACAGTAATCATAAATTTACCTTACCCCCAAATAAAACTTACCCTTCCCTACCGTATCCACATTATATTTAATAAGTAATTAAATTACAGATTGAAGAAGGTTCAACTGCGCTTGAACCAAAAATGGATCCAGGAACTGTTTGCCGAACATCTTGTGACTTCCAAACCAATGCCTTTGGCATCAAATGTGAACAATACCCCCTCTACAAATATCACATGGAAATCGCAGGTGTTCGAAGTCAACGTGGCAAGCCTTTCTTCCTCACCAAGCGCTCCAATGATGATTGCGTAAGTTTTACCTCCACAACTACCGTAATCCCTTTAAATAAAATCTCCCCAAATTTCAGGTTGCTGCTGATCGTAAAACTCGTTGCCGGGATGTTTTTCTTGTTATGAAAACTGTCTGCACCGATATCTTTGTTCAATCTGATCGAAATAAATATTACTATGATCTTCAATCAACTTTGGTTACAACTTCAAGATTACCATCTCCTGCAATCAAATTCAATCTTGATCCACCTGCATATGAAACTTATCCATCTTTAAAGAGTTTCTCTCGGCTTAATATTGAAATTAAACAATGTGAAACTGAAGATGAAACGAATACTGGAGATATGCGGATGGCACAAATTGCTGATTTTGAAAAATACAATCGTTCACATCAAGCTTGGATTGAATTAGCTACTTCCCAACATGCCCTCTTTAATCCTGATGACATCGTTTGCCTTTCCGGTAAGTTTCTTTTTTACGTTTTTTTGATTCCAAAAGTTTTTGAAGAATTTGCCTAAAACGAGGAATATCGTATCCCTAATAAAACTTTTCTGGATGAGTACCATTTTAAAAATTATCATTCCTACTGTAATTTTCCTTTTTAAAAATCAAATGGTTACAGTATTCCTGTAAATTTTTATTTATAAGTTTTTGCTTAAAAGGCTTATGAGGATACTGTAAACAAATATTTATTACAGTATCGCTAGAAAGTTATTGTTTAAGAGGCTATTAAGGATACGGTAGCATAAATGAATATTTCTGTTTTTCACGTTACTATATCAAAAGTACTTTTGAAAAAAAAGTTTTTTGAGACTACTGTAGTATACCGTAATCATACTAAACAAGAACATTTTTTTCAGGAGGAAAAATGTATCTAATGCATCCTGAACGTTTTATTGATCGTACAGTTGTTCAACGCTGCAATGATTTCTCAGATGACAAGTTTATTGGGATTGGAGTTAAAAAGTCAGCAAAATATGTTGAAGGTCCAAAAGGACGTGGTCATCAAAATATCGCCTTGTTTGTCGATCGTAAGTTCATTTTCGAGTCAATTAAACGCATTTGAATAATTTCCGTCTTTTTTTCAGCATTGAAAACTGCCTTTTATCGTCAACAAACTGTTTTGGATTTTTTGAAAAAAAAGCGTGTTGATGTTACAAATCCAACTGCAGTTGGTGCAAGTATGTGGATGCTCAAAGGTGTCTATGTCTTCAATCCACATTTGGCTGGACGTCGAGCTTTTCAAATTACTGCCATTTCTCGTACAACTCCTCGTACAGAACGTTTCCGGCAAGATGGTGTTGAAATTTCTGTTGAAGATTATTTCTATCAGAAATATCATGTTGAATATGTTGAACCCAATGCCCCATTGATTAAAGGAAAAGGCAAGAATGAAATGTTGCCAATGGATCATGCTTTGATTGATGACAATCAACCTGTGCCAAAGAATAAAATGAGCCAACGTGAAGATTCTGGTAAACTCTTTTTTTTATCATATACAGTATACCTACAGTAATCCATATTTTATTACAGATATGATTAAAATTGCTGCAACTCCTCCTGCAACTCTTGTCCAAGAAGTTAATGGATATATTGGTGCCCTTGGCCTTGATCAAATGGATCTTACCCGAGATGGCATCAAAGTTATTCCAAAGCGTCTTACCGTTAAAGGCCGGATCCTTCAAAATCCAACAATTCAATTTGGTGAAAACAAAGATGTCTTTCCAAATGATGAAGGTCTTTGGAATCTTCAAGGAAAGAAATTCCTTCGTGGATCAGCTTGTGCCAAATGGGGTCTTCTTCGACATGGTCGTGATCAAGTCAACAAGGAAGAATACAAAAATGCTTTCGTTCAAATGTGCAATCGCCAAGGTGTCCAAATGGCTCGAACCCCTGATTTAGAAGGTGACGTCCGGGATAATCTTGAAGAATGGTTCCAACGAGCTAAAGAAAGGGGAATTGAATTCCTTGCTCTTATCACTGATAAACAAATCAAAAGTCAAGGTAAGCTTATTTATTAGTTATTCACTAGAAAATGCTAATATGCAAATTTATTTCAGGTGAAATTAAGATGCTTGAACGAAAGTATGAAATTACCACCCAAAATGTTACTGCTCGTGTTGCAACTGATGCTGCCGGACGTGGAACTGCAACCCTTGAAAACATCGTTCAAAAAACCAATCCAAAACTTGGTGGCACCAATTATACAATTCGTCATAATCAACAATTCATTGATGATGCATTTGGACGAAACTTCCTTGTTATTGGTATTGCTCTTTCACATTCTGGATCAATTGATGATGTTCAACGAGCTCGTGGTGGTACTTCTGCTTCAACTCAATTATCCTCTGTTGGATATGCTGCAAATACTGGACAAGATAATTATGAGTTCATTGGTGATATGGTCCCCAACAATCCTCATCGAATTGAAATTCTTGATCTTATTCCTGGCATCATCAGATCCGTCATTGAAAAGTACAAAGAAAATAAAGGTTTCTATCCTTCTTCAATGATTCTTTATCTCAATGGTTCATCTGAAGGTGAATTTGGAATGGTAAGTTTTTATCCTTCTGTTATCCCTCAACTATATCTCCTTTATTTTTTCAGCTTAAACGATTTGAAATTCCCCTTGTTTATCGAAAAATGGTTCAAACAATTGGCTCCAAGATTCCTCTCACTGTTATTGTTCCTCAACGTTCCCATATGGCACGAATTAATAAGATGAATCCAAATGCAGCTGATAAAGGTCCTCGACAAAATCTTCCACCTGGTGTTGTTGTTGATACTGGTCTCGTTCATCCAACCATGAATGGTAAGATTTTGTACAGTAATCGTATAGGAGTTAATTACCCTAAACATATTTTCAGAATTCTTCCTCAATTCCCATGTTGCCATTCAAGGCACTGCTCGAACTCCAAAATATACCATTCTTCACAATGATAATGAAAGAGCTGGAATGGATGCCATTCAACATATGACATATTATTTATGTTTTGGACATCAAATTGTCAATTCTCCAACCTCTCTTCCTGCACCTGTAAGTTTATTATTTTTTTTATCTCTCTATTCATTAATTATTCAAACTCTCTTTTTTAGGTTTATTGTGCAATGCAATATGCTGAACGCGGCACAAAAGTCTTCAAAACTCTTGGAATGACTGGTAATATTTCCCCTGAAGAAATTATGGAACGTTGGAATTACAATTCCTCCACTCAATTCCGAAATCGCCGTATCAATGCATAAAACAATGTTGTTGGTCCTGAACTTGCATGCTTCAAAAGCTGCCTATTTGTTCATTTTTCATTGTTTTTTTGTTTTTGTTATCGGGATTTAATTCCTTCTTTTCAACGTGTTCATATTTATCTCATTACCTTTTTTGTATCTGCCAAAGCTTTGGCCAAAGATTTATCTTTATTTATATTCGTTTCTATTATTATTATTATTCTCATCGGATATATCTTTATCTTGTATTCCATTTGTATCTTTCTTTACTTGCATTTTTGTAGAATAGAATAAATCTTTTGTAAAAAAATAAGTGTCTTTGATTTGATTTAAAAAATATTTGCAAGTAATCCGGAGATAAAAGGTTTTACAGAAACTAGATGAGCTCGAACATCAGTTTTTTTACCTCAACGATTTAACTAAAGAAATTTGAGATCTCAAAGTTCGTAATTTAGAAAAACTTACACCAACAAATAGAAGAGGAGTCATTCCAGAGATTTGATCTTTGGCAGTTAAAAGATTTAAATAAACTTTTATTTTTTTGCTCAACTTCAAAACTTTATTTGAATTTTGCTTAAAAAATTTGCATTTTTTAAAACCCCGGCTAAACCCCTGTTGTTCGTGTTGGGACTTTTTTGGATGTCTGCTAACATTTTTTCCGTGTTTTTTCTAAGATTTTTTACCATTCTTTATTACCAATTTTTCCGTGTAAAATTTTACTATTTTCTCGTATTAAATTTATACTAAAATACCCGATGATTATCTTACCCGTTTCCCGTGTTTTTGTTGTCTTCTTATACATTTATTGTTTACAATTATTCACGTATTTTTACTCTTTAACTTTTATAATGTTTTTTTATAGATTTACCAACATGAATCGTCTTGCTGTTCGTCCACTTGTACAAGCTATCCGTCAATCTCATTCTACACCACATCAAGGCCTTCAATTAGCTAAATTTCAAGGTCAAACTCCTACTGGATTTGTTCATGACGGCTGGGCTACTTCTGTAAGTTTGCTTTTATGTTTTGCATTCATATTACAAGCTTGTGATGGATTGATGGTGCTGTAATCGAATTACCCTTTCGATATTACTTTACAAAATATAAGACAAATGTTACTTTGTTTTTTGCTTTTTTATTTTTTCATTTCATTTTAGTACAACTAAACCAAAAAAATTACGGCACGGTTGATTGTTAGATTCGTTCAGAGCACAAGCTTGTTGCACTTTCTTTAGAAAAGAATATTGCTTATCATAATTTAACATTCGAATAATTTTTAGCGACTTCCATTCAATGTTCGCAACAAATGGTTATTTGCTGTAAAAGCTACCATCTTTCTTGCTGTTGGATTCTGGGCTCCATTCGTTGTTGTTGAATATCAACTTCGTAAAGCAAATCAATAGAATTTTATATTTCTCTCGTTTTTGAATAAGAAAATTAACTTTTGTCAATATGATGTGCTGTTTTGTCATTTATTGATGAATGTTCTATGTAGATGTGAAATAAAAAAATATGGTATATTTATATGATTACAATTTTTATTAGAAAAGCTGTGGAAATATTACAATTTGTTTTTTGTTTAATCCATTTAACAAACCAGTGTTTAAAATACGAGCTATGTTGAACACTTTCAAAGGGTTTCTAAGTGGCAAAATTGGAAGTTACTTTTTTATCTTGCCAATAAAAAATGCTGTAAAATCACTATGTAATGCCACCTTGATATATGATAATACAGAATCCAAAAATAGCCATTCTCAAAAATGTGTAACATTTTGAGACATTGTTTTTGGTTCTTTGTATATCGTAGATCACAGTTATAAAAAAGAATTTTTTAAGAATTCGTTGCATAAATTTTAGTTTATTTTTCAGTTAGCGCCAAAAAAAATCAAGTACAAAATTAATACCGCTGATAAATTTTTGACCATTGGCTTGTTTCTTAAATCAAAATATTCAAATTCTTCATCATCTGGATAATATTTCATTCAACTTCAAAAGTAATTAACGTATTAAAAACCATTAAAATACGAATTACGTAAAACTCAAAAAATCTTAAAAATTGACAAAAAATATTTCGAGCACAACAGGATTCGAACCTGCAACCTTCGGATAACTTCTCGCGATGACCGAAGTCCGACGCGCTATCCATTGCGCCATGTGCCCACGGTCTGGGAGTCCTATTTTTGTCTCAGAGACTGCATTCTTTTTGTCTTTTTTTCTTGGCCAGTTTTTGAAAAAAGTTTTTGTTTGCATTTCTCCGTAGTTAAAAATAACAAATTAATGATGTTCGGTTCGATTTTTAGCCGAAGCTTTTTATTGTTTCTATAAAAATTGCTTGAATAAATTTGCACCTTCATGTTCAAAGTTACTGTAACCGCAAAAACCAAACAATTTAATTTGGATAGATGGCATATTTTGTAACACATTTTTTAACAAAATATACCATTTTAAAATTTAAAGCAAAAATTTAAATGACCAAAACATTTTTGTCAAAATATTTTGGCTTCTAAAAATGCAGTATTCATCTATTTATGATATATGAAGATTTTTAGCTTCTGCTGCTGTCTTGTTATATTAACTTGTCCATCAATTTTGTTGAAGAAGATGTTTTTTTTAATTCTTCTTTGATTTAAAAGAAGAAAAAAATGTTTCAAAAAAGATTTTTTGGGGGTAAAAAGGAAACGACTTGTTGGCGCCATACTTTTTTTGTTGTTCAAATTTTAAATAGATTTTTAATGAGAATGAAAATGTTTGTTGCTTCTTTCTTTTTTTGAGCGACGGATGTTGTTTTTTTAAAAAAAGGATGGAATACAAAATCAAAGCTGAAAAAGGAAAAGCATAAAAAAAAATGAACAACATTGAAGATTGAAGAAGATGCTGCTTTTGGCCCCTTTTTTTAAATTTTCATGAATTTTCAGTAAATGTTTTTCTTACAAATGTTAAACAATAGAAAAACAACAATGTTGTTTCTAAAGTTTTTTTTGAAATTGTCTGTGAAATTTTTTTAACTTCTTCAAAAAGCCAGGAAAGAAGTATACATATATTAGATTACCGAAATATAATTTTTTTGTTGTTGTTGAGGGGAGAAGACAAGGAGTCCTAAGGACACGTAAAAATATATAACCTCGTGGGAAGAAGAAGCTGAAAAAATTATTGAAAAAAGTAAAAACGAATCGCCGATGGTCACTTTTTTGTTGCTGTTTTTTTGAAGGAATTTTAATAATTTCAAAGTCGACAAAAAAAAGAACTTTACTGCCCGAAAAAATGTTATAGTTTCGTCAACGGCAACGAGAAGGATTTCAGAAGGCTCCTCGATGAAGAAGAAAAAGAGGGAGCCTTCTGAAAATGTGGGAGAGGGGCTAACTAAATTTCTCACACTTTTTTTTGCCCCCGAAAAATTTTTCCACAAAAAGAGATACATTTGAACGGCGCGAAAAAGGCTGCTGCTGCAAAAAACCATTGCCTCCAGGTTCAACTCAAAATTTTATTAACTAAAAGAAGTTACATTTTTGTGTTCAAAATTTTTTCCTCAAAATTTACCCGAAAAAAATAACTTTTTTTCCCACAAAAGTCAAGCCTAAAAAAATAAAAATGTATAACTCTAATTTCATTGTTGGGTTTTTCTCTTTCTTTTTTTTGCCTTTTCCGGCATTTTTCTGCCCTTCTTTTTTTGTTGAGAAAAGTCTCTTTAAATGTTTCTTTGCAATTGTTGTCTTTAAAAAAGTGGCTTTCTTCTTCGTTGTCGGAGGAGCTTGTCAAAAAATTTTGTTTTTCTTGTGTGAGATATAAAATAGAAAGACGGAGTTATTATTTTGAGTTGAAATTTTTGTTAAAAAAGGGCAAGAATTGACGACGACAAAACGATGACAAATTCATTTTTAATGTCAATGATAAATTTGGCCTTTCAATGTTGGATATATTGATTGTAAGCTTGAAAATGGCAGCTTGATTTTGACGTATTTTGTTTAGGATTACGGTAGTTATTACTAATAAGAATTTATTAGTTTTAGAATAGTTGATCAATAAAGAATCTTCCTGATCTGACATTTACCGAAAATCGGATTGTTCAAATTTGTCAGATTATTTTCCTTTGATCTTTGCCGCGTTTAAGGTTTTTGTCCAAAACTTTGGACTTCAGATCTAGACAATCCTCAATTAAGTTTTTTATAGAAGAAACTTGGTTATTTTGACCATTTCGTAAATTTTTAAAAATTAATTTTTTTCAAATTTGGTTTGTCAGTTTTTGGATTACGGTATCATAATTATAATATTTGCTTCATAGAAGATTGAGTTATGTTTTGAATAAAAATAGTTTGATAAAAAGTTTAGACAACGAAAACTATCGTTTTTGCCTTTTTTTGTTGTTGTTTGATATAAAATTGTTCTAATCGAAACGAACGGATGATTTAAATTAGTGTCATTTTGAACACAAAAAATGGTTAAAATAATGAGTATTTTTAAAAAAGGATAACTGAATTTATTTAATCCTTTAAAATCCCTGATAATTGACATGTTCAAAAAACATTTTTATTACCCGTGTTGTTTGTATTTTTTTTAAATCAAATCTTTTCAATTGAAAAACAAATTCACATTTTTTTTGGAACCTTTATTTTAGCGTGAAACTGCGAATTTATTTTTTTAACTTCCATCACTTTTTTCACTTCTCCCAAAAACAATTTTTTATTGCGAATTAAAACCTTTTTTTATCTGTTTTTTAAAATGCTCGTTTAAAAAGTAAATTGTTTTTCCCCGAAACTTTTAGCACTTCATTAAAGTTTTCCATTTTTTGGGGGTTCTCCAAAAACGGAGTATTAACTTTTTTTCGATTTCTTTCTCATTCGCATTATTTGTCAGTTTTTGGCATTTTTAAGCTTCAATTATCATAATTCGCATTTGATAATAAACAGTAACAAGCTTTTTTGTGATTTCTTCATAACATTTTTTTACACTTTACTTACATTAAATTTTTCCTTTGATCTTTACCGCTTTTAAGGTGAGCATTGAACTTTCTCTAACCTCCTAAAAGCATTCAACATCAGACAATCCCGGTTTCTACAAAAAAGGTTTTAAGAAAGACAAAAAATTTTTCACTCAACAAGGCGGAGCAAAAATGGACCCCCAACAATTTTGGGTTCTTTTTTAGAAAAGGCTGCTGCTTTTGTTTTCCCCCTTTCCCTGTGTTTTTTGGAAGAGGAGGAGAGAAAGAAAAATGGTTCCTCACCAATTTTTGCAAGAAAAAATTGAAATGCGCGAAATTATTACTTCCACAAAAAAAGTTCATTTTCCATTCAAAAAAGGTGGACTTTTTCAATTCAAGCTGCGCCCTCGAACGAATTCCATTTTTGCATATTTTTAATTGTAAAAAGTCAATTATCGCGGTTCTTTACTTCTTTTCAATATTGTGTCACTTTTCAAATTTTCACACACTCACAATTCTTTGACTAAGAAGAAGATACTTTTAATAATTTTTATTATAATTTTTAGATTGTTAATTACCGTCACCAAAAAGTGTCATCAAAGAAAAATGTTTCGGAATAATAATTTTAAATTATTCTTGAATCAAAAATCATAGATTTTTTTGTGGTTGAAAAAAAAGAAATGTTTAAAAATTTGAAAATTTATAATTTTACTGCCAAACGAAAGAAATATTTTATTTGTTTTGAATTGTTAAATAATAATAATATCAGTTGTGGTAAAAGTAATAAAATGATTATTACTTCATTATTTTTATTGATTAGTATTAGTTCAACAGGTTGGTTTTATTTTTTTTTCTATGATGATGGGGTACTGTAGAAATTTTTATGATGTAGACTGTTGAAGTAAGGTTTGCGAAGTACTGTATTTTTGTAGTTAATGGTTTTTATAGCATTGTTAAAAACTATATTTTTGACTTTAAACTAGTATTAAAAACTTTTATTAAAATAACTAAAAAGCGCGTTTTTATGCGTTGCAGGACAAGATTCAGGGATCAGGTTGAACAATTTGAAAAACCCGATCCCTTTAAATAAAGTATACGGTAGCTTTTTAAGTTCCACAAATTTACCAAATTTATTACTATTTTTACTTTTGTCAATATTTTCAATGTTTTTTTAACTATGCCTATATAATTAATCTACCTGGAATCATTTTACAAAAAAGCTTCAATTCCCCAAAGTCCCTCTCAAAGCTTGAAAAAAAGTCTCATTTTTCTTTCTTTTTTGTTACTTCTTGTACTATTTTACTTTTTATATTTTTATTCTTTTTCGATGCTGAACACTGTTTACAAATTTAAATAACAATCCCTAGCCTCAACTTTTCTCAAAACTTTACTTTTTCTGTGACGTTTCATGTTCTTACTTTCTGTTTTGTTATAAATGTTTGTTAAATAATTTACTATCCATCCCAAAAAAATTGATATCCTTGGAACACAAATTTTTTTCGAAACAATTGATACCGTTAGTTTCATGTGAAAATTTTTTTTGTTTAAAATTTTTTGTTTATCTTTGATTCTGTGTGTGAAAAAAGTGTTTTGCTTTTGAACAAAATTACTTCTTTTTTGTATTCAAATTTACATTCGAGCTGCTGCTATTTTTGTTATTTCTTGTTCAAAATGACGCAAAAAAATATAAAATGATTTTGTCATATTTTTGGGAGAAATGAAAAACAAATCCGATTCAATATAAGTCATTCATTTTCATTCATGTTTTTATTCATGCAATCAACAATTAATTACCTCTCTTTCTGTCCTTTATGTTTTAATGGTTTTTAGGGGAATCTCTGGGTTGAGTGGGTTTAAGTTTTGTTGCTTTTGTTCGAAAGCAAAAAGTAGTAAAAGAGAAAAATGACCCCTAAAATGTCCTCGACTTTTCTCCCTTATTCATAGTCACTTTTGTCTTTTTCAAAAACATGTAAGTATTGCAATTTGATGACTGAAAATTAGCAGTTTTTGACTTCTCTAAAAACATGTACATTTAGTTTTTAAACTTCTAATCTAAAAAACTGGGATTAAAACAACTTTTTTTGCACATCTCGGATATCAGATATCCTCAAAGAGATAAGTGCTAAAAAACACACTTTCAGCAGCAGCAGATGAGCTCTTCAGCAAAAAAAAGTAGTCAGTCTCGAACCTTTTTTTAAAGGATGTTTTTGGCACTTTTTATAAAAAGTCAAAAGAATTAAGTAGTAATAATGCATTTTTTTGAGAGAGAGAGGCCAAGATCCTCAATCCCCCTCTTCCATCCATCTCCTAATTGGGTTGGATCGTTAATGTCATCCTTATTTTTTTTTCTTGCTGTTGTAGTTTTTTGCATTGCTGTTGTTAGAAGCGTCTTAAGAACGGCCAAAAAAGAGTAGGATAGAGTCAATTTTCGCGCAAACCCACTTATTAGAAGAAGAAAGAACATCTTGACTTTTTGCTTCCTTGAAAAAAATAGAACATGCCAAAAAAATTCCATGTTGTTACAATTTGCAGCAAAAATAGATATGAGGAAGCAACATCTCAAAAAAGTTAAGCAAAAAGGTAAAAAAGGTTTAATTTAGGAAAAAAGTGTTTAAAATTTCGGTTACTGTAATCAAAGTTATAAAACTGATTCATTTTTACGTTCGATTTAAAATTTAAGTTTGAACCGACACCAAAAAACCTTCAACATTAATAGTGATTACAAATATGTAAATAATATTATAATAACACTTGATTTTACTGTACTTTTACCAATTACCGTAATCATAGTTTTTGTTGATTTTTGACCTTTTTTTGAAACACTTGAAAATAAATTTGAATAAAACTTTGTTAAATTGTTAAAAACTACAAAAAATATTTTAGTTCCTTTAACCAAACCTTGTTTTAAGAAATAAATAAATTTTTATTTAACTAAATTTGTATTTTTTTATAAAAATTTAAATTGTTGATTTTCGTTCTTTCTGTTTTTTCTCAGACATGTAAAAAAACAGAGACTTCAAAAAAGCAGGTTTCCTGTTTTTTTCTTTTTCTTTTTTCTTGAGTTTTTCCCACACTTCTCTTTAGAAAAAGGATATATTATTTTGTTGCCAATCATAATATCAAATTGAATGAGTAAAAAAGTGGTTTATACTTTTTTTTTATTTTTTAAATTCAAATTTCCCCTTTTCTGGATTTTTAGCCTTTAACAAGAACTTGAAGGAAGAAGAGGGAAGATGAAGAAGGATGTGCCAACTTTGCCAACAACAAAAACAACATTTTTTATATCTCCCTTAAAGATGAAGGGGGATATTTCGGAAGGCGATGATGGGGGGACGACCCTTTTTAAATGCTCGTTAAGAATTCTCGCGGGAAAAAATTTATATGCCTTCAGAAGCTCAAAAAAATTGAGCATCGAAAAATAATAATAAAAATTTTCATGTTTTTGAAAGATATTTATTTCATTCTGCGTGATTGTTCATAATCGCATTTTTCTTCCTCGGGATTGAGATGCAATTTTTAGACTCAAGGACAGGGACAAAAACATTTTGGGATTTCATATATCCCTTTAAACAGTCTCAAGTCATTTTATGTCAAGTCGTCAAACAATCAGTAAAGAAGGGATATACAGGGTGGTCCAAATAAATTCGAAATGGTATTTTTGATGGTAAATCGTTCGCAGAAGGTTCCAGAAGCTCATATTTTGTGGGAAGGTCACCAACAAAGGGGAGCATCTTTTGCCCTAAAAATTTTGGCATTCTGAGACATTTTGCCAAACCGCGCCAAATTTAAATCTTTTTGAATCTGAACGTAAAATAGTGTGTGGGCAACATTAACTGAGTGATTATCAACAATTTAAGCTGCCCAGGACATCAATTGGGTCAATATTCATCGTTTAACCTCAAAAATTCGAAAAAACATTTTTTTCATTTAAACGCCTAATTTTCGGTTGGTATAGGTTTTCGATGACGGGGAATTCGATTCTGATATTTATTTTCCTTGATTTTAACATATTTTTAGTTTAATCAATACTTTTAGACAAAAAAGTTTAAAACCACATTTAAACTAAAAATATGTTAAAACCAATAAAAATAAATATCAGAATCGAATTCCCCGTCATCGAAAACCTATACAGACCGAAAATTAAGCGTTTAAATGAAAAAAATGTTTTTTCGAATTTTTGAGGTTAAACGATGAATATTTACCAAATTGATGTCCTGGGCAGCTTAAATTGTTGATAATCACTCAGTTAATGTTGCCCATACATTATCTTACGTTCAGATTCAAAAAGATTTGAATTTGGCGCGGTTTGGCAAAATGTCTCAGAATGCCAAAATTTTTAGTGCAAAAGATGCTCCCCTTTGTTGGTGACCTTCCCACAAAATATGAGCTTCTGGAACCTTCTGCGAACGATTTACCATCAAAAATACCATTTCGAATTTTTTTGGACCACCCTGTATTTGTATATCCCCTTCTTTTGAAAATTTAAATCCCATTTTTTCATGTCTTTTTTCTCATTGGTCAAAAACTATAAAAATAGAAGAGAAACAGTTTTGGGTGTTTTTGTTGAAAAAAAGATTTGAGAGATCTCTTTCTTTTTTTTAAAAGAGATGAGCTTTAACCGATAAAAAATAGCAGGGGATAACAAGAAGAAGAGGGACACAAAATTCAATTACATAAAAATGATACATACTTTTACATTTTTTCTTGAGATTTTTCTTCGCCTTCTTCAAAATTTTTTGACTTTTGTTGCATTTTTTAAAAACATGCATAGAGATGGGCAGGGAACACTTTTTCCTTTCTTTTCTTTGACATTTTTTTGGTTACCGTAACGAAAAAATGAATTTGCGCATACTTTTTTTTACAAATTAACTATTTATCCTACTAGACGTACTTTTTTACGCTGATTCCGAATATGCCACTTTTGAAAAGTTTTATCCAGGGCAAATACCCAAAATTTGCATTTTAAGATATTTTTTAATTATAAAATCTTGTCACATCAATTCACACGAACAAGTTCCATACCATTCGATAGCCACTTAAAAAATACAAATTATGTGAAAATTTGAAGGGTGCAGAAGGGTGCAAGAAAATATTACAGCGATCGCAGAGCTAGATTTGTATAAAAAATTCTTGAAAAACAAAGGAAAGAAAAAGAAAAGAACTTTTTTTTGCACGCGCGTCAAAAAAATGCATTCTTTTTTGTGCAAAAAAGAAAAGGAAAAAGTGTTCCTTTTTCTTTTTTTGCAACCAAAAAATTTTATTTTGCCGCATTTTTAATCGTGAATTTCGGCATTTTAACTATTCTTAATAATTTTTTTGATATTATTTTTGGTTTATTCAGGTCTTAAAGTACCTAGAAAGAACAATTAAATAATTTTTTTTCAACTTTTATTTTTGACTTGCCCATCTCTATTCATGTCCTTTTTTGAATAATATTTTTAAAAAACATAAAAAAAGTACTCAAAAAAAGATGAAGAAGGATGTCAAGTAAAAAAAAGTAAGTAGCCAGATTACAACCTCTTTTTTTACTTTTATTCTAATATTTTCCAAAAAAAGATTTTTTCAAAGCTTTTTTATCTCATTTAAAGAAGCTACTTCAACAGGCATCTTCTTAAAAAAAGATTCTTCTTCGACGGCACTTTTAAACAAAAAGGAATGATTCAATGGCATTATATTTTGTGAAGGGCATAAAATGAGTGACCGTTGAAAAATGAAATGCATGTTTAGAGATGGGCAAGTCAAAAATAAAAGTTGAAAAAAAATTATTTAATTGTTCTTTCTAGGTACTTTAAGACCTGAATAAACCAAAAATAATATCAAAAAAATTATTAAGAATAGTTAAAATGCCGAAATTCACGATTAAAAATGCGGCAAAATAAAATTTTTTGGTTGCAAAAAAAGAAAAAGGAACACTTTTTCCTTTTCTTTTTTGCACAAAAAAGAATGCATTTTTTTGACGCGCGTGCAAAAAAAAGTTCTTTTCTTTTTCTTTCCTTTGTTTTTCAAGAATTTTTTATACAAATCTAGCTCTGCGATCGCTGTAATATTTTCTTGCACCCTTCTGCACCCTTCAAATTTTCACATAATTTGTATTTTTTAAGTGGCTATCGAATGGTATGGAACTTGTTCGTGTGAATTGATGTGACAAGATTTTATAATTAAAAAATATCTTAAAATGCAAATTTTGGGTATTTGCCCTGGATAAAACTTTTCAAAAGTGGCATATTCGGAATCAGCGTAAAAAAGTACGTCTAGTAGGATAAATAGTTAATTTGTAAAAAAAAGTATGCGCAAATTCATTTTTTCGTTACGGTAACCAAAAAAATGTCAAAGAAAAGAAAGGAAAAAGTGTTCCCTGCCCATCTCTAGACATGAATGACAGATATGCCTTTAGGCTATGTTTAAAAGTAGCAGCAGTGATTTTAAAGATGTTTTTCTTGAATTATCTAGATCTGACTTCGCTTTTTTTTGTAATTTTCAGACCCCCTCTGTCAAATTTTTCACTTTGATCTTTGCCGCTTTTAAGAGGGCGTCTGTAATCGGCTAACCCCATCCGACGTCAGATCTGGACAATCCCTTTTTTGAATTTTCCCATGAACTTTTTTTGCGTCAAACTTGTTTCAAAAGATCAAAGAATAAAAATGAAAAACTGCGCAAAAAAGATAAAAAATTTGCATAAAAATACACATTTTTACGGATTTATTTTTCGCACTATTAAAACAAGTTTGATCAAAGAAATGCCAGTCCCTCAGTAATATTGACAGTAAGTCAACTGTTGGTACTTATCGTGTTATTTCTTAATACTGTATTTTTTTAATTGGTATCTGAAATTTTAGCTTACTGTAGTAATTTCTTCTTTTTACCAATGCTTTTAAAATAATGTCATTTTGTCTTTATTACTCAAGTTTATTCACACCTTAAATATCCAAACCTCGAAACCTTTAATCGAAAAAAAAAGTAAAAATGACAATGCCAGAATCAACATCAATTTTGATGTTTCCATCACTTTTGTGTCAACTTTTTAGTGGTAAGAGTTTTCTTTTTATTCTTTATTTTCAATATAAAAAAATTTTCGCAATTAAGTGCCAAAAAAGAAAAAGAAGAAGGAAAAAGGAAATCTTTGTCTTTATCCAATTTTATCCTTTTCTTTTGTTAAATTAAATGTATATATTTAATTTGAGCCTTTCCTCTTTTTTCCATTTTTTTGCAGGATTTTTGCTTTGAGGCATTTTTCCAGCTGTTTCCATTCATTTTCGCTTTTCATTTTTCGTATTTTTTCGTTATTTTTTTTCTACAAAAAAGCGCTAATCCTTTTCTCTCTTTTTTCTTTGTTCACAAAAAAATAATGCCGCAAAAGCTTTAAATCCAAAAAATGAAAAAGAAAAAGATTGAAATTGAATCACTAAAAATAATAAACTTGAACTTGAAAAAATTGAAAGGAAGAAAAAGTTTTTTGTGTTTAGGCATTTTTTTCTTTTCTTCAAAAAAACCAGAAGGGCACTTTTTTAGTAAAAGTAAAAAGGCAATAAAATTTGCATTTTGAGTAAAAAAAAAGGTTTAGGGAGGATTTTTATGGATAAAAAATCCTGCATTTTCTCTCTTTAAGCTTTAATAGAACTTACAAGTATAACGAAAATTATGCAAATTTTAATGCAATATGAAGTTAGAGGCAATATAGCATACAGTACTACTACAGTACCCTATCAAGCTTACAAAATTTCTAAACAATTTTTTACAAAATTAAAATAATTTTAGTATGTGTTAGAAATCCGCCTCCAGGTTTTGCATCTGATATTATGCACAATGTTACAGCTGTAAAAGGAGATGATATTGAATTTAGATGTCGGGTTATGGAACGGGGACGGTATATGGTATGCATCATATCTAATACTTGCCATTCAATCAATAATTTCGTTTTTAGGTAGCATTTATTAGAGCAGAAGAACCTCCAAGACTGATATCTTTTGATGACAGGGTATTTACATATTTTAACAATAGTGTTACAGTAATTATTGTTAATAAATTTAGATATTTCGACAACGAGATAAATATGAAATTTTGTCTCGAAAAACTCATGATGAATGGATTCTAAAAGTTAAAAATGTTCAAGAATCTGATATTGGCGGGTATATTTGTCAAATTAATTCTAATCCTATTTTAACGAAATCTGCATTCTTGGATCTTAAAAGTTTGTTTTATTTTTGTTGAATTAAAGTTACTTTTTAAATATTTCAAAAAAAGTTTTTTTAAAATATCTCCTGGTGGTCTTGAAGAGAAAAAAAATCTCTTGTCGCGTTGGGACTATCAAGGAATGTTGTTAAAAAATCCCGATTCGTGTCCTCTTTTTTTTTGAAAATAATCAGTAAAAAAGATACATCGAACTTTTCAATGAACCCTGTATCTTTATTTTTTATCTTTTCCCGTTGCAAATTTTGAAGGTCATTTCTTTTTATAAACTTTTTGAAAAAAATTAAGGTCCTCTTTTTTAATTTTTTTCTCAACTTTTTTTTGAATATTTTAATACTAAAAGAAAAAAGAATAATCTTGAACAAAACAAAAGTAAAATCAAACATAGTTTTTTAAAATTATACAAATCGCGAAAAAATATTATCAGAAAACAATTTTAATTTATTTGAAAATATTGAAGCTCGATAAACTTGGACGAAAAATACGAGAAATTTTTAACTCTCAGATTTCAATTGTCAGTTTTGTTTTCTTGACTGAATAAGTTTAAAGATTTTAACAGTTTTTGGACATTTTTAAACATTATTTAAGATTGAGATTTAAGATTGCAAAACCCCTGCTATTTTTGAATTCTAAATTTAAAAAATATTGCTGTTGATGATTTTTGAAAGTTCAACACGTATTTGCAGTTGCTTTTGGCTGTAATAAACAACACACAAGTGACTAAATCCTACTTCTTCTTTTTGTTTTCAAACCTTTATGCAAAAAACATATGATTTTTCTGCTTTTTTGTTTAAAAATACAAAAAAATCTTAAGAAGTTGCTGCTTTCTTCTTTTTTTTGTTGCGCAGGTTTTTCGCTTTTGCTTTTTTCTTTTCTTTCAATATTTGCAAATAGAAACACATGTTTTAAGCATCGTTTTTATTCATTCATTTTTGTTAAACGCGCAATAATAGGTAGTCAATTATTTAGCAACAACAATAAACAAACAAGCTAAAACGGTTTCGTAAAATTTTCAAAGTCAAAAAAGAAAAGTTGATTGCCGAAAAAAGGGGTATAAAAACAGGGATAATTACCTTTCTTTTTCCCCCCATCTCGCAACAGGAGGCCCAACCTTTCTTCCCTCCATCAAAAAAGAGGTTTTTGTTGTTTGTTGCCACGCGATTGTCGGCAAAAAATTTGTTTCTTAAAGAAAAAAGAATATATTTTTAATTATAAAAACGATCAAAAAAAAGAAATAAATGGCTATTAAATAGCCCAGTCAATTCGTCAAAACATTAAACATTTATGTAATTATTATGCAAATTTCTCTTTTTTACAGTACCGCCAACCGTTTCAAGAAGTTCAACACCGTCTGCGGTTGAAGTGAGGGAAGGGCATAATGTGACGTTGACCTGTCACGCAAATGGCAATCCTAAACCGATGGTAGTTTGGCGAAGAGCGGATCGACAAATTATCCGTTTTAATGGTGCAACAGGTTATGGTGGTAAGAATATTAATAAGATTACTGTATTGGATAGTAATATGTATTTATAGTAAGTGTGGTAAATGGTTCAAAACTGCATTTAACAAAAGTTAGCAGAAAGCATATGTCTGAATATGTTTGTGTTGCGAGTAATGGAATTCCTCCAGATGAATCATGGACCGTAAAGCTACATGTAACATTTGAACCAATTGTAATTCCACAAAATTCTGTAAGTTTTATACTGTAGAATTTTGTGGTTTTTTACTTATTTTCAAAGCTGTTTAAAAACCACAGTATCCCTGTTAAAAACCAAAAATTATTATCACTAATACGTTACCTTTTCAAAATTTTAAAATATTTTAATATTTGATCAGGATACTGTAGTTTAACATTTTTTGCAATATTTTTTTTAAAACTTTATTTAAAATTACAGTATCCATAATATGGATACGGATACTGTAGTTTTACAAAGTCTTAAAAAATAGACTAATATGGATACGGTAGATGTATAAAAATCCCTTATCACTCTAAAAATCTTCTTTTAACTTTTTCCCTTTTCAGATTCTTGAACATCGTCGAGGCTCTCATGTTCGATTAGTTTGTAATGTTGAAGCTTGGCCCCGGGCTTTAGTCAATTGGTATCACAATGACATTGAACTCTTTGATTCAAATAAATATACAACCGAACAAGCCGTTGTTGAAAAATATAAATCTGTTCATATTTTGGAGATTAAAGAACTTCAACAAGATCAATTTGGTGTTTATAAATGTGTTGCTGGAAATGATTACGGTAGTCATTTTGCTGAAATTCGATTAATTGGTAGGTTACTTTTTGCTTTTTGATGGAATATGTAAATTTGGCAAATATTTTTGTAAAACTGTTTATTTATTTATTTAATGTTTATAGAAACCCCGTGGCGTGAAAGCAATTCTGTTGTACTTACAGAAGGTTAGTTATTAGGTTTTTAAATAGATTATTTTGTTTTTCTTCTACATGTTTTGGTTACTGTAGAAATCATGTGGTGAAAAGATTACGGTATAATACAGTAATTTATCTTGACAAATTTAAATATTTTAAAGTTGATACCAGGAGAACTGGAAATCTTAAAATTTAAAATTCCTCCTTTTAACTGTAGGTTACTGTAGCAGTTACCGTAATTTATTGTTATGCTTCTACAGTAGCTTATGTTGACTTGAAGTGCAATCCTATCCTTTCCATATTTTAATGCTGTTATTTCAATCCTTTTTAAACCCCTTTAAACCCTTTCCAAACCCCAATCTATCCTCCCTTCACGCACACCCACACACAAAAAACCCATTCTTTTCCTATCTATTTTTTTCTGTTCTTTTTCCAGGTTCCGGTGCACCGGGTTCACCCGATTCTGAAATTGATGTTGATGATACAAGTAATAATAATAACAATATTGATATCAATGAAGTAACAACTCGACGACGATCAAATCTTGCTGGAACTACCGTATACAAAACTCTCGACACCGCACATCCTTCTTATTGGCACATTCCATCACCACAATCACCAGGCACTTGTTTTAAATTTCTATCCTACTTTTTGTTCTTTCTTGAAAAAAGCTCTTGTTTTTGAACTGATTTTTGGAGATAAACTTGTGCTTTAAAAATTCGCATAATACAAAAATTTTTTGTTTTTATGCAAATTTTTCTAGAACTTTGAAAACAAGTTTATCCCAAAAATTAGGTACAAAAGTGAAACGTTTTTTTGGACTTTAAAAATGTTTAAAAAATACAAAATTTAATTAATATTTCCTAAATTTTCAGAATTGCGACAAGTCTCCTCTGCTGTTGCTTCATTCCCTTCAATTTCATCCTCTCATTCATCAAAAATGATAATATTTAAAAATGCTTTTTTATTCTTTTGTGCCTCAAAAATTTTTGTTTTATCAATTTTTGTACAAAAATTTATACTGTTTTATTAATTTTTAACAGTTGTTTGTATTTCAATAAAAATGGTTTTTTCATTGTTTTTTTAGATTTGTAAACAAAAATTCACGAGAAGATTTTCCACCCTTACTGATTCATCAAAGGTTGAGTCCAATAAAGGAAAGAAAGAAGAAAAATAGTTGAATCATAAAAATTTTATAAAAGTCAAAAAACAGCAGAAAAAAACGTTGACCAAAACCATAAAAAATATGTTTGTTTTTTTTCTACAAGTAAGAAAAGCATTCAATTTTAGTGTCAGAAAAAGCAAAAACAACAATGCGTTTGTGAGTTTTTTTGCTTTTGTTTTGACTGAAAAAAAGAGATAAAAGTCAAACAAAAAAGAAAACTTTGAAAACTGCTGCCTTTTTTGGATATTGACATTGTCAAAAAAAGAATTTAAACGTTGCAACATCCATAAATGCCACTGCCAAATGGCACAGCTTCTTCAACTTTGTTCTTGTTAAAATACAGGGTGCTTCAAGAAATTCCCCCGCCGTATTTTGGCTCGCAAATTCTTGTTTTTGAGTTTAAACAAAAACGGATTGCAAATTTATTATCAGTATACTTGCGCATTTTGATTTTTAGAAAATAATTTTTTTCGAAAAAATTGAAGTTTTCACGTGGTCCCCCCTGTGCTTCTCGAAAGCATAGACAAATGAGACAAAAAAAGGCAAAGGGGGGACCACGTGAAAACTTCAATTTTTTCGAAAAAAATTTTTTTCTAAAAATCAAAATGCGCAAGTATACTGATAATAAATTTGCAATCCGTTTTTGTTTAAACTCAAAAACAAGAATTTGCGAGCCAAAATACGGCGGGGGAATTTCTTGAAGCACCCTGTATATATCTTAATTTGTTGAGGCAGCTGTAATCTGAGTATTTTTTAGTTGTATGTTAGAAACTTGTAAACAATTTTATGTAATCCACTAGTTTTATCCCCTTAATCTCTGTTTTAATTATATGTATCCCGATTTGCTTTTTCGTATTTATTTGTAAAAAAAAAGATGTGTTTATTTTTAATAACGACAACACACGAAATTTTTGTTGTATTAGGGCCACACTAAAACAGAGCAATAAAATTTACATACCGTTTTGTAACTAGTGTTTTTTGGAATCTATTATCCATCTTTATTCTCTACTTTCTGTCACATGTGCTTAATTATTAAGTTCAACACACGTTTTTAAATTTGTTACTTTGAAACAAATTATCTTGGATTTTTTCATCAACAACACCGATGTTTCAAAACATTTTTTGACCTTTTTCTTCTCCGATATTTTTTTCTCCAAAAATACCAAAAATGATTCACTTATTTTTTTGCACCTTTTTTTTGAACGCTCCCATTTTTATGTTTTATCTGCAAAAAAATGATGTTTACTACGTGTGCCCTTTCCTTTCTTTTTTTCCATCTTCAACAAAAACAAACACGAACAAAAATGTTTTTCGTGCAAAAATGAAAAAAATATCTGTGCAAAAATTTTTTCAGTTTTAAAAATTCCTAAATTGTTTCATAATCACTTTTGGTATACATTTTTTTATAATGTTGCTTGCTTGCTTTTATTAGTCATTCCATCCCATCCCTTCCAGTCAGGCTAGCTTGTGAGATAGCTTTCAAGTCTGTGTGTGTGATGGGAAAAAAACATTTGAAAAGTAAAAATAGGCGCATGCAAAAAGAATAAACAAAAACAACTCCACTTTTTTCTTTTTCCAATCCGTTTCTTCTTTTGCTGCTGCTTTTGCTGTTGCTGAAGCAAATAAATATTAATAGCAGCAAAAAATAATAAAAAAGGACCAAAGACGCAATTCATATATATGTTTTTTGCGTTTAAAAATCAAAAGTCTCGTGTCAAAAGCTTCAGATTTTTTGATGTTGTTTTGTTAGTGTTTTTAAAAAGTAATTTCAAAGTCAGAAAATAAATTTTACGGTAATCGTTGCTGCCCATGGCAATTAACGGTGCTAAACGTGGAATACTCCGACAAGAGTTGACTTTTGAAACATTGCATGATGATAATATGCAAATTTTCAAATCTTTCGAGACTATCTTCTTCATGAAGAAAAACTTCTTTCTCCAAAAATGTTTCGGTCACTTTGATTGAAAGTTTTTGGAGAAAGATTTTTTCTTCATGAAGGAGATAGTTTCCACAGATTTGAAAATTTGCATATCATCATGCAATGCGGCACTAGTCAACTGTTGATGGGTCTTATACGTCTAAAAACCATATCCGCGGAGTTCATTGTCCGTTTTTCTTTTCACGCACTTTGACACTTCCTTTTTACAAAAACCGTTTGCGAAAATTCAAGAAAATTTTTTTCTTTACGTTTTTCTTTGTTTTCAATGATTTTTCTTAAATGTATTTTGATTTTAACCATTTTTAAAACGGTTTTCAAAATTGTTGAGGCTGTTTGTTACAATCTCCGACAAAAGGGAAAAACGTTCAAAAAGATGAGATAATAAATAAATAAAAATATATGTATAATAAGGGTTAAGGAAAGGGAAAGGAAAAAGGAAGAAAAAGAATTAAGTCGTCTGAGTAGTAGCATCAGTCAGCCTTGCCTGCACACACGTGTGTGATGTGATTTTTTTGTCCGCCTTCCTTCCTTTCTTTCGTCATCATCAACTTTTTTTGATTTTTCAGAGTCTTTCTTTTTTTTTTCAAATCATTTTTCATTTCATTTCATTTGTATTTATTTATTTATTTTGGGTACAAAATGAATACATAAATTTTGTTTTTGCAGATGTGACATTATTTTAATTATATATTTTAACGAAAATTAAAAAAGAATGGATCCAAATACAAAAATTGCTGGAACTTCTTTATTATTAAAGCCAATGTTGGAATTATTGGAGCAAAAACATCCATATTATCGAAGACTTACAAATTTGGGCAAAAGTGTTACTTCGGTAAGTAATGACTTTTATGCAAATTTTGATTTCCTGGGATGACATTTAATGGTCTCAAAAATTTTTTGTGTCTTTTCACTTGTATTACAGTAATTCCAATCCATTGATAGACATTAATTTTAACCTCCTTTTTGGATTTTTGAGCTTTTCTGATTCCAGAATTTTCTGTATATTTTTTTTGCAGAAACATTTTATTGGATTACGGTAATTAGCATACTGTAACCCCACATTATTAATCACTTTTGATCTTTTTTTAATATTTTTTTCGGATTAAATAATACTTAAAAATATACTTTTTTATGTAAAAACATTTTGGACAGTTACAGAAATTAATATACAGTAATATGATAATTATTGATTGACTTTTTTTGTCACTTTTAAAATTTTTTTTATAATTTTTTGTTGAATTTTTAAAAATCAACTTAAGAAACAGATCAACCTCTTAAGCCTATTGTCCTCCCACAATAATAACCTTGAAAAAAATAAAACTATTAATAACCTTTTTAACAACAAAAAAAATCAATATATTTAATTTTTTTCAGTTTGATGTTAAAAATGTTTCAACTGGATTTGGGCATGGTTCAATTGTTTACAAGATTAATCTCCATTTCACATCCCATAATGGCCTCCCCCCTGAAACCCTTCCAGTTGCCCTAAAAGTCCCTGGAGCACAAATTTATCTTCAACAAGAATCAAAATTCCATCAAATTTTACCTGAAAATTTGGAAGAACGAATTTCACAAGAAATTTCAAATGTTCATAAAACAGAATGCCATTTTTATCGTGAAATTTCACCACTTTTAAATATTAAAATGCCAAAGATTTATGCCACCAAAGAATGGATTGTTGGAGCTGAACAAGGATATATTTTAATGGATGATTTAAGTGAAGAGGGAATCGTCTTATCAAAATATGATTCAGTTTCACCAGGGCAGATTAAAGCTGTCGTAAAAGAGATTGCACATATCCATGCAGAATGTATTAAATCGGCACAATCCGGACAGTGGAAAGGTGTTGATGGAAAGAATCAAGAAGTCTGGGCTGCCATGACGGATGAATTCTTGAAGCTTGTTCCGGCATTTATTGATCTCGTTTCAAATAAAGGTAGACATTTAGTTAAAATTTGTTTTATTCATTAATTTTTTTCGGTCTTTTCCAAAAGTAATTGTTCAAATGAACTTCTAACGTTTTTCGGTCAATTTTTTGTTGCAATTTATTTTTCTAAAAATAGCAAAGTTTTTGTTGCAAAAAAAGTTTTTAAAACTTGTTTGTGATTTTTTTTCAAGTTTTTTATCTGAGATTATCCGATTTCGATGGTATCCTTTTTATTTAATTTTTTGCAATTTTTTTCTTTGCTAAATTTTAAAACACTAAATTTTCCATCTATGCATATATGCAAATTTTTCAAACTTCGAGACCTAAATTCTCCAAAAAAAATGTTTTTTTGAATAAAACTTTGGTCCATTTTACAAATTTGCGTATTTCCACACCATTACCCATGCTGGAAATGCAACATAAAATTTGCATAAAATAAAAATCCGACCTAAACACTACCTTTAAAAATATCAAATTACTTTACCACCCTTTTTAATTTTTTTAAATGCCAAATTTTAGAAAAAGTTGCAAAAGATTTGAATAAAATTATTGATCTTGCTGGAAATAAAGATTATCATTTGTGGGCTGCCACGGATGGATACAAAGAACTGGGACTTCCAACAGTTTTGGTCCATGGAGATTTATGGAATAGTAATGTCTTCTTTCAAAATGACTCAAACCGGGAAGCTTCAACTGAAGTCCTTGCTTTCATTGATTGGCAACTTGTTTGTGAAGGTATAGATTTGCATATGGATTATAGTAATCCTATTTGCATATTTTCAGGTTCACCATCAGCAGATATTACTCGATATCTTTTATTAGATACAGATGGAGTTGTTCGACGTGGAATTGAACCAATTATTTTTGGATTTTATATTCATTGTATTCGTTCTGAGATTCCTGGAATCCCTTATAATGAAACCCAAATGCGAAAGGCATATCTTTATTCTTTCATTACTCAAGTTTTATCCCTTTTAATTATTACTGTTTTCAATGCCAAATCCCTTCAACATTCAATTGATGCCAATGAAGATATCCCTTTAAATGCTGCAAGAAAAGATAAAATTATCCTTCAAGCAATTCATGCCATTGAAGATGCTGCCAGATTTGTTGAAACTGAATTGACAGATGTTGTTGAAAAATTTCGAAATAAAGTTATTACCAAATAATTAATTATTAATATTATTTCACTTTCATCTTTTTTATATCACTTTTATGTTTTTTTGATTGTTGGGTTTTATTATTTTTATTTAAATAAAAAATTTCATTATTTTAACAATTTGTGTATCCTAAAAAAACTTTTGTTGATATCCGACATAATATTATTTACAGATGGGCACATAGATTATCAATTACATCTGTGATATTTTTAAATTTATTGAAATTCATAATTTTTATTAAGACAAAAGAGCTAAAAGTTTACTGTAACATTCATTAAATACAGTAACTTAACAGTTGCAAAACATGAACAATAAAATTTTGTGTTAAAAAATGCCAAAAAATGATTTATTCTAAATTAAAAAACTTTATTTTGAAAAAAATTTTTTAGTTTTATAGTATCTGTAAGGTACTAATTTTTTTGTTTTATTTTTCACAAATAATTGAAAAAAGGAGTTTTTTAGATCAATGAATGAAAAGTTTCAGGTAGAAAATCCAATTTTATTGATTTAATAAGGAACAAAGGATCATTTATTTTGATTGCCTAATTTTGCAGTGGCACCCACTTTTTAAAGTTTTTCTTTGTCTTCGTTTTGATAAAGTAAGAAAAATCTTATTTGAATTTCGTTCTAAAAATTAATGCGCCATTTTGCGGGTTTTGGTATAATTTTGTTATTTCTAATGAAAAAAATATTTGTAATTTTTTAAATAATTTAAATTTTCAGATTAATATCTTTCTGCTTTTTACTGCTATAACAATGACTGAAGAAACTGATGCTGCTGCAGCTTCTTTCTCTGCTTCTGCTGTTGATTTGACAGATGTTGCTGTTCCTCAAACAATTACTCGTGCAAGAATTCAATGGCCTAGTGGTCCTTCAGTGAGACAAGCATTTTCTCTTCCAGAATCTATCATTTACTACATTGCAAAGAATCCTTCCTCTGCAAAAGGTTATCTCAAAATGGCACAATCATGCAAATTCTTCTTCGAAAAAAATCCTATTATTGTTGCTGCTTCGATTCATGGTGAATCAAAACTTTGTTCAAAGACACGCAAAGAATGCAAGAATAATAATGGAAAATGCTGTATTAATTTTGATATCAAAAGATTTTCATCCAAAATTTGGCTTACTAAAGAACTTTTTCTTTCTGAAATTATTCCATCAAATTATCCTTCAATGCTTTGCTCAAAAATTTATCAAAGTGATATTTATGCTCTTCAATTACATGATAAAACTTTATTCTTGGATGATTTCAAGTTTTTGGCTTCTTCTGTTATGAATTTGGGAATGTTAAATCTTAAAATTACTGATAATGATGGAAATATTGTTTCAATTGATGAAATTCTTGAATTCGTTCCAAAACTTACATATTTTTCTTTGTAAGTTTCTTTAACTAAAATATTTTTACATAATTAATTATTTTTTAGCTATTTCAATAATGACAAGTCATCTTCAACTTTCAAAAATATTGCAAAACTCAATGATCTCGTACATCTTAAATATCTCTTTTTGATCAACATTCCTGAAATTTATAATGTTGAAGATCTTTCAAATTTTATAAAGGTATGTTTTTAAAATTTTATTGTTTGTGTATTTGATTTTAAATTTTTAGGCTCACAAAAATATGAAAATTGGCCTTAGTTTTAATAGAGGTATTTCTCATGATTATAAGAATCAATTAGATGCTTTGATTGATACTTTGATTGAATCTGGAGCTGTTGATCAAATTATCAAATATGATGGGCAAGATGAAGATAAGCTTCAAATTGTGGCAACTCGTATGAATAATAATTTTAGATTTATGTTTTTTTATCATTTAATTTATCGTTTTTAATTTGTGAAAAATTTTTTTGCTCTGTTTTTTTCTTGAATTTTTTTTTATTATCTGTTGTGTTTATGAATCATTTCATTTACGATAAAAACCTTCTGATATTTTTTGTGTCTGCATAATTTATAAAAACATAAGGTTATATAAAGCTGAATTTTATTTATATGGGTTTTGCTTCTACAGTATCCCCAGTTCTTATGATAATTATTTTATCGTCTGAAATGATCAGATGATTTAAAACAGAAAAAAATTACAGTAGAATTTTTTAAGATTGGCTTACTTGGCGAGATTTGTTTGATATTTCGCCTTTGGGACCAAGAGATCAAAAATCAGACACTTTTAGAATTTTCTAACGGATATAAGAAATGGTTTACAGTTTGAAGTATTTTGTCATAATCAAAAAATGAGGAAAATCAAAAACAAAAGTGTGCTCAAAATAGTTGATTACGATATTTGAGCAAAACACATATTTCAGGTAACTTGTTTGCCATTACGATATCATTTGCATTTTATCTGTATTGAATAATATGGACCAGATGAAGAAATCTTATTAATTTGATTAAGCATATGGACCGAGTTTTCAAGCTTTTAATCATTGTTAATTTTTGGATTTCACTTTTTAAAACGTGTTTAAACTGTGCTTTGAATTTATTATCTGTTGTGTTGTTGAAACATTTCATTTGCAATGAAAAAAATTTACTGTAGTTTTATTTTAAATTGGTTAATAACAAAAGTTTTTTACTGAGTGAAAGATCAATATTTTGATTGACAGGTTTTTGTTATTCCATAAATGCCCACTAATCTCAAGTATTTTGCAATAACCACAAAATATGCAGTCTTTCAATAAACATTTTTAACGTTGTCCTCTTTTTTTTTACAAAGATAGAAGAAAATTTTATGAGAATTTCATTCCAAAAAAATTCGGGGGCAAAGTTGTTGGGTCTTTGGTTGTTTCTTATTAAAAGACAATTTTTAGTTTTATTAACATTTAATATTTTCAAATTTCAGATATTTATCTACCTTCTACAACAACAATGGCTGAAGAAATTGATGCAACAACTTCTTTGGCATCTCTTGCCTTAACTTCAACTGCTAATCCTCAATTAATGCCTCATGGAAGAATTCAATGGCGAAGTGGTTCATCTATCAAACAAACTTTCTCTCTTTCAGATACAATTATGTTTTACATCACTAAAAATCCTTTATCGGCAAAAGGTTATCTCAAAATGGCGCAATCTTGTAAATTCTTCTTTGACAAAAATCCTATTCTTTTCGCTTCTCGGATTCATGAAGGTTACGTGTTTCCGAACATTTGTTCGAACACACGCAAGGAATGCAAGAATAATAATGGAAAATGCTGCATTGATTTTAATATCGAAACACTTACCTCAAAAATTTGGCTTACTGATGAACTCATTCTTAATGAAAGTACTGATACAAATTATACTTCGATGCTTTGCCCAAAAATTTATCGATCTGAAATTGATCGGCTTGAACTGCTTCGTAAAACTGTATTATTGGATGATTTGAAATTCTTGGCTTCCTCTGTTACGATTTTGGCTATTCAAAATGTTAAAATTACCAATAATAATGGAAGTATTGTTTCAGTTGATGAAATTCTTGAATTTGTTCCTAACCTTAAATATTTATATTTGTAAGTTTTTTAAAGAAGTATTTTATCCAGTAATTACTTTTGTTTAGTACCTTCTATCCTGACGCTTCAACTTTCAAGAATATTGAAAAACTTAATCGCTTAGTACATCTTGAAGCATTCGGTTTGATGGATATTCCTGAAATTTTCAGTGTTGACGATATTTCGAAATTCATGAAGGTATAATAAAAAGGTGTCGTTTTTTGCAGATTTTTATTTTTAGGTTCACAAAGATATGATGATTGGTCTTTGTTTTGATGATACAATATCTGAAGATTATAAAGATCAATTAGGTGCTTTAGTTGATACTGTAATCGAATCCGAAATTACTGATCAAATTATCAGATATGAAGGACAAGATGAAGATAAGCTTGAAATTATGAAAAATCATATGGACCGGATTATCAAACTTTTTAGTGATTTGGATTGATGTAAATGTTTATATTGTGTTGTTGATTGTTTATTGTTTTTATGAAACAATAAATTTTTTTCTGTTGTTGTAAAGTTTCAAATGACAAAAACTAGGGTTGCTGGCGCGCCCGATTTTCCGAAAAAGGTGGGCGCGCCTGGGCGCATGCGCCCGTGACCTTAAAATTCAAATTTACTTATATGTACAGTATAAAAATGCCAAAAAGGGGTATTTTAGCTATAAATAGCATTTTTTAAGCATGAATTTACTTATTTTTGTCATTAATAATTTTTAAAGATAAAAAAAAAGTGAATTTCTTAAATTACATGTGTTACAGTATCCTCAGGATACTGTAACACATGCTAAAAATTAAAGACAACATAGCTAATTGTTCAACTTATCGTTTTTTGACTTAAAAATGAAAATTATATAAGGAAATAATTTGTTGTTTTGTCAGTTTTTCGGAAAAAATTACCATCATTTGGATTTTGGACCGGGCGCAACCATCGGGCGCGCCCGGACGACAACACCTCTGCGCCCGGGCGCGCCCGGGCGGGCGCGCCCAGGCGCGCCACCCCATGACAACCCTAACAAAAACATTAGACTATTTAAAACGTGAATTTTTCACTTATATATTTTTTAACAGAATTTATTGAGCATTTTAAAATTTGAATAAATTTTAAAAACTGAAATTTTTGTCAAAAACATAAAAAGTTGATTATGGTATTTGAGCAACATTTGGGTAATTTTTTTACTATTACAGTATCAAATTTTTTGTGTATAATAATATCTCCTTTTTTTAACAAACTAATTATAAAAAACAGTAAAAATATTACTGTGTAAATCGAGCAACAAATGTAAATTTTCATTCTAAAGCACACAAAAATTGAATAAATACAAAAATTAATTTTGTGTAGTTTTTAATAAATACAAAGTAAATTACTACACAAAATCAAAAATATTCAAATTTTTATTGTCACATTCTTTCTACTGCGTTTTCGATATCAGAATTTATCCAAATTCCTGGAAGGTACGAAAAGAAGATAAGAAAAAACGAAATGAACCAAAGCATATTCACTAATTTAAAATAAATAACATTAATTTCTTCACTCATAAAATTTGTCCATTTAAAAGGTAAAAGGGCTCGAATTATTTTAAAGAATATTAAAAACATAATCAAAAAAACAGGTCCGATGATTCGAAGAGATTTGTTAAAATATTGATCGATTAAAAAATAAATTTTATCAATTTTTTGAAAAATGCATTCTGACTTCTTATTTTTCTTTACCATTTTTAGTTTCAGCTCTTCGGCATTTTTATGATATGAAGATTTTGAATTTTGCCATTCCTCGAACATTACCTAAAACTTTCAGAACTGTATACTGTAGCCAATAAAATGTAATTATGCCACAAAAAAGTTTATTACCGTATCAATATGAATTAACTCAGCTTTTAAATCGGCATCATGAATGTGAAAGCAATACTGCGAAATATTGAAAAAACATGGTTCAGAAATTAACCGGTGAAAATTCTTTTCAATCATTGTAGAATTTCCAACAACAAAAGCAAAACGTACTAAAGTTGAAACAAAAACTGGAAGAGTTAAACACCAAATTATTATCCAACTTATTCGGCGACAAAATTGCTTAATTTTTAAAAGTCTTTCATTGCAATTACATAACGGTGTTTGCTTTTCCTGCATTTTTACAATATGCCAAGAAAATAATAATGCACAAGCTTCCCTGCCAATTTGGAGAACTTGTGACAAAAAATCAAACCAAGTGCTCAATCGATTCACCTTTTCGCTTTCGAGCAGATGCGGATATAAATGCGGAAAATGGGAAAAAAGGACTTTAAATTTTCTCAGAGGGCAAAATCTGATGGAGCAAATGGTTACGCAGTCAAACGAGGAAAATTGATTGCATGCAATGCAGCAGATCGAATGCGTGGGTAAGGGTAGAAACGTTGCAAAAAATATTCTGCCCTATTTGCTGAAATTTGTGCCACAGGACAACATTCAAAAGTCTTACATGCCCTTCATAAACCAATTGAACAATTAATGAAAGAACGCGCTTCAAAACGTTCCCCTTCTTCAAGGCTACATTTAAGTAAAAAATACAGCGAGGAAAAAAAAGGTTTTTTAATTCCCCTTAAAAATATTGTCCACTCTGGAACCATAAGCCTCAAAATCTCCCTAAATTTTCATAACATGATCAAAAACTGGATCAAAATTATTGAAATTGTTTACAATATGTAATTTTTGAACTAATTTTGACACTAAATTAATTGTTTATTTTTAATTAAAATGAAATTATGGTGAGGGTTTTGAAACATTGAAAAAAAAGAACACACATTTTAATAGAATTGATATACTTATGAACAAAAAATAAACTTAAACAGAACTTCAAATTTGTTACAAATTTTTTCCGCCACGCAGTTTGCGTTTTTTTTGAAAAAAAAAGATGATGGCTGTGCCCCCTAAATTTGTAAAAAATTTTTGTAAAATAAAATTTTTTGTGTCCACTGATTTTGATAACCGTGTTTGATAAATCATTCGAGTCACAAAATTTTTAAAACCGCTGTTTTTAAAAAATTCAGGCACGAGATCTCAAAGCATCTTTTTTTTGTCATTTGTTTTTTTTTGTTTTTTGTACAATTGTGTTTCTTTCTAAAATTTGGGCGTGAATTTGCTGATCCACAGTTTTGTGTTGTCATATAACAATTGTTTTTTTATTAACAAATAATTTTTCATTTTATAAATAATTTAAATTTTCAGATTAATATCTTTCCATCTTTTTACTGCAGTAAAAATGACTAAAGAAATTGATGCTGCTGCAGCTTCTTTCTCTGCTTCTGCTGTTAATTTGACAGATGTTGCTGTTCCTCAAACAATTACTCGTGCAACAATTCAATGGCCTGGTGGTCCTTCAGTGAGACAAACTTTCTCTCTTCCGGAATCTATCATTTACTACATTGCTAAAAATCCTTCATCCGCTAAAGTTTATCTCAAGTTGGCACAATCCTGCAAATACTTCTTCGAAGTTAATCCAATTATTGTTGCTACTCGGATTCATGGTGATTCAAAAATTTGTTCAAAGACTTTTAATGAATGCCAGAATAATAATGGAAAGTGCTGCATTAATTTTGATATTCAAAAACTTTCATCTAAAATTTGGCTAACTAAAGAACTCTTTCTTTCTGAAATTATTCCATCAAATTATACTTCAATGCTTTGCTCAAAAATTTATCAAAGTGAAATTTATGCTCTTCAATTACATGATAAAACTTTATTCTTGGATGATTTCAAGTTTTTGGCTTCTTCTGTTATGAATATGGATCTCAAAAATGTTCGAATTGTTAATTATGATGAAAGTGTTGTTTCAATCGATGAAATTCTTGAATGCGTTCCAAAACTTGAATATTTTTTCTTTGTAAGTTAATTAAAAAATTTTTACATAATTTACAATTAATTAATATTTTGCAGCTGGTTCAATAATGACGAATCATCTTCAACTTTAAAAAATATTGCAAAACTCAATGATCTCGTACATCTTAAATTACTTTGGTGGATGGATACTCCTGAAATGTACAGTGTTGAAGATATTTCCAAATTCATGAAGGTATATTAAAATCCATATCGTTTGTTACTAATTTTTGATTTTTAGGCTCACAAAGATATGATGATTTATCTTGAATTTGATGATACTATTTCTGAAGATTATAAGGATCAATTAGATGCTTTGATTGATACTTTGATTGAATCTGAAGCTGCTGATCAAATTATCAAATATGATGGACAAGATGAAGAAAAATACAAAATTATGAAAAATCATTTGGGCATGCTTTTTAAATTTGTTTTGTTTTATTCATTGTAAAAAAATTTATACTCTGTATTTCTTGAATTGTATTGACTATCTGTCACGTTGATTAAACTGTTGTTTCATTTGATTGGCAAATAATAAAAAAATGTAATTATTAAAAACGTGATTTTTCTTTTCTACAAAAATATTTGTTCACCAAAAATACAAAATTTATTACTGTATTTAAGGAACTCATTAGTAATTTGTTTATCTCTACAGTATCCAACTTTCTTATATTCTACAGGGTGATTCAAGAAAAAGTCCGATTAAACAATAGGAAATTTTGCATATTCTTTGTTTTTGAAGAAAGTGAATGAAATTAATCGGACTTTTTCTTGAATCACCCTGTATTATTGTAAATCTTCTTTAACAATTAATTATAAAAATCAGTATACCCGTTTAAATTTTAATGAAAAGCATTTTTTTTGTTTTCATGCTTCAACTTTTAGCAGCAATCAAACATTTGTGGCACAACAAACATACATTAAACTTTCTATGTCTTTTGCCGATAGAGCTAAAATATCATAGATCTTCAATCAACAAATTGCTATTACATTATCAAGAATTGAATTCCAATTTCTGATATTTTATCATATTTTAAAAAATGCCAAAGCGTATAAAATCTAAATTTCACAATGACCAAAGAAATTGGCACCTATTCATCAAAAAAGTTTGCTTTGTCTTCGTTTTGATAAAGGAAGAAAAATCTTTTTCGAGTTTCATTATAAAAATTTCGGCGAGTTTTTGAGGGGTCTCGAGTTTTTTGTTTAATTTATGAAAATAATGTATAAAAAATAATATTTACTTTTAAAATATTTTAAATTTTTAGATTTGAATCTTTCTACAACAAAACCAACGAGTCGACACATGGGTTGTACAACTTCTTGTTTTGGATTTGTTGCTTCAACTTCAATCTCTCCTCCAGAACATATTACTGAACAAATTGATGCTGCAACTTCTTCCTCTGCTTCTGAAGATATTGATTTAACTTCTGTTCCTCCAACAATGCCTCGTGAAAGAATTCAATCTTTTAATGGTCCAGCAATAAAACAATCATTTTCTCTTCCAGAATCAATTATTTACTACATCGTTAAGAATCCTTCCTCTGCAAAAGGATATCTCAAAATGGCACAATCCTGTAAATTTTTCTTTGAAAGAAATCCTATTATTGTTGCTTCTCGGATTCATGGGGATACAAAAATTTGTTCAAAAACTCCCGAAGAGTGTGAACATAACAAAAGAAAATGCTGCTTTGATTTTGATATTCAAAAACTTTCATCTAAAATTTGGCTTACTGAAACGCTTATTCTTGATGAAAATACTGTACCAAATGATACTTTTATGCTTTGTTCAAAACTTTATCGCAGTGAAATTGATGTGCTTTCCGTGTGGAATAAAACTTTATTCTTAGATGATTTCAAGTTTTTGGCTTCTTCTGTTACGAAATTGGATCTCAAAAATGTTACAATTACGAAAAATGATGGAAGTGTTGTTTGGATTGATGAAATTCTTGAATTTGTTCCAAAACTTCAAGATTTTTTTATGTAAGTTTTAAGAGAAATATATATTTTTACATAATTAATTATTCTTTAGCTATTTCAATAATGACAAATCATCTTCAACATTTAAAAATATTGCAAAACTCAATGATGTCGTACATCTTAAATACCTTTTTTTGTTGGATATTCCCGAAATTTTTAGTGTTGAAGAAATTTTTAATTTTATGAATGTACGTTGAAGATATATAACTGTAATTTGTTTGTAATTTTCTTTTTTAGGCTCATCAAAATGTGATTACTTATCTCGAATTTGATAATACAATTTCTGAAGACTACAAAAATGATTTGGATGATTTGATTAATTCTATAATTTTATTTCAAATTATTGATAAAATTATCGTTTATGATGGACAAAATGAAGAAAAGTACAAAATTATGGAAAATCTTTTTTGTTAATTGTTTCTGAAGAATATTTTTTTTTCTCTCTATTTTTTGATTTTTGATTAATACTGTTGTGTTTATGAAATATTTTATTCACAATAAATACTTTTTCTTTTGTTTTATTTAATTGAAAATTAGTAAATAATTAGTAAACATTTTTACACAAAACTTATTACAGCGATAAAATTGATTACTGTATTTTAGCAAAATGCGCTTTTGTAAGTTTTTACCAATACAGTATTTAGTTTGCTTCCATAGATTTAATACATGTTTAGCAATTTTCGGCTAAAGTTCACACCAGTAATGAGCACGAGTGGACAAAAGTGTCTACTTTGGTGGACATCTGTCCACTTTGGTGGACAAAATTTTTTTGGTTATTTTTATGTTTTTTGGGCTTATAATGTGTTTATTATTAATATGAAGCAATTTTTTTCAAAAATAAATCGATTTTGAGTTGTCCACTAAAGTGGACAAGTTGTCCACCAAAGTGGACAAGTTTTCCACTAAAGTAGACAAGATGTCCACTAAAGTGGACAAAGTGTCCACCAAAGTGGACAATGTTAAAAATGCTCAAATATGTTTTAAAATGATGTTTTTTTGATATTTACCTTATTTTTAACGTTTTTTATCATTATTTTAATGATACAAGGGGTTTTACAATACTCTAAGCAAATTTTCCAACTTTTCCCCCTTTTTTATAATTTGTAGAGCAGATAAAATCATTAAACCTTTTTAAATAAGTTCATTGGGATCTTGGGAAGAGATTGATACCATTTTTGGCCATCCCTAAATCCTCTATCTTTCAAGGGGGCCCCGTTTGTCCCCTTCATTTTTAAAAAACAGAAAATAATGAGTTTAAAAAATTTTAAAAAGTCAGAAAAAAACATTTATGCTCATTTTTTTAATGATTTACAGGTAATCAACCATGGAGAATCCATTTTCAATGATTTCGTGTGTTTTCCGTCCCTCCATCATTCTCCACATGTACCCCATTATAAATCCACCTACATAAAATTCTTAAAAAACCATTTTTGTACAAAATTTTCTGGGGTATATGGGTTTTTGAGCATGGGGAATCCATTTCTGGAGTTTATTTTTATCCTGCACCCCGTCTTTTGTCTAATTGGGCACAAATTGCTTAGAGTATTGTAAAACCCCTTGTATCATTAAAATAATGATAAAAAACGTTAAAAATAAGGTAAATATCAAAAAAACATCATTTTCAAACATATTTGAGCATTTTTAACATTGTCCACTTTGGTGGACACTTTGTCCACTTTAGTGGACATCTTGTCTACTTTAGTGGAAAACTTGTCCACTTTGGTGGACAACTTGTCCACTTTAGTGGACAACTCAAAATCGATTTATTTTTGAAAAAAATTGCTTCATATTAATAATAAACACATTATAAGCCCAAAAAACATAAAAATAACCAAAAAAATTTTGTCCACCAAAGTGGACAGATGTCCACCAAAGTAGACACTTTTGTCCACTCGTGCTCATTACTGGTTCACACGAATGTAGATGGACATGTCACACATTTTTTCGTTTTTTCTGCTTTTTTTTTTATATTTTACATAAATTTGAAAAAAATAAATATTAGCAAGCAAAATAATATGTTAAAAATGGAAAAATATTATGGCTTATAAGTGACAAAATGAGAATTGAAAGAGATATATATCTCATGGAGAGATTTAATAAAGCTACAATTTTTAACAAAACAACCGGTAACAAATATTGCAGGATAAGAATTCAGCGGATTTGGTTGGATTTAATCGAATTAAATTATGACATTGGCAATTGCTACATGAAACTACATTTAATGACCTCCACCATTTTCATCAAGAGGAATCATTCTTTTACCTTTATAAACAAAAGCATTCTTATCAGTTTCATGGACTTTAACTTTTAACAATAAATCAGGTTTTTCCATTCTTTCTTTCAATGAATCATACAAAAACATTGCAACATTTTCGGAGGTTGAAACCATTTTATTTTCCCTTAAAAATTCGCATACTCTTAAAACTATAAAATTTTGCATATTCTTATAAAAAACTTGTAAATGAAAAAATTTGCATATTCTTACAATAACTTGAAAATGAAAAAATTTGCATATGCTTACAAAAAACTATGAAGGAAAAAATTTGCATACCGAAAATAATCAACATCAACATCTAAATTTTTGTGATCTACAAGATCCAAAACTGCTGACATTTCTTTCTTTAAATTTTCCAAATTATAAACCATTCCAGTTTTTTCATCGACAATTCCTCGAAGGTATACCTCCCAACGATAATTATGTCCATGTCCATTTGAATTATTACATTTTCCAAAAATTTCTTTATTCTCTTCAGGGGATAAATGTTCACTATTAAGGCGATGGGAAGCTGAGAAAGTTTCAATTCGAATTAGGTCAACAATTGGACGAGAATTTGCATAATTCGAAGAAGTCATTTCAATGTTATTGTTGATGATAAATACAAACACACACAAGCAAATAAATAAGTTTTTTGCAGCAGCAGTAGTGGTTTTTATTAGCAACAAAAACAAAGTGTGTTCGTTTTGGGAAAATAGAGCCAGCAAGAATGGTTGTAAACAACTTTCCCAAAAACTATACCCCTTCCAAAAATGCAAAAAAAAGAGAAGGAAAAATGGCAAAAGCAGAACAAAATAGAGCTACTTTCAAAACCAATAATTTTTTTGCAGAAAAAAAACGATGAAAGATTATTTATTGTTCCATGCATGTTTTTGAAAAATGATGAACCAAAAATCAGTTTTTCGACAGAAAATTTTTTAAAAGAACGCAATTTTTTGAGAAGCAGAGATACAGTAATCCATTACGTTTCAAATTCAAAGATTACTGTATACTAAAAATCAATGGCGTTTTGCAAGGTACAGCATTAAATCACAAAATGTTATTGTTTAGAAAAAATTTCAAGACAAAAAACATCTTTTTTATGTTATTAGTCTTTTTTGTCGTGAAATTTCACTAAAAAAAGTAAAAGAAAGGAAAACCTTTTTTTGGGTAAAATCTGTGATAACTTTTATCATCAAATGAAAAAAGTGGTGTACAATTTGAACAAGAAATTTTTTACTCTTACATATTTTTCCTATATATAAAGTTTAGTTTTTTATATTATAAACGCGTATTTTCTTCTTGCTGCGATCTTTGAGCACAATATTGTTTACATAAAAATGTTTCAAAAGGTTGATTTTATTCCAAAAGTAAAACTTTTGTCCTCTGCTCCAACGAAAATAAAATTTGGAGAAAATCTTGAATTTACTGTTACACGGAAATTTTATGCTTACTTTGTTGAAAATGTAAAAGGTGATTTTGATATTAAAAATATTACTACTGTGTCCACTGTTACTGGTTGTGATACCAATGTCCATTTCGATAAATCAACAAATTCTTTTTATTCAACACTTTGTTGTAATGGATTTTATAGTGCTCTCACACATCACATTCATATTTCCTTGGATCAACTAAAACTTTGGAAAAGGTATTAATATCTTAAGGATGAAATTGCTTCACCAAAGTATCCTGATTTTAAATTTACGTATTATGTCAAGAACATTGGATCAGAAGGAAAGAATATTGAAATTTATATTGAAAATTCATATGGTTTTAAGATTCAAGGTAAAGAAGGTGACTACATATCTTTGCACAGCGGTGATGGAGGTATCAATTAGGAATTATCATTTATTTATTGTCCACCAATTCCCGAGAAACTCCTTCCGGTTTCTGAAACCAAAGATGTTCAAATTGAATTAGCTCAAGATACTGTAGCTGAAGAAAGTCGTCCAGAATCTGTTATTCCAACATTGTCTGATTATTATATAAAAACACTTAGTAGTCTTACTAATATTTTAAACAGTAATATTTTTTTACACATCATTATTTTTTTAAGCTTATTGCTTTTGTTTTACTCAATTATATAATTTATGCGACAAAAATATACGAAGCGAAAAAAAACCTTGATCAGTTTATGTTTGTTTGTTTGTTTGTTTGTTTGTTTGTTTTTTGTTTGTTTGTTTGTTTGTTTTTGTTTGTCTGTTTGTGTTTTGGTCTCTGCACGAAAAGCGCGTAAAAATTTGTTTACTTGTTTGTTTGCTGAACAAAAAAAATTTCTTTTTCTTTTTCATAGAATTTTTTTATTCTTTGACGTCTGCTTTTTCAGCTTTTGCTGAATTAACTCAACTAAACTTTGCTTATTACTGCTGTTGTATTACTCAATAATGCCTCCAAAACGCGCTGGAACTGGAAGCGGTGGTGGAACTGCTGCTAAACGTCCAAGGAAACAAAAGAAAAAGACCACTGAAAGCTCTTCAACTTCGACATCTTCGAAATCAAAGTCTGAATCATCATCATCAACTTCACAAGAACAACAACCACCAATTATTGAGTATGTTTTTTCTTTTTTTCCTAACTTGATAGTGTTCTAAGCTTACATAATTGTTATTAAGTTATTCTTTTTTAGTCCTGATGAAGAAGAAGAAGTTGATGCTGCTGCAGATGGACGTGCTGCTGCTGTTGGAGTTGATACTGAACGATATGAAGAAACTGATGGATATAAATTAATACATCATAAGTATGTTTTAAAAATTAATAGTGTGTTAACCAACAATTAATGATATTAATTTTTTAGCATCCGTTCCGGGCCATTTCAGTATGATAAAACTGTTCAAGGCATTTTAACACGTCGTGTCCATGATCAAGTTGATGATAACAAACCTGATGGTGATGCTCCTATTGATCGAACACAAAAAGAAGGTCCAAAAAAACAAACTCGTGTCTCTTTGCAAGTTGGCATCACTACTCTTTCTGGAATTGAATATGGAAAGCAGCCGGTATATGGTCCAAAGTTTACCATTCTTGAACCTGGTGGAAGAAGATTCTCATTCAAAGAACTTTCATCAAATTCTGGTAGTAGTCTTGTTGGTACTTGTCGTCGATTATGGAATAGATTGTGTTTCGATCATAAACATGGACGTGGAACATCCCGAATTGTATATCCTAATGATGACGAGTAAGTCACCTTAATAACATTTTAAAAATTTGATATGCATTTTAAGTTTTCATCAATTTTTAGTGGTTCATTTTTAATTGCTGATAAAAATGGTATTACGTATTCTGCTGATGCAATGAAATGGCTTCTTAGTGATCTCAATGATCCTGGATTTCAACCACAATCAATTGTATGGTTATTGACGAAAATTGACCAAGCTATCAATAACGTTGGTGCTTCATCAAAACTTCTAGCTGCTCGATTATGCCTTCTTTCACTTGAATTTATGTTCAGCATTCTTTTCAATGACATACCTAAAGGTATCATAACAGCTGAAGCTTTCATTAAAGTCAATCTTATTGCTGTCAAATATGCATATCAAGCACTTCGTGGTTCAATTGATTATACTTCATGGAAAAAAGTAAGCTTAATATTATTTTTCGTTTGTTTTAAACTTATTAAGTTACTGTATTTAGACAATGAATGCATTTGATTTAGAACCTTCTATGAATCCAGAAACTGACGTCTTCGTTGTTGTTCCTCGCATGAAACCATGTCAATCTTTCCTTCGTCGTTACGAACGTGAAGGCTATTCTTTCATGCGTGATGTTAATGATCCAACTGTTCGACAACTTGCATATGGTATGAAATTAGCATATAAACAAACAATTATCAACAATGATACAATTGATGAATATGAATATAATTGGCAAGCTGTCTTGTATCCCGATGTAAACTCAATAACCTTTGTTTCTTTTTTATTGCATATTAAGTTTTTAGACTATCCCTGAAGATCAGCGCGAACATTTATGGAATGATACATTGCTTTTTTTGAAATTCCGTGATCAAGTTTTTGCTGCAAAAACTCAAGAAAAACCAACAACGTTTTTGTCTGACTTTTATGTTCATGGTCTTCAATGGAGCTTCGATCATAATCCATTCAATATTGAAAGTGAATGTGAAGATTATTAGAATGTTCTCAAAGGAATGGATTTGGAAGCACTTGATTCTGGATATTCTGAAACTCAACCTGAATTTAAAGAAGAAATCAAAAAATTCAAATTTATGGGTTTGAAACCGGTAAGTAACTTATTATAATTTTTAGTGCGAAAATAACATATTAATGCATTTAGGTTGAAGTTGAACAAAATCCTGAACAACAAATTACTGAACCACCACGAGGTAATGTCTTGGATGATGAAAGTTTGGAAGCACCTACTGAACAACAACAACCTGCTGAACCTCAACAAGAAGCCCCTGTTTTTGCTGAAAAGTTTATCGAAGAATTGCGTGGCGTGAATTTCATGGATAATCCATCTTCTCCTGTAATGGGAAATTCACCTGTAAGTTATAACTTTTTTTAGAAAAATTTTTCAAAAAAACTCTATTTAGGCTTCAAATATTGTTGAACCTGTTGGAGGTAGTGCTGCTTTGGGTAGTCCTGCACAAGAAGATGTTGAAGAAGCTCAACGCAAAGAACGTGAAGCTGCTGAAGCTCGACGTCAAGATGATTATTTTGACAATGATTTTGATATTCCTTCACCTCAAGCTCCATCTTCTCCTTTAATGCGAATGAAAAATGTAAGACATAACTTAATATATTTCTTTTTTAACAAAAACTCTATTTAGGGTTCGAATATTGTTGATCCTGCTGAAGATCTTTCTGCTTCAGATAATCCTGCGCAAGAAGGTGTTGGAGATCAAGCTCAACGTGAACGCGAAGAACGTGAAGCTGCTGAAGTTCAACCTCAACAAGGAGAAAGTGAAGCTGCTGAAGCTCAACCTCAACAAGTCAATCAAGACTGGTATAAAATTATGTCAAATGAAAAATATGCTGATGTATTTTTGACCTCAACTGATAATACAAAAATTCCTTCACATCGTTGTATTCTTGCAGAATTTTCGCCTATTTTTGCAACAATTATTGATCAAGCTCTCGAAATTCCAATTATAATTAATGTTGGAGATTTTGATGCTGAAACAATCAAAGCTGCAATGAACTTTTTTATTGAAAAACGTGATTCGATTGTTGGAAAAGAAGAAAATGTCTTTAAATTTGCTGCTAAATACCGTATCCAAACTATCATGGAAGCTTGTCGTTCATACTTTGAAAAATCCGTCGATCCATCCAATGTCTGTGAATACATTCAAATTGCTTATTCAAATGATTTTAAAGAATTAAAACAAAAATGCTTGAAAATTTTGGTTGAAAAGCAAAAAGAAATTGATGCTTCAAAATTTGTTGATCTTCCTAAAAATATTCTTTTTGATTTTTATAAATTTTAACTTTTTATATTTTGTGATGTCTTTTCTTTGTTGATTTTTCCATGTATAAAATTTTTTTTCTTTCAAAAAATGCTTTTAAGGAATAAATGAACAGTAAAAAAAACGCAGTTTTAAATTTAAAAAGAAATTTTGTTACATTTGAGTTACAACTGCCGAAATATCATAGATATGGGTGAATGTGGAGGTGCTTGTTGCATTCTTATAATTTTTGGCGTTGTTGTAGTATTCTTTCTTCTACAACCAAAGCTACCTCATGTACCCATTGAACCAGTGGATATGGAAGTTATGGTATGACAAAAAGAGGGATTTTATATACAGCCCATTCTCTCCACTTTGGTACTTTTTTTGAGTTTCCCTCAATGCCTAAATTTTAATGTGAAACGAAAATGCTGATATTTTTTGATTCTTTGACGTTCGTTTTTGTTTCAAGTTACGATTCAGGCTTTAGGGGGTAGCTCAATAAAAAGATTACTCAGCCCGCCTCCAGTGTTTTTAAGCCGCAACCGCCGGCGCTATTTCGAAAAAGAACAAAGTGATTTGCTGAAGATCAAAGGATACCGCTGTCAGCGCGCTGACGGCGGTATCCTTTGATCGGCGGTGTTTTTAAAATACGAAAATATCACCTTCCTTAATGCTTTAAATTGGTCACTTTGCTTTTTTTTCAGATAGTAAATGGAAGGTGGTCCGATGCGATAATTGATTGTTGCAATGGTCGCCAAGATTGTAAAGCCAAAGAAACATTGAATCTTTTTTCAAGTAAAAAGGAAATAAAATATTCCTATCAAAATGGTAATTTTTACAGAAATTCTACTTATCTAATTTTTATTCAAATTTTAGCGACATCTTCTGGCATTTGTTATGCATATTTCCCGGGATGTTTTTTTGCCAAGGAAAAAGTTAAAATTAAACTTGTTATTCCATACAATGTTTCAGTAAAGTATTATTTTGGATGGACTGGAATTTATAGATCAAATTTGGATGATACAAATGAAGAACCCTATTCTAGTTATGGATGTGACAAAGAGCACAAAAAATTTTGGAAAAAAATTGGTGATAAATTTGAAGATAAATTAATCGATGCTGTCTTTGATGGATAGAGTAAACAAAAGTTGCTGTTGAATCATTATAATAATTTCTGGTGCCCTTAAATATTACTCTAATATTTATCTCATTTTTATGATTTTTTAATTTGTTTATTTGGGATTGCCTAGATATGATGTAGGGTGTCTAAAAAAAGGAGGAATGGCGTTAGGCAAAATTTGACGACTACCTTAGAAGCGGCAAAGATCAAAACAAAAAAAGGAAAGACCGGACGTCAGATTTGGGCAATCACATTTAAAAATATTAAACCTGTGTGTTCTGACATTGTGTTCATGATAAATAGCAAACGTGCAAATACTTTCAAAATATACGGTAATTCATGCAGTTGTTACAACAACAAAAACTTAGTAGAAAAGTTTTGTAAATTCCAAATAACAAATTTTAAAACAGAAATGAAAGACAAAAAAGCGCTTAAGAAAATTAATTATTCAAAGCCCTTTCAAGAAAGAAACCCAAAGTAGAGTATCTCCAAAAACAAAAGATTACTTTTTATTTGGAGGTTTTTAATTTACTTTTTTGGCAGCGCTTTTTATGCCGAAAACGACGATTTTAATGAAAACAACAAATCTTTGTTTTTAGTGAAGCTTTTTCGGCAAAAACGCTATTTTTAAACTTAAAAATCTTTGATGGCAGTTGCGGTAACACTTTTTCTTTTTTTTTTTTTTTTTTTTTCAAAATTTTCAAAAAGCTTCGTTTCTGTTTGTCATCTTTTTAGACAAATTGTTTGTTATCGCTCAAAAAGTTTTTGAGTAAAAGTGGTGGTATTGCTGGAGGGCATGACTCACTTATTTAAAAACTTTTTCTTGAGTATTTTTTTCTTCTTTAAGTTTTGGGATTTATGCCAAAGAATATAAATCCCCACACAAATCTCTCCCAAAAAAAGTTATAAATAGTTTTTTCTTTACTTATTTTTTCGAGTTTAAAAAAAGAATAACCACGGAAGTTTATTATCTTTTTCCAACTTTTTGCTTTGCTTGCTTGAAAGCAACTGTTTTCTCATTTTTTTAACAACAACAAAAAAAATTTTTGTGGCATGAAAAATAATTTTTAACAAAGATTTATATATTATTTGATTTAAGCAAGCAACGATATATGCCTGGCGGGGACAACTAAAATGATGACACATTGAAAAAAAAAGAGATAGAAAGATATTTTGCAACAACAACAAATTAATTCAATTTTTTATCCTTCTCATTGGCACATTTTTGTGTCGTTCATGTTGTTGCCGTTTATCGGCTCGGCTACTACTCTACTACTACTCACTCATGATATGCCAAAATAAAGAGAGAAAAAGATTTGTTGTAATTTATCAAATGTGTCGTCCAAAATAGAATCTCTCTTTTTTTCCCCTCAACATTTATATAAATATTTTTAAACACAAAAAATAGCAAAAAAAACTTTCGTTCGTGTTATTTTTATTATCCTTTTCGTTTATTTTTAAAAACTGATTCCTTCTTTCTTTTTCTTTTGATTTGATTTGTTCAGAAAGGTGACAGAAAATAATTTATTAAATGACGCAAATCTGGCATTTTAGACACTTCTTTCTATTTTTTCCTTTTTCCTGATCCTCAGCAACCCTTTTTTTTCAAAACCAAAACACATGACATTTAAATCAAGGAAAAAAGAGGTAAAAAAGTGTGGTGAAAAAAAGTAAATTTTATCAACTTTGATTAAGTCTATCTTCTACCTCTTCTTCAAAAATTTTTCTTCCGGCTTTTTTTAAATTCTTCAGGTGTTTAAAAAATTTGTTGGAAGTGTTAAAAGATGAAGAAATTTTCAACAGCTACAGTAACCGGTAGCATTTCAGAAGAAAAGATGTAAGTTTTGATTTAATTTTTTTGGATGAATTTTATTAGATTTTCAACAAGAATCCACTTTTATGCAAAATGGTTAGTCAAAAATATTTCATAAAGCAAAAACTAAAAGCGTGTAAAAAATTGTAATTTTATGTAAATTTTTCCCCATTTGAAACATTTTTGCCCTTAAAATTAGCATAAACAAATAGCCTCAGGCAAATTTCATTTGTTCTGCTTTTTTGGCGTATGCCAAAAGTTAGACTACAGTATGCTTGAAAAGGATAAAATTTGCATAACAAATAGTCATTTTTTGCAGTTTTTGCAAAACAGATCTTCCCAAAAATTTGCATAAAAGTATTTATATATCTCTCTTCACTTTTCAAAGTCTATTTAAATCTCCATTTTTTTAGAAAAGATGACTTTGAAAAACTTGATGAACGAACATTTTTATTTAAAAATGAAGCAAAGAATTTGGATATCTATGTTTTAGCTTATTCAAGATTTAGTTTATCCCTTGTTGTCCTCAAAAATCTCAAAGATGCCGGGCAATGGAATGTCATAAAACATCCATATATCTTTAATTTCCTCAATGAAACACTTTTAAATTTTACATACATGCATATTGGATATATTTGTTTACATCTTCTAAATTTATACCTAATTTTTTCAACTTTAATTCAAGAACCAACATTTTTGGATTTAATTTTAGCAACAATTTTATTTTTTAGTTTTATATTTATTTTGGTACGGTATAAAAATTATTAAATTAATTAATATTCGTATTTTAGCTTGTTCAAGCTGCTTTAAAACATGAAAGAGAACAAACATATGGCAAATTTCTTCGATGCTACTGTAAGCATACTGTAGCTTTTAAAACTCTCTAAAACTTTTATGCAAATTTAGGTTTTTGGATTGCTTATGGCTATTCTCTGTTTACATATTTTGTCACGTTTTTGTATTTTTGGTTTCCAACGATGGCAAAAGTTATTCCACAATCATCAACTACAGTATGCTTTCACAAACACGATATAATAAAACTTTTATGCAAATTCAGGATACAATTTATGCCGTCCTTGCCCTATTATCTCTAACCTCATCTTTGGCACTTTTGCTAAGAATTCTTCGAAATTCACCCTTCGGAATTTACATAATTATCATGTCAAAAATGATTAAACATTTTTTCAAAGTAAATATTACAGTAATTTTTTATAAGTTAAAGTAATCAATATATTTTAGGTCGCAATTATTTGGGTTTTATTACTTTTATGCTTTGCCTTTTGTTTTCAAATTCTTACTGAAGGCAAGCATCCATCCATTACGGTAAATGTTTATTTATTTTTACAGTAATATTTTAACAAAGTAATTTCTTTTAGCATAGCCCAAATGCAACTTCTCAAGCATTTTTGTCTGAAGCAATTACAAAATTCTTTCACGTTGGAAATCATATCAGTGATTACGAGGTTTTTGAAAGAAAATTTTACAAGGCTTTCCAATTGGTTACGATAATTATTCTGATTACATTAGCTGTAAGTTTATGCAAATTTTCTTAGTGTCGCACATTCACATTTGAACAGGCAGATTTTGCCGTACCAGTCAAACGTAAGATAATGGCACAATTGAATCCAGGAGATTATTAGCATTTGTTAAAGCTGATATAAAAATATGCAAATTCAACCTCTGATAGAGTTAAATTTGCATATTTTCAATTTCAGCTCCAACAAGTTCTAATAATCTCTTGGATTCAATTGTGCCATTATATTGTCGAAATCAAATGCAGATCTTAATTTGTGACATTTTATTTGCTTACCAATAATCATTTTTAGATATCCAAAGATTTCCGCGGCAAAGCAGAACAAGAAATTTTACGAATTAAAACCAATTTTTGCATTGAAGCTCTTCATCTCTCCCTTAAAATGGATGTTGTTGATGAAAAAATTCCATTTTATCGATCTCAAATCAACAATGTCCTTGTCATTGATAGATACAATGAAAAAACATATTCAACTTATGTCAATTTAAGTAAGCTTAAAGCTTTGAAAGCTATCACAAAAAAGCAACCAACAAAGAAGCGTGTTCGATTCCCTTCAATCGAAGATATCCCACCACCAGATTTTTTAACATCTGCTGATAAAATTGATTTTTCACCAAGTCAAGACGTTCAATTTATTCAAGAATTAGAAAATATGACTGATACAGAATCCATCTTAACAAAATTTAAGAGATGGTTCAGTTGTTTGAATTGGAAGACTCATTTAAATCCCGCAAATCCGAAGTATTACATAATTCCTCGAAAAATACCCGTTTAGTTTTGTGTATGCAAAAGTTGTAATAAAATTATTGTATATCTTTATAAAATATCCTTGGTAATGTTCTTCAAGCAAAGTTTAAGTTTAAAAAAGTTTATTTCACTTTCGTGAACTTTATATAAAAGTATATTAAACAGCAACAGTTATTAAAGAAATGTAACGCAGACAGAAAGTTTTTGTTATAATACGGCATTGTAATAATAAAATGGAGTAATATAAATAATAAGGCAATACGAAGTTGGGGAAGGAATATTGCTGATGGATGTTGGATTTACGATCTGTCGAGCAAGCGAGATATCTTTATTTCTTAGCTAGTCTGCGTTTACGCCTAAAAAATTAATTATGCAGATTTTGTTCGGGAATTGTTTATTCCACTTCAAACTAACTTTAATTTACGCATCCTAAAAAATTAAACACATTATTAAAGTCAAAAAATTGGGTTAAAAACTTTTTACCGTTTTTTTCTCCATTTTGCCCTCATAGCTGATTCAGGCCACTAACGAGTAGGTACGTAGAAAGTCTAGCTGTAAGATTATATTGATTTTAAGAGATGTTTAGGAGTATATCAATATATAGGGAAACGTAGGGGATTGGATATGTTAGATAAGTTTGATTAGATATAAAATTGGACATATCGATCACGAATTTAAACTTAATAGTGTTAGTTTACAGTAAGATGTATTAAATTTTAACATTAACCAAAAAAAATGGCAAAGCAAAATGACCAAAAACCTTTAACAAAATTTTTTTGTAAACAACTTATTCGAGAATTTAAATTTACGCAAAAGTTTATTCATTTTAAAAGCGCATCCAACTTTATCAGTCGTCGGGAAGAACTTAAAAATGTTAGTTTAGTTAGTGATATTAAATTTTATCAGTTTATCAACAAAAAAGTAAAGTAGAAATGGTCAAAAAGTTTGTGTAAAAAACTTTGTAAAACTTTGAAAAAAAACATTGCAAAAAAATTTGGTCAGTATTCTACTTTCCGAAAGAACAAACCGAACGTTCGTTTTCTCTTTCGGAAAGTAGTTTTGGCATTATGTTCATAACGAATGTCGACTGTGAGCTTCTTTTTTTCTTTCTTTTTCTTTAGCTTGAATTTGTAATTTATAAAAATTTATTAAATTTGTAATTTATAAAAAGTTATTAAATGAATAAAATCTTTAATAATGTTTTTAATTTAACGGTGTTGATTAATTTAAAATTTTAAAGTACAACTAATTCTAAAATATTATCATCTTTGTATATTTTTTCTTCTTATTAAGTTTAAATTGATAACTCATCCGTATTTTTTATATAAGTTATATAAAAAAATTGTTATAAAGGTTAGTCATGATAAACTGATGTGTTGAAACCTCGATCTATTATTACATTACGAATTACAGGGTTATCCTCCACTAATTCAATCAGGCAATCTATAATTTAACACAATTTGGCTTGAATGTTTAAATATTTCAAATTTTATTCTGCAGTTGAAGTAAATCAAAAATCATCAATAAATCAAATAATTTGTAAAACAAGAAAGGTACGTTAATTAAAGATAAAATGATAAAACATGTTCAACGAGGTCTTACACAAGCGGTATAATGCATTGAGGCAAAAAAGATAAAGAGATTCGGCAATGCATCAACACTTCGGTATCCCATAGATGAATGAGCTTGAATAACAAGAGTATCCTTTGGCTTGCTTACTGTATAAAGATTCATACGGATGTAATCAGATAAAGCGAATAAATGATCATTGTTCATATACCACTGAACATCATCAACTGCTTGTTGAGGCATCCGTTTAAGAAGTTGAGCCTGTTGCACATATCGTTGTTTTCCATCTTCACCAATAATGTCTAAAAATTTCACAAGTTTTTACTGCCATTAGTAGTAACAAATGTTTCTTACTATCATATGCATTATTATGCGCCAGTTCATTTGTGGCAAAAATTCGAATATGCCAATGGTATCTTTGACTTCCTGTAAGAAGATATGAAAGACTTCTGAAGCCACAATTTCCATCTCCTTCAATCATGTGTGTGACAAATGGATGAGCGGCTTTAGCAGATATTTCATTTTTATGTGGCACTAATAATGGTGATCCATAGGCTTCTTCAGGATCAATTCCAAGTGCAATTAGTGCTTCTTGAAGTTGTTCAACAGTTGGAGCATTAAACATTGCAGGCCTTGGGGGTTGTTGTTGTCCCATAATAGCAGCATCCAAAGCTGCTGCATCCTTCGGATCCTAAATGAATATGTTTTTGTTTTATACGGTAAAGTAATTTTAACTAACAATTTCCTTTTTAACTTCTTTTAATTTTTTTGGTCCAAAATCAACTTTTCGAATTTTAGGTGGTGGTTTTGGTTCTTCATCACTTTCAGCAAGTGAAAGTCCAGAAGGTAATTGGCAACTAAGATTAAAATCTTCTGCAACCATGGATTTATAAACTTTATCAATATCCATGTCTTGTTGATCTTTTTCATCATCGCTGTCCCCATTTAAAGTTTGATCAACAATATTTGATTGAATACTGTAATCCAAATTATCCAATGTTGCATTCATAATTACAGCTTTTGCAGCCTCTTTTTTTCCTTTCTTTTCGGATTTCATTGTATTTGTTGATCGATTTCGAATATCGTGAACAACATAATTAACTCGTTTAAGATGGGCAGCACATGTACGAATTAATTGACCGATACTTTTAACCTAAAATTAAATTTTGGGGAGCGGGATTATAAATAATAATAAGTTTACTTCTTCCTTAGCTTCCATATAATCAACTTCGCAGCACTTTAACCGAGCATCCATATCTGCATATTTATGTTCTTGTGGTCTACTGTCATGTCCCATTTCAAGTTGTTTAAGTCGAGATTCATGTTGTGAGAATTCCATTCTCTGAGCTTCCAAAAACTTTTTGTATGAAGGCCTTTTTGGGAAACGTTGCTTTCCAACACTATGAAAGCTTTCAACAATATTAATGTTTCTAACCCGATCTAAGCCAAAAAAACAGAAGGAATTATCTTTCCTTGAAATCCAAACTTTTTCGAAGTATGAAGACATTTTATTAAGCCCATCAACAGGCCAAGTAATATCTTTATCAGGTTTTGGAGGAGGATTTTTGAGGACATTTTTCCAATAAAATTGAATATCTTCTTTCATCAGAAATGGTAAACATAATAAATCTCGTAACCACTTTCTAATTGGATAATAATCATTATCACGAGCAATGCCAGCTTTGTAATATGAATAAAGTTTAAGTTTTACAATCATACGGTAAGAAGCTTGGCAAAAATGGAAATTGCAGCCGTAAACCCGATCTTCACCACCCAGAAGTTTTAGCGCATTCATTAAGCCATCCTCATAATCGGAATGTACCCGACCAAATTTTGGCTCAATTTGTAAACGTTTCCATGCCGTTTTAATATCATTAATGATATCTTCATAATCACTTTGCTCCTTTGATTTCATAACTGCCATAAACACACCAACCCATTCCATGCCGGTATCAGAATCAACAAGAGCAAATAGCGTTAATACCTAAGAATATTTATCGTATTTATCGATAGGAAGTTTGCTTTCTTTAAACACAAGAGTTATTACTCTGAGTGTTACTTTAAAAATTATTTAGATTTTAAAAACATGAAAAAATTTAAATTTGAAACCAAAAAAGTGTTTTTCAGTAAACTACAGTAGACTGAATATTAAAATTTTTTTTCAAATTTTCAAAAAACTTTTAATGTATTTTTGAGCAAAATTTTAAAGATGAAGAATTCCGAGAAGATCCTCTTTTGGTTACGGTATAAAAAAGTAAAAAATTTCTAATGGTTACGGTATTATAAAAAAATTTAAAAAATTGTCTAGTTACTAACTTGACTTGTATCATCTGGTCGAATACCAAACGTTGCATCTCCAGCAATAACAGGAGCTTCAGCAAGAGTTCTGAGTTGTAAATCAGATGAAAAGGAAGCATAACGAAGACATTCTGATAATAGCCATCTGAGATTAGGTGTTGAGGAAATCAAATGTTTGTAACATTCTGCTGTGTTCCCGATTGAACATTTTTCTAAACCCAGTTTATTTTGAACTGCTCGCGTAAGTACATTCTTCTTTCTCCAATACGGTTTGTATTCATTTTCAGCTTCATTTTTAACAGCTTTAATGTTACTCTCACCAGTTTTATTGGGAAATTATTCTTCAAGTTTAAAAAAACGTTAAAACAAAAAATATCGGGCCACCTTATCTTTATTTTTTCAATTTATTGATAACTTACTTTATCCGTTTTTTTATTCAATTCTTTTTTAAGTTTGGAGATCTTTTCTGATAAGGTAGAATGAGGAACTTTTCTGCCAAAAAGTTGGCCAAGATCTACAGCAAGTTGTTTTAAAATATTTCTTTTAACTTTATCCTTCGCTTGAATTACAGGTTCAATCAAAGCTTTTGCTTTTGGATCATCCCATTTGTACCCTTCACGTTTACTAAAAGTTGCTTGTGTTTTACGTGTCCAAAAGTTATCTCCTTTTAAATTTAAAACATTGCCCTTTTTTAAATTCTTTGCAATGCTGTGACTTCGTTGCCCTGAGGGCACCATTTTTAAAAGTATTTTAAAAAAAGAAACCATTTTTCTTTTAAAATACAAAAAAATGGTTTCTTTTTCTTTTGAAACGTCAGCCCATTTTATCAGTCCCTTTTTGATGTTGCCGTGGAAAATGGAAAGCTTTTAAAAAACTAGTCCTTTTTGGGGATATTAAACGAAAACGACCAAGTCAGGGGTGACCATAAACGCAAAAAAAGGAAACATCCCTAGTCACAGCACTGATTCCATTGCAAAAAATGGAACCTGATAATCAAAAGAAAAATTTTAAGAAAAAGCCAACCCACTTCAATTTGATTTTACGTGATTTTGGAGAAGGGACAACAGTTGGTTGATGTTGTATTGAACTTGCAGCACTAAGTAAAATGCCAAAATTTGTGTCATTTTCCAATTCTTCCATACCGCAATTCTTGGCATGTTGTTGAAATTGATCTCCATCAATAAAGAATCTTCCGCAATCAAAACATTCAAAAGCAGTGGCATTATCTGTAAAAAACGAAACTTTGCTTTTAAACAACTTAGAAAACGGCGCAGGGGTTTTAATCTAACCTGAGGCGTTACTTGTTCCTAAAGTTGAATCATTGGGATTAAATAATTTTCGTGATGCTGTAAACTGCATAGTTTCTTGATCATTTTGTGAAATTTCTTGTTGTTGCCTGGGCACATTGTACTAACAAATGTCTTAGCACGAAAGTTTTTTTTCGTGGTGTGTCACTTGGACCCGATGATTTGGGGCAAATATTTGTAATATATTTTATTTTTTTTGATCTTATAATTTTTTTCTCAAAAAATGCTACAAAATGACATATCACATGTGCCATTTGCAGCACGGGAAGTACAAAATTTGAAGTAGTGGTGCATACTTATCTAACTTTTTTGAAGCCGGTTTCTGTACGATTTTCATGATTTTTGTTGCAAATAATAGCCAACATATCAGAGCTGCTATGTACGGGTGGATTTTCGATTCTATACACAATTGCTAAAATGCCATCAAAAATAGTGCAAAACTCGTAATTTTCGAGCTAATTACGATTAGTACATTTTACAATTGATGCTTATTTTAACTCACACTACGTTTCTCTATCATAAACATGCATTTACAGAATGTATAATAAAGAATGCAGCGTTTAACTACGATTTAAAGTTTTCCATATATGTACAGTATCCAGAACAAACTCACGACTATATTAGTAAAAACTTTAAATCGTAGTTAAACGCTGCATTCTTTATTATACATTCTGTAAATGCATGTTTATGATAGAGAAACGTAGTGTGAGTTAAAATAAGCATCAATTGTAAAATGTACTAATCGTAATTAGCTCGAAAATTACGAGTTTTGCACTATTTTTGATGGCATTTTAGCAATTGTGTATAGAATCGAAAATCCACCCGTACATAGCAGCTCTGATATGTTGGCTATTATTTGCAACAAAAATCATGAAAATCGTACAGAAACCGGCTTCAAAAAAGTTAGATAAGTATGCACCACTACTTCAAATTTTGTACTTCCCGTGCTGCAAATGGCACATGTGATATGTCATTTTGTAGCATTTTTTGAGAAAAAAATTATAAGATCAAAAAAAATAAAATATATTACAAATATTTGCCCCAAATCATCGGGTCCAAGTGACACACCACGAAAAAAAACTTTCGTGCTAAGACATTTGTTAGTACAATGTGCCTGGGGGATGTTTGAAAAGATTTATTTGAATTTGCAGTTACAGTATGACATGTCGTTGAACTTTTTGGAGAATTTTCTTGAGAATTCTCATACGCTTTGATGTGTAGGGACATCGTACTTGTATTTTGCGGTGAATTCTTTTCCATTTTACCTTGTTTCTTGACAGATTCTGTTTCATCGATGTTAAGATATTCTGTGAAACTTTTTTTTGTCCTTTTTTCATTCAACCCATTTGAATTCATTTTGGATAACGTTTGATTTTTCCTTTCCCATTTATCTGTAACATCAAAAGCTACAGTCTCACCCGTTAGATAAACTAGAAAAATTCAGAAATTTCATGTACTTCTGCATATTAAAAAATCCAAAAAAAAACAAACGCCGGCAACCAAAATAACACTTGGAGTATTACTTTGATAATTATAATTTGTCATTTTTGCCTATCTTTTTATTTATTGGTGTAAGACTGTAGCTTTAATTTACCGTTATTGTGTTGAACATAAGACGACACCGATTTCACTTGAGATGTTTCGGAAAAATTACGATTGCATTGATTTAAATTCAGATTACTGTATTTTGGTTCATGATTTGTGAATACAGAATTTTGAGATTTTCGTTTCTGTTTCTCTGTTTGAGACATGCATGAATCTTTCGCTGCCATTCTAAACTTTCAATTATCATTTAAAAAATGCTTTTGAACTTTTAAAAAATAGTTCGGTTTATGTTAAAGACGTGAAAAGTTTAACTAATTTTTAAAGGACTGTGTTTTACTGTTTGAAATTAATAAACTATAAAAATTGACCTTGGTCGAAACGTCTCTACAGGTAAGTATAATAAAAGCTTTTTCAGATTCAACATGAATATTTTCAACTTTTATTTTTATATAAAAATTGACTTTAAAACCCAAAAAACCCCTCTTATTTTTTCGAAAAATTATCTCGATGCACAGATTACTGTATTTTATAACCACATTCTTACAATCACTTTTCGTTTTTTGAAAATTGAACTGAAATTACAGTATAAATATTTTCATACATTAATACCGTAATCAAACTCTAATAAAACATAAATACAAAAACTCTATAATATGAAAATGCTAAATCGTTTTTAATATTTTTACTCTACAATGCACTATCTGGACTCTACTGATGATGGCCTACTTGATAGTCTGATAATTCATGAAAACCCTAAATAAATATAAATGAAAAAAGACGTCTAGAGTTTGGGGCCGAAACGTCACATATTAATCCTTTTTTAAAATTTTTTTCTCATTCAAAAATTTTCCCTTTTTCTAAAAATATTTAAAAGTTTGTGAATCCGAAGTCAAAATTCAATGAATTCTTGTCTTTTGAAAAAAAATTAATGTGTGCCAAAAATAATATATTTAAATTTTAGAAGAAAGCAGCGACTAAAAGAAACTGATCCAAATCCAAAGAAGCGTCTGTTATTGAAAAGAAAGATGCCAATTGGTGCAAAAGATCATCGGGATGCAATTTTACAAGCTATCAAAGAGAAGAAAAAACTTTAAATCTAAATAAATTATAAAGTTCTGACAAAAATTGAAATTTATAAATAGTGACATTTAAATCATTGATAAGAAGATTTGGCAAATAAATAGTTTGGAGTAAATAAAAACGTTTATATTTATAAATTACGTCGATGTTGTATCTTCTCTTAATGACAAGAAAATACTGTAATTTAAAAAGATAATTTTACACACATTACTCATTTTAAGAAGAAAGAAATTTGTATCCCTTATACATACTGTAGCAAAGCGACACCTTTAAAACAAAAAGAAATCCAAAAATTTTACTTATTATTTATTACAGTACGAAAAAAGTTTTCATAGATGAAAAAAGCAATGCAGTTTAAGTAAATAAACCAACGTGAAACCTATAGTCATTTTGATAATATCTTATATTTTTTTCGAATATCATCTTTAAAAAATTATTAAAGATTTAGGAGAGATACGGTATAAACGAAACGATAATGAAAATAAAAGAGAGAAATGGCTTTCACGGATGAAAAAGAAGACAACGACGTGCACTATAATCAGCCTAACACAAGCTCAGCTATTTTTATTCAATGAGCAAATGATCCAGTTTTGCTCATCTGTGCAAAACTTCTTTCTGTTGTCTGAAGATGTCCGCCCTACAGTGTTGCAATTGGATATCTTGTATTAGCTACAGAAGTGTGTCATTGATCCGCCCCTTTCAAAGTTAAGTTCCATATTTGTAAGCTAAATGTCTTCACGAAAGCTGACCATTCATGTTGCCCCGCCTTCATTTATTGCTTAAGAACTGTGGTCTAGACTATTGTATACATCTCTGTAATCTCTCCAGCTTTCACTGAAAACTTTCGCTCTTTGCTCTCACTGCTGAGATCGATTGATATCCATATTAGGATGCAGAGTTTCAGCTTCCGCTCTACTAGCCTATTCAAGAGCTTTGTCTAGACTTTGATTGCATTAATCTTCCTTTCAAAGTTTCCCTTTTTCGGCAATTCAAACCAATATTCAGTGATGTCTCATTTCCGCCTCCAGACATCAATAAAAGAGCTACTAGATTGACTGCATTCCAAAAAAGGAATAAAAACTGTGGGAAAATAAAGTTTTTTATTTTATTTCTTCGGGGAAAAGCTACCGTATATGTATATGCAAAAAATTGCTTTCCCGAATATTAGATTGTAAAGGAAATGAAAGAACAAAAATAGTTCCAAATAAAAGTACTGAACAAATTAAACTTCAAGACCTTTTCCGGTAGAATCATGCTGTGACACCTACTACGTTTTACATATTGTCTGCTTTGTGTGGTTAATAACTACAATGTTACCCTCCCTAGCCCTTAAACACCAGAAAGATAAATAGAATATTTATTTTAAAATAATAAACATAACAATAAAATAATACATTACATAATAAAGCAATAAATGTAACTTACCGTAACCTGCCCACCACAACTTTATACCACTGAGATTCCATAGTCTGAAAAAAAGAAAGTTCAACCAACATATCCCGAACCAGCAAAAGCAACAAACATACCTTATGTTGATGAAGCCGACCATTTATAATAATTCATAAGCACTGAGAAGCGTATCTGAAAAGGATTAAAACTTACCTATCTCCATCATTTCGCTTTGTGTAATCCTAAAAATTGAATCAACACTTAACACAACTTTAAACGGATAACACAAGCTTTACAGTAGCTTAATAAAGCAAAAGTAACTCATTAACAATAATAAATATCCAAGAAAAACGTACCATAATCATCAACAGCTTCTTCCATTTGTACCATACATTCACGACCTAAAATTGATTAAAATTAGTTCAAGAAACATTAATAGGCTAACAGTTAAAGCTTAACAACACTTAAATAAAGCTTTATAAACTATCTAACTAACATAAAGACCCAAAAATATTCAAGAAAGGAACAAACCATCATCATCAACAGCTTCTTCTATTTGTACCATCCATTTACGACCTGAAATTGAGTGAATAAGTATATAAAACATTTATGGGCTAACAGTAAAAAGCTTAACAACGCTTAAATAATGCTTTATTAACTATCTAATTAACTTAAAGATCCAAGAAAGACATACATTTAGCATTAACAGCTTTCTCCAACTTTCCTCCATTTGTACCATATATTCATGAGCTAAAAATTAATACAATTATTTCATAAAACATTTATAGGCTAACAATTAAAGCTTAAAAATGCTTAAATACAGCCTTAACAACAATCTAATTATCTTAAATCTTCCGAAATATCCATGAAAAACATACCATTACCATTAACAGCTTTTCCAAATTTGTATCATCTATTCATGAGCTGAAAATAATATTATTAGTACACAAAACATTAATAGGCTAATAAAATAAGTTCATCAACACTTAACTACAGCCTTATCGACTATTGAATTAACTTAAAGATCCAGAAATATCCACGAAAGACATACCATTGCCATTAACCACCATCCCCATCTGTTCGATGTATTCATGAGCTGAAAATTGACATAATTAGTTCATAGAATATTTACGGGTTTATATTAAAAGCTTAATAAGGTACAAAAGAAGCTTATTCATGTGATAACGACATATATGTTCAACTTTTTACAGAAATTACATACCTCAAAGAGCAACACTTGATTTTCTTCCGTCCACTGTTACCATATCCTGAAAAATTCAAATTACTGGTGATAAAATTGTTAAAAATTTTTAAATGTAGCTTTTTAGCATTGTAATAAAGTAAATGAAAGTGTTTATAAGTTTTAGTTCAGACTAAAACAAACCTTTACCTCATTGTCAAAGTTACCTTGATCAACCTATTCACTATAAACTTTAAAAACTAAACTTTTTTGCAATTAATGTAATCTCAGTGCCGTTATACACTGACAGTATACTAATTACAAGCTTTATTTACCATTATTATTAGTTAAACAATAATAAATAACTAATAATTATTATATATATTGTGGTAAAAATACAGATAATCCAAGTTTTGCTTGTGAATCAGTATATTAAACCTTAATATTTTTAATAAACATGCAAACATGGCATAAAAAATTACAAACAATTATACCAAGTGCACATAAAATGTTTTAATTTTTTTAGTTTTATAAATTAAAAAGAATTTTAACATTAATTAAATGTAAAAATTACTGTTTTTATTTAAAAAAAATTAAATCATGAAAAAACATTATTTTTATGGAACAAAACGCCAAAAAATAAAAACCGAACGTTCGGTTTTGCTCTTTCGGAAAATAGATACGAGCCCAAAAATTTGAGCAATGACCAGTGTTGTGTTCCCGCAACGATTAATTGCAGGCTACTGTGGTTGCTGCTCGCTGTCCCTTTTTTTCAACTCGTGCCTTTGGCTTTCTTTACTTTTTTTCTCCTTCATTCATTCCTTCAATGTTCAACAAAACGTTAAATTTTCTTCTTCGTCCATTACTTTTATTTTTTCACGTATTTTTTTGATTTTATTTATCCTTTTTTGCTTTATCTTTGCCATTTTATTCCTAACTTTGATATCCATGTTGTTTTTTATGTATCCATTGTAAACGCTGCTTGATTTACACCATTTTCATGCTACTTTTTACAAATTTGCCGATATTCGTGAATCGTGTTTTTGTCTATTTATCTTATACATATTATCAACTTATTAATTACATCTTTTTTAGCTAGAACTTCTACGTACTTGTTATTTGCTAGAGCTATGAGGGCAAAATGGAGGAAAAAGCGCATGAGGAAGTTAAAGTAAGTTTAATTGCAAAATGACATGAGAAATGCTGCCGAAAATGACAGGCACCTCTGGCATCAAAAATTATGGAAACAAATTTTTTCAAAATTCATGATAGGCCTCATTTCTTATGTCTAAAGCAGAATAAACATCTTTCGATTCAAGTCTATATAATGAACCTTTTTAGGCGCAAACGCAGACAAGCTAAGAAATAAAGATGATCAGCTCTGAAGACGGAAGATTCTCATTCAAAAATAACATCTCATTTTGTCATCTTCGAAGATTTCTCTGTATCTCATCAATCATGGCATCCTCCAACATCATCTCCCGTCTCTTCTTGTCTCCATTGCATTGTTTTTATTGTTGTTGTTATACCTATTTTTTATTAAAGCTCACTAAATTGAAATAAATTTAATGATCAAAATTTGCTTGTGTTATTCATTTTAGGGAACATGGGAATATCTTTGCAGTTGTTTTTGTACTCGGGAAAGGAGGGATAGTTCAAAGCAGGTGGATAAATAGCTGGTTGGGGTGGTAAGCTTGATTGAGAGAGTTGCTTTGATTAAGCTTTTGTGAAAATGTAATGAAACAAATTTTTTATTACAAATCATCGTCATTTTCGGAGGTACTTGATTGGGATCGGATTTAAAGCCACTTGGATTCGATATTAGCCATCTTGGAAGGTTGTCAAGTGGGCTATCATCGGTTTCTCGCTTCTTCGTTTTTGATGAAGAAGTTATTTTGATAGTTTTATAAAAGCTAAAGATCAGGATTGAGCTTTAAAATTTTGTTTGATGAAAGAAATATGAACTTTTTATGGAATTATCATAAACCAATTGCTGGTAAGATACGCCGGATATAGGATATCTGTCTTAGGACAATCTGATTTAGTAAATTTTTGTAGGTCCAAATGCGATAAAGAATGCAGCACAAAGTTGGCGGAATGATGCCTTCTTTGATCCATATTTGACCAAAATTTTGTATACTTCTCAACAAAAAATTAAACAAGAAGAAGATGATGGGGAAGTCGATGAAGATGAACCGTTGGTAACATCTATAAAAATTGCTTCACAACGACAAATATGTTTTAATTATGGCACAAAAAAGATTCATATCAGCTTACAACAATCTAAAAAGATTTTGGATAGTTTCGGTACGGTTTTTAACTTTACTTTTTTATATCCATCCATGATTGTAATTTTCCTTACTTTTTTTCTTCACCTTCAAAATCCCGGATATATCTATTTTTTTATATGAAAGATTAAACGCTTTCCCAATGTTAATGATCGTTGAGTTGACAAAGTTTTAAAAAAAAATTTAGGCTGCGGTTTTTAAGGTTGTGTGATTCGAGACTATTTTTCTAACAAATCTTTGACAGCAGCTGTTAAACATTTGCTACGACTGACTTTTTTCTTCCCGACATCTTTAATCATATTTTTTTCTCATAGTTTTTTGCATAAAGTTTTTTCCCTTTTTTTCAAGTTGATCCAACTTGGATCATTCAAAGGTGTTGTTTGAAAGTTTTGTTTCTTATCATTTGACAGAAAGAGATAATTATTATTAGCTGTTTTTCTTTGAGTTTTGTCTTTTCTTTTTGTTTTGGTTAAGTATACTGTAGTCATTCCATGAGTAACCTAAAATGTACAGATTAACACAAGCTAAAATACAATTTTATTTTTATGTTAAATTTTAAAATTTCAGCCCCTTTTTTTAATTTTTTCTTTTTTGCTAAAAAGCAAACAACAAAAACTTTGTTTTTATTATAAAATTTTATAAATGTTTAATCAAAGGTTTATAAACAAACGTAAAAATGTTTCATGAACTTTTTTTAATCCTCAAATAATATCATTCTTAAGACCCTTTTAAAATCGGATTACGGTCATGTTTTCTTCTCTTTTTCTTTACGAATTTGAAAATGATTCTCGAATATTTTTCTTCTTTGGCCGATGAAAAAAAAGATTGTTTGTTTTTCAATTTTACACTATTCTTGTTCATAAAAAAAATATCGCACTCTTGAAAAAATTTTTTGATTTCTTTTTGATTTACTTGAAGCATTACAATTGGTTGTTGGAAGCTTTTTCTGGAGGGGATATACAAAATCCAAAACTTTCTTAATTTTTATTAGGCTTTAAATTATAAAATTATCGAAGTAAAGGAAAAGTTTTTTAAAAGTACTTAAAATGCTTTAAACAAATTTTTATCTGATGAGGATAAACAAATTCCGATAAAATTATTAAACTTGCTAATCATCGCTGAAGGAAATATCTCTATTTGTAAACACGAAAGGTTTCAAGCTTTTATTAGTTTAAACTAAAAACTCTATTTTGCAGCAACAAATTTTTGTATCTAAAAGCAGCAGCAGCAAAAATGCAATAGCTGCTAGAAGGTGTCAAATTTCAACAATGTTGAAGTTGAAGTAAAGAAGTGATTTTTCTTCAATTTTTACACGTTTCGGCTTCCTTTTCACATTTTATTATATTTGAATTTTAATAGTCTTGAACTACGACAATTCTTTTTATTTCATTCCTTCAATCTTTATTCTATTTTGAGGTTAAAGGAATGAAATGAGAGGGAAAAGTGATGGTAAAGTTGTTGAAGTCACGTTAGTTCTATTCTATAAAATCAAACTTATACAACTTTTTTTTGTTAAAACAAATAATGTCAAACACAAGTATTTTTTTGATGTTGCTTTTTGAGCATGCTTAAGTACGTGTATTTTTTGTAGAAAAAAATCACTAACTATTTTTTTTACATTTGAGATGCAACAAAAAAAGAGGATTTTCCTTCCGTTTTTTGTCGAACAACTTGTTACAAGTTATTTGTATCAAAAAATTTGTATTGCGCAAATGTTTTTCAGGAAAGAATCAAAACATCAAAGTACCGCTTCTATCTAAAAAAACCCCTAATGCAATACAGTCAACGATAAAATAGATATTTATTGAAAAGTCAAAGAAAAAAAAAGTTAGACTTTATTTATAAACTTTTTTAATGGTTTTTTTGTTGTTAAAATTTTTGAGGTTTATTTTTTTTTCTTAAAAAGGAAGCAAAAAATCAGAGAAGGAAGGAAAAAAGGTTTTTGAGTGGTTTTTTGAGACAACAAAAACTTGAAATTTGTCATACCTTTTAAAATTGAACTTTTAAAGGTAGACATTTTTAATTGTCGAGGGAAAAAGAGTTACTACTAAATAAGGGTTTAATAGTGATAAAATGTTTTTAGATGACGATTGTTACAAGGAACTTTTTTAGTTAATAATGATAAGTGATTACGGTAATGTTTATGTATTACTGTAACTTATAACTACTGTATATTTTTAACTAATTTGCATAGGGCAAAATTCTTAAAAATTTAGTTCTCAAAAAAACAACTGCGATTATATGGATTACAGTATCCACTTGTTTCTAGTCATGAAAAGTCCACTTCAGATGATATAACAAAATCGCAGGATATCTGATATCCTGTTTTTTGTTGTTGATAGCCACTTCAAAATGCATATCAACAAAGACAAGATCCCACTTGACTCCTTTTTTTGCGTTTTTAATAAAAATTTTAAAAAACACAAAAGTTCAAAAAAGCAATCTTAATTCTTCGGCTTTTTAATAATTTAAGCCAAACTTAGATTAAAGAAAAAATTAATCCATGAAAATTTTATCGTTTTCGCTTTAAAGAATGCTTAGACAATTTAATATTTTTTAAAAATATTTAAAAAAGCACCTGCCAAAAAAACAAAATTTCGAAAAAATGGGACACTGAAAGAATCTTATTCAAAAAATGTTTATTTCCTGTGGGTGCAAAAATATGCATCGGCTTTTACTTTTATGTGCCATAGTAACCTCCTTTGAAAAAAAGTGAGGGGGGACTTTTATGTTATTTTTTTCAAAAGTTTCTTTTTTTGTGTCATTGCTTTTTTTCATGCGAGAAAAAAGACTAAATCTTCCATCATCGAAATGAAAATGAAAATAAAAAAGGGCAGAAGAATTTTTTTACCACGTCTGTGCCGTCGTAGCCACCGACTCACCTGTGCTTTTATTATTTTTTTAAAAAAATTAGTATATTTTGTGTTTTTATATGGATAATTTTATTACTTACTTTTTGTAGAAGAAAGCTAATTTTTAATAAATGTCCAGTTAGACAAGAAAATGGGTGAGGGAATTTTTTAAAGCTACAGTATAGCGAAAGATCCAAGTTTTTTGATATGCAAATTTTTTTTAACCGAACAACTAAATGAGGATTTTTTTAATTTTGTACAATCTCGTAAACAATGACCATGAAAAATTTGCATAAATTTCAAAAGTATTTTTCAGTGCTTCTGAATTCAAAACTGCTTTATTAAAATTTGCATACTCAAAAATATCTTTCTCAGACCACCCCCTCTCTATTACAGTATCCCATTTTTTCGATTTATTGTTGTTTGAGTGTATTTTGAATTTTATATATATTTTTTATGATTTGTTTGTTTTCACTTTATTTATGTTTCCCAAAAGCTTTAAAATACACATTTCACCTTCAAAGAAATGTATCCTTCATTCATACTTTTTTTCTTGTGATGATTGCTTTTGTATTATTTATTTTTGGCAATTTACCCAAAGACATTTTAATTTTTTCAAAAATTAAATTTTAAAATTTAAAAAAAAGTCCAGAAAAACCATGTATTTTACGTATTCATTTTCATGTGATAAAAAGATTAATCCCAGGAATCATGTGCCAAAAAGTTTTTTTTTCTTTCGGATGTTTAAACAATTTTTTCTGCCATCCATAAATTCTCTTTGCCATTTTTGGAAAAATATCTTTTTTGTAGGAAAAAATGTGAAAAAAACGTGAGAAAGTTTGCATTGAAATTTTCATTTTTTCATGTTTTAAAACTTTTTTTTAATTTTTAAAATTGGCATCATTTTTTTATTTTTCGGGTTTTTGTTTGCGTGGTTCTTTTTTATTTTGGGAATTTCGTGACGGAAATAAAATTTAAAGAGATGAATATAAAAGGCAATGATGGGAAGTAAAAAACAGTTACGGTAATCTTTTTTGGACCAAAACAATTGTTTAAGTTTGAAAATGGTTACAGTAATTGGGGTTACTGTATCTTAAAACAAATTCCTATCATTGCTTTTTTATATCTGATCTTAATTTAGGTGACAAATACTAGTTCAAATTAAAATATGCAAATTTTTTTAGTACTTCTCAAACCTCTTTTTTTCTTCAAGCAAAGATTTTACAGTATTCATTTTTGAATACTTTTATATTTATTGTTTTTTTCTAACACGAAAAATTCCTTCCAAAACGGCGAACCAAAATTTTGATTTTGATGAATGGATGTTCTACGGTAAGTTTTTATCCATGTTTTGATTATCCTCTTGAGGGGTCTTTTTTCAACTTCGATTCATGTTTTTTGGATTTGTTGAACTTTTTTATAAAGATTAATCGATCTTTCCCTGTTTGGTCATGGCCACCTACTTATTTACTCTTTTACAAATTGTTAAAAAGGAATGAATGAATCAAGTGAAAGTAAAAAGTTTATTGACGTCAGAAAGAAAGAAGAATGAGTTACAACTTCTTTTTTTCAGTTTTTTTTGTGTTGAGCCTCTCCAAAAAACAGCCCATATTTGATCTTTATTTTTTTGTTGATGAACTTTTTTACCTTCCATTTTTCTGTACTAATACCTTTGATTTTTGTTAAAAGTTTAAAAAGTACAAAACCGTGGTAAATTTTGATGAGTGTTAAAAAATTTGGCTGGATTTAGTTCATGTTCAATTTTAAAAAAAGGGTTGAATCAGGACAGCATAAAAATACTAATAAATGTGACAAAAAATCTGAAACAAGGGGATTATCAGAGATCCATTTTTTAATAAAGGTTACTCATATTTTTTGAAAAATATTTTATGTGTTATAATCTTCTTTTTGGCAGTCGGAAGTAGGTAGACAGTTATTAGACAGGACTTTGAAAAAAAAACAAATTTAACTTCCTGTTCATTTTCTGTTAAGTGAAGTATTTTTGTATCCTATTTTTTTAAATTTTTTAAAATTGTTAAAAAGTTATTTGTGTCTCATCATTAACATCATCTCCAACACCTTTTTTTAAATGTGTAATTTATATATTTTTTCTTCTTCCCTTTCCACTTTTTTTAATGCCATAATTTTTGTCGTTGCTCGTATTATGACTGACTCTATTAAATACCATCTTTTTTTGCTTTTTTTAAAGCCGTTCGTCATCTTTCTCTCTCGCTTGTTTCACCTGTTGATGGCGACAAAAAATCTTCCCTTAAAGTCATTCCCGTGAGACATAGAAAAGAAAGAAGCATCAATGAAAAAAAATGAGATAAACAACAGCTTTTTCGCTTTTTTTTCTGCTGCCACTTTTTTCTTTCTTGACGGATTGAGATTTGAGATTTAAAATCTTTCGAAAAAATCAAACTATCCATTGTAATATTCTTTATGATTGATTTAGGATAAATATTTTATTCATCGTTTTTTAAAAAAGTATTGTTAGATTTTTAAAAAAGTATAGCTTCTATAATTATAACACATTTGATATTTATGCAAATTTAAAGCTATTTTAGTAGGATTCATGAATGCATCAAAAAAAACTTTGTCACACTTTCGTGACAGAAATCTCCATGACTAAATTTACTTCACATTTAATCATATTAATCGTTTCCAAGTTTATCTCGTCAAAAATACCATGATTAACTAAAACCTAAATTCATTCTATTTTCCCCCACAAAAAACACACTTTTTTCTTTCTCGTAATAAATTAGTTAATTTTTTCGTCTACGTCGATGAATTTAATCCTCCGTGATTGTAACTTCCTTTTTTATGTGTTTAATTCTAATTTTAATTCTAATGACCACAAAGTTAGAAAAAAATCCAGTATTTGTTTAATTTAATTAAAAATAAAATGTAAACTCAAAGACGCTTTTTTCACGTTTCTTTTTTTTGATCACATTTTTTTCTTGCTTTTTAATTCTTTTTTTTTGTTTCACTCAAATATGATTCTTTGCTTTTTTGTTTGTTTCTTTTATGGCTTTTTTGGAAATGAAAGAAGAATTGTTAAAATTGAACTGTAACATTTTAGCATCATTTTTCTCATTCTCGATTTTTAAGATTTATTAAAGTTGAAAAATAAGCGTAAAAAGAAGGGTGAGAAAATAGACATAAAAATCAGCGAGAAAGGCAAACTTTACAAACACTATCGTTCAATTTCAATTTATCGCTTTTTGATATATTTGAAACAAGAGCTTTTTCTTCTTCTTCAACACCTTTGCATTATTCATTATTAATAGTAGAAACAAGAGAAGAAGAAAAACTGAAGATTCTTCTTCTACTTTTTTTGGTGAATGAAAATGCTTTCTTTTATGATTTTGAAGCGTGGAAAAATTGGAATAAATAAAAAAGCTATGGCTTTAAATATGCGTGACAAATGTAAATAAATTGTAAAGATTGCTATTTAATAATAAACAAACAACCGTTCCTTTTTCTCTCTCTTTCTTTGGTGTTTTCTCTTTTTTAAAGGTGAAGAAGAAAAGGGACTTACTGATTTTAAGTGTTTGTCTATTTAGAAAAAATAGGGGAGAATCTTGATAATGTGTTAATTAAAGACAAACAAAATAGGTTTAGCCTTTATTAAAAGGGTTAAAAAAATGCTTGAAAATTAATTCATGCACGACTTAATTAAGTCAAGTACGTCACGGTAGAAAGATGAGTTAAAATCTTTGGTCAGACAAAATTAGCATAATTAGAGGTCATGGGAAACTGCCAGTTTTTGAGATTCCAAAAAGATGGATTAATGCAGCTTTGATCTTGGGCTTCTTCAAGTACATTTTAAGTTTGAAAGTTTTGAGTTCAAACCCTCCAAAGTTTAGTTCAAGCTCCTTGGTAGGGTACTGTATTAGAATAGCATAGTTCAACATCATAATTTAAAAAGAAGCTGAGGAAACGAAATTGCATTGTTTTAAGAATTTTCGAAAAAAACAAAAGGTTTGAAATTCTTAAAACAATAGAATTTCGAACCTTTTGCTTCTTTTTTAAATTCTAATGTTGGATTATGCTAATCTGGTACTGCACCTAACTGGTGGAAGTAAGCTTATATGTTTAGTGTCAAATATATACCTTTTTGTCTCTTAAACATTCCTTTATTGCTTTAAAAAGGCTTAAAAAACAAAGCAGTTTTAAAAAAATCTTCTTTTTTCTTAAAATTCTGTTTTCTTTGTTGTTTCTTTAAGAAGCTAATTAATTATTAACATTTTTGTAGGGAGGAAATCTTCTCCGAAAACTCGATATGTTTTAGATTGTTTTTCCTTCTTTTTTATGAGCTCATTTTACTTACTTTGCTTTATACTTAGCAGCAGCATCCAATAACAGTTAAGCGTTGGTCAGCAACATTCCAAGAAAAAAAAGAGATGGATGCTGCACATCTTCTTTTTCTCCTCGCATTTTTTGGATGCCCTTTTTGAAAAGCAGTAGCTTTTTTTGGTGATGCAAAAATGTGTTGTTTTTGCATAAGGGGGGCAAAAACATAAAAAAAGAAGGGGACACTTTTTTTGAGGGGACGGCAATCGATATAAGCCTATTTTTTTACTAACTTTCTTGTCCCACCACTTTTTTTTTCTTTCTTTTACAAAATCTTCCCCTCCAGCTTTTTGAATAAAAAAAACAGACATGCATTTTTTATGTCGAAAAAGAATGCTTTAAAAAAACAAGTTTAAGAACAATTGGTTTTTTTAAAGTTTAAACAAACCCTAAAAAAAGTTGTTGCTGTTCCTCTTCTTTTTTGGTCCAATTTCAACATTTTTATTTGTTCAAACTTGAGTTTTGGCATTTTTTTGAACAAAAAATGGCAAACAATAAAAGTTACAACTTTGTTGGTTTTTTTCAAAAATGGCTTTTTATTTTAAAATATTTTTTTTACGTTTTTTTCTTGTTAGTTTTTTCGTGACCTGCCAATTTTGATTTTTGAAATGCATTTTACGTTTAAAATTTTTTGAAACTTCCAAAAATGCGTATAATTTTTAAAAGCTTTATTGAAATTCAAAAAATTGTGAGTGTGAAATTAGATAGCTGCAACTTTTTTGAAACTTTTGAAGCTTTTTTGAGACTTTTTTGACAGGTGCTTGCTTTTCCCTTCTTTGGTTCAAATTCCTCTTTCGTTTTCTTCTTCAACGTTTTTTAGTTAGTGTTTCAAATTTTTTGTTGTTGTTTCAACTTTCAATCTTAAAACTTTGCGATCGCCTTCTCCTTCTTTTTTTGTTTTGACGTGTTTCAACGTTTTTTTATTACGATCCATCCTCATTCATTCACCTTTGAGGTGGTGGAATGCAGCCTAGGCTTGGACCAACAAAAAAATTGCGCGTGTTAAGCCGTTTGGCGGCAAAGCGTGCGTGTCTCATCTTTTCCTTTTTCGCGCTCTTGAACAAATTTTTTTGTTAGTTTTTTTGTTCAACTCCATTAAAACATTAAAAAAGGAAGAAATTCATTTTTTTAAACCTCTTAAATTAACTAGCCAAAACTAGACAAATTCAACTCACGTTTTTAGGGTTGTTGTTTTTTTGACACAAAAAAGTTAGATGAAAAAGGTGAAGACGGAAATGAGGAACTTCTTTTTTTCAGTCAATTTTTTCTTAAAAACGTAAAAAGTCTCTATTTATTTATTTGCTTCCTTCCTCTTCTTTTTCCCATTTGCTTTTTTCTCATAAAACTCATCATCGGAAGCAAAAATAATAATAATTTCAAATATTACATATAACATGGTAGTGGGGAACACCATTGAGAAAAACGACTCTTTCCGCTTCTATTTTCCCTCTCCCAAAAAAATGATTTAAAACAAATACAAGAACAACAAGAAAAAAAACAAACACGGAAAAGCAGTGATTTTTAGGAATTTTCAGGGAGGGAAGTGATGATGATTAAAAATAGAGGGTTAAAAACGCTACACTTACTTTTTTGTTTTTTTTGCTGCTGCTATTTCTGCTTTTCTTCCTTCTATCTTGTGTCAGATTATTGTTGTCGTTTTTGTCTGCCAAAAAAAATCAGCCGGATTTGTAGCTTTTTTTTAAACACATCGTTTTTGTTTTAAAAATCTATGTTTTACTTTTGCTTTTTTATTTTTCTTCACTTTTTTGAAAACGAGAAAAAATGAGATCAAAAAAGTTTTTTTTGTTTTAAAAAACGCAAATGAGAAAACTTACTTTTTTTTCTGCGAAAAACTTAAAGTTAATGAGGTTTTTTTTTGTTGGAAAGGTTTTTTAGGTTAGAAAAATACACTTTTTTGCAGTTTTTTTTAATTTTTTTGGTAAAGAAAAGTTCCGTTTGAAAAATATTAAATTACTTCTTTCTTTTTTCAATGCATGTCTGGAAATTTTTAAACAGCTGTTTTTTTCTGTCTATTTTTGTTCTTTTGATCAGACGATTTTTCTTATTTTTAGTTTTAACATCTTTCTTTCTGCAGACTGAGTTAGTTTTTGTCATGAGATTGTTTTTTTATTACAATAAAATATTACTTTAATTACGGCAGCAATTTTTTTTGCTTCTTGTCATTAATTTTTTTTCTAGCTCCAATCACGCTGATTTTTTTTGCTGTTTCAATTTGTTTCATACATATTTTTTTGCGGAATTTTTTTATCAGTAGTTTTTGATCAGGGCTGTGCGATACCGAAATTCAGATTTTTTAAAAACTGCTGTAATTTTTAACCTATGCTTTTTCTGTATGAATTTCTTTTTTTACATGATGCCTAATACCTCAGAAAATAATATTCTAAAGCGTTTTTGAGTTTTACTCTTTTTCTGGTCGTTTAAATTACAAAAGTCTCGAGTCTCGGTCTCGGGTACCCGAGACCGAAACTCGACCCGAGACTCTTACCGTAACTTATGTAAAATGTAAGAAAAAGATAAAAACTTTAGTTATTATTGTTCTGTGCTGTTGGGCACACAATATTTTCATTTTTATAAAGAAAACAATGCAAAGATGAATTTTTGTCAAACGAAAATTAAAAAAGTCTCGGTTTTGGTATCGCACAGCCCTGTTTTTGATAACGTTTAATACTACTATTAATGTTACAACAGCTGCAGTAGCCATTTTTTTGATATAATTTTTTCCCAATCACGACAGCAGTTGTATTTAATGTGTTTAAAATAAGACGGAACTGCTTCCCCCCAAAAAGTAGTATAATAACTACAAAGTTCCATTTTTGGAATTTTCTTTTTTGCAACCTTTTAGCTTCAAATTTGATCAATGCTCTTTTGTCCCATCTTTTTTCCCTTCTTCAAAAAAATCATTTTTGGACCCCCAAAAAATGAAAAGGTATTGATTGAAACACAAAAAATTTTAGACAGAGATGTTGCTGCGAGCATTAAAACAAAGTTTCTTTTTTTTGTTCAAAGTTGACCCAATGAATTTTTAAGTGATTTTTTACATTTTTTTCGATCTTCATTTGCTTAATCCTTTCCTTTTCATTAGTATTTTTGAATCCCAAATTTGAAAATTTTGAAGGTCAAAAATTACGCCAAAATTTGACTATTTTTTAAGCCATTTAACTTTCAAATGTTTTTTGCACCTGTTTTTTTAAGAATTAATGTTTTCTGACAACTAATAAATTATTATTAATAATATTTTTGCAAAAATTATTGCTACAAATAATTTATCAAATTTTGTCAAATTTAATCATATTTTTATTTTATCAAAAAAGCATGTTGCATAAGCAAAAAAAATCAAACTTCCCCTAAAATGAATCGTTTAAAACTTTTATTTTCCAAAAAAGGGGAACACTCAAGGCCATCAAAAATGATTCTTTTTTTTGCGAAGTTTCCGCAAACCTTTTTATTTTCCCTTTTTTGAAGCCTTGATTCACTTTTTTTGGGAGTTTTTTTGGTTTTAAACAAGGAAAAACAATGATTCATTTTTACTTTAAAAACTTCCGATTTTCCTTTGTTTTCGTTGTTGCTACAGTAATCGCCATTGTGTAGAGTTCGAAGGACGACGGCATTTTGGAGATTGAATGTCCTTCAACGATAAATTCCGTCATTTAAATGTCCACTTTAAAAAGATTGATAGGTTAGATCCAAAATATTCGAGGATATTTTCCAAGGTTTCCTTTTTTCTGTTTTTTTTTTTCAATGATTCATTCAATCGTTTTTTTCATGTTCCTTTTTTCCCATTTCTTTTTTCAGCATTAATTCGTTCCTATTTTTTTAAACTTAAAAATTTAGTTCATTCACATTCATTACTTTCACATGAAACTTTTTTTCTTTCCTAATCCTGATTTTTTGGGTTTAATGACGCAACAAAAATAGTTAAATTTTTTCAGAAATAAACGCACGCCAAATTCATCGCCGGCCTCAGCCGCCGATGAACAGCGAATCAGGTGGTCCGTCTTCTCATAGAAGCGAATATTCTTCTTCCATCAACAACACTTCTTCTCAAACTCCGGATTCTGAATCCAATTATTCCTTCATTCTTCCGGTTGCAGCATTTAAAAGTGAAGAAGATGCAAGAAAAATCAATGCTTTAATTGATGAGGTTTGTACCTTTTGTGATGAGAAATTTGCATAATGTTTTAAAAAATTTGCATAATTTTTGACTTTTTGATCTTTTTAAAATTTGCATAAGCTCATAAGTTTATTGTGCCAATAAGTTTTGTTTTATTAAAAAATATGTGCCTACTATTATAAACGAGGGACACCAGTTACAGTACCCTGATATGCCAAAAATATAATTCACTTTCGAACACTTAAAAAAATCAAATAAAAATTTGTGCAAAAATATTAAAAATAGAAAAGCGACAATTCTTCGGGAAAAATTTTTGTTAGCATTGATCTTGAAATACTTATTTTGTGTCAAAACTTCTTTTTTCACTCGAAAAATTTTTTTTTTTAGAACTCTGCAAATATTTCGAACTTGTTGATTGTTACTTAAAAGTCAAGTTACTTTCTTGAGGATTAAAAAACAAGGTTACAATTTTTATTATTTTTTTCTTGGTTAAATAACAGCTATAAAGTCGATTAATGAGGTTTTAAAGAAAACATAATGGAATTAAAAAAACTGCAAAAAAAATAGTATCATGCGCAAAGCTTTTGATGTTTTAATTGTGTCACAAAAGTTTTGAATAAAAAAACAAAAATAATTCAAAGTTTACTTTTGTTATTTTTTCTTTCCTCTGGAATTATTTGTTGTTTTTAAACAAGAATATCCATTTCTTGTGATTTTGATTTTGATCAAAAAACTATACTAAAATATTTTTTAAATCCTTTTAACAAAAACGCAATTTTTTAAGTTTAATCATCCGCAAAAAAGTAGAATTTGAAACGGCACGTTTGATTTTTTCCCAAAAAAATTTGAAACACTTTTTTGAAAAAAAAACCAACAAGTTTTCAATTTTTCACGAAAAATCAAAAGGATATAATCTTTTTTTGATACGAGAAACTGCAGCAGCAGAAAAACAGAAGGCGTGTCCCGCTCAAAAAAATTCTTTTTGTTCATCAAAAAACAATAAAAACAGTTCTTTCCCAATCCGCTGTTGATTGTCGACAACGCTTTTCATACTTTTCTTTTTTGTTAATATTTTTGCTGCTGTTGTTGTTGTTGCATTTTTACTTTATTTAGTTTTTGTATCATCTTCTTTTCACATTTTTCATTCACATTTTTTATTGATTCAAGAAAATTGACTTCTTCTTTTCTTCTTCCTCTAGTACAAGTCAGTGCTTCCTAAAAAGTATACATAGACATACATATACACACTGGTCCAAATGAGACTGTACTCATAACGCCAAAATGCGACAATTTCATAAAAAATTGTTGTATGAGATATTGTGAAAATTACCAAAATTACTAAAAACTAATATAATTACTTATTTTTCATGTTAAAACTAATGGATAAGCATAATAGAGACTAAATCAAAGGTGTATGAGCAAAAAACTTCATGTTGGATATATAATTTCAGCGTTGGTAAATTTCCTTTTAAAATGATCAGTTTTGTGATCATTCAGTCGTTTAAACTCATTTTTAATCAATCTATATATTCTTAAGAACACTAACAGCAATATTATTAAGTGTTAGAAACAGTAGAAGTAAAGAAAAATAAAAACAAAGCAGTTTTTTGCATTATTGCTGCTTGATGATGTATGACATCATCGTCTTTGAGGGGAAGTTTGAGATCAACGGCGCAACCTCAAGCGCTGAAACTTTTTATACACCTTCTTAAGACTATTATAATTAAAATTACGGCGTTAGATTTTTAAAAGAAACGCTTATAAAAATAATCTGGAGCAAATTAATGATCAAATTTTTTAGTTTTGTGCAAATGCGTCACCGAAAAGGGGAAGTTTGAGCTTTTTGAGGAAACGTAGAAGCGTGAAACTTTGCATACATAGGTAAAACTGCCCGACAAAAAAGATTACCGCGTTAGATTTTTTAAATAATGCCTCAAAAAAGTGGAATCTGAAAAAAGATGCAAAAATCTTCCCATTTTTTCTCATCAACTCCCATCTTCGTTTGGCGTTATGAGAAAAGTCTCATTTGGACCAGTGTGCATATAGATAAGGCCACTTGTTGTTGTACATGCATATTTTTTGGTTGGTTGTGTGTTGTTAAAATTTTTATGAGCCATGACTGAATGTCAAAAAACGGTAAGCTCATTTTTTTTGTATGACATTTTTAGATCTTTTTTAAAATGGTTGTGCGCATATTTTCATATTTTTTAAGCAAAAAAATTAAGTCTTCAGAATCACAGCCAGTTGTCAGCACGGGGCTCTAAGATAGGGATAACTATTTGTTCTATCATGCAGACTTTTTTTTGGTGGGATTCGAACTTTCTTGTTCAAAGTGGGAGACCTCTGTCTGCACCATTCCACCATTGCCACATAAACGTGAGCGTCGAAAAAAACGATAGGCAAAAAAGAAAGGAAAAAGTCAGCGCTTGCAAAAAAGTTTAAAAAAAATAAAACAAAAGTTAAATATTAAAATCAATAATTTATTTTTTAGAAAGAAAAAGATCTTGAATTAGCTGCAAAAATTGGGAAATCTTTGCTGGAACAAAATAAAGAACTTCGAGATAGAAATGATTTTTTGGAAGAATGTTTAAATAATTCCAATGAAACTGTTACACAATTAAAACATCAACTTCAACAACGATCTGATTTGTTAAATACAGTATGCAGTCTTGGAGATGATTATTATCAACAGGAAGAAGCAGCTAGGAATGATCAAGTTGTTGAAAAATTACAAAAACGTGTTCGGCAGTTGGAAGATGAAACATCTAATCTTCGGTTGGAAACTTCTTCGTTAAAAGAATTTATTTGTGAAGTGGAATCACAGAGTCAAGAAAAAATCGAACAATATTTAAAGCAATTGGAATTAGCAAATTTAAAGGTTAGTGGAAGAAAATTTGCATAATAGATGGTTACTGTAGCTTCTATAAATCTAGTTAACTGGATTAGGATAAAGTTTACTGTAAATTGATCCAAATCACAATTTGGATAAGAAGAAAATTTACATAATTTTGTCAAATGTAGCTTCGAAATCTTTATTGTTTTTAAAATTACGGTAGTAATTTTTTTTAAATGTCCACTAAAATTTGGCTACTGTAGCTTGAAAAATTGTTATAAAAATTGAGTTCACTGGATTACGGTAACTTGAATTTTCTTGTTTCAGATTCACAAACTTCATTCACAAATAACTGATAAAAATGCAGAATGTACTTCGCAGGCAACAGAAATTCAGAAGCTTGTTCGAGATATTCAACATCGAAAATCATCAGAAAAAATGGTAATACTTTTTTTTACCTCCCTTTCTATCTTTAATACGATTAAAATGAGAGGTGGATGACGTCTTCTTCTTATCATCAGACTCACACATACACTCTCTGTTACACATTTTTCTTTTAAACCTGATCCATCAAACGTTAAAAAAAAGTGAACATTGATTGAAGTTTTTTTCAAAAAAACTGCAAAAAAATTTGTGTTCAAAAAATTTTTTTTCTTTACTTTGATTGACATTTTCTTTTTTTCAGTTGAAAGAAGCAACAACTGATTTAAGTACACAGTTGAATGCAGCAATCACCGCGCATGACCAGTTAAAATCTGAAATTTTAACCCTTCAAGAAGTATACACGGATGTTCGAGAACGCTTGCATGAAGCAGAAGAAGAACTTGGAAATTATCGTCTAAAATCAGCTCCACATCGAATTGGTTCTTCTGATTCATTATATGATTCCCTTGCAAGTGAACTTGGTGGAAATGATAGTGGATTTTATTCAACTCCAATGATCTCTGCTCGAACAAATGATTCTGGACAATCAAGTTCTTCAGAATTTTGTTCTCCTGGTTCTATGTTAGCTGAAGAAATTGAGCGATTAAAGAAAGGCGAAATTATTTTGGATGAATACGAAATTCCATCGAAAGCTTTGATTGATTCAGTCCGGAATAATCGAAGACTTCGAGAAAAAAGTCCAAGTTTAGCTGATGAATTGATGCCTGCGGCAACTGATGGGATCTCGCTAATCGCTCCACCAAAACTTGAAGCGATTACAGAAATCCAAACCCCTCTAATCGAACAAGCTGAACCTGCCGGATCTTTGTTAGCAATCGCAGATCAGCCATCATCCCCTGCCCGGCCATCACTTAAACCTTCAGTGTCATCAGATTCTGACCCAGAAGATCCTGAGCTTCGATTTGTTGAGGATTGCTCCCAACAGGCTTCAACTTCTTCTTCCTCAGATTCTGTCCAACCTTCATCCCCTGCGGCAGCACCGATAACAGCTCAAAAAAGTTATCGAGATTCAAGTTGTTCTCCGATTCCAGCATTACTTATTGATTGGCAATCTCCATCTATATCTTCCAAGTCAAGTGGATCAGGAGCTTCATCCCCTCAAGGCATATCCATAACAGCAACAATTACAAAACCTTGTGGAATTGCACAACCTTCTCCAAGACCTCCAAAACAATCAACAACAATGCCTTCAATGGATTCTGACGAAGAAATTACTCCTCGAGCAGTACAAATCCAGCAACAATCAATAACAACATTTGATGAATCTCCACCATCATCTTCAAGAACTTCAGAATCCATTGAGGATACGGTAGAACCATCGATGTTATCAAAAGCAGAAAGCAATGATTCCCTGAATAAATATACTGGCCCAAAACTTGGTGAACCTGGAAAACCTGGAACTCGGGATTTGGAATTCTCTCTTCGAAAACTCAAACTTAGAAAACAGGTTTGTTTTTAATTTATGCAAATTTAGTCCTATCAGTATACTGTAACACTTTTTTGATTTCATTTAACTTTGATCAATCTTTTATCACCTTATCACGTAGACTACCGTATACTTTTTTATGTTCTTGTTTGCACACACACATGTACTATCGTTTTGTTTATTTTTCTTGTCACATTGTAGTAGTGATTGTCATATATTACTGTAGTTACTGTAACTGCTACTGTATACTGTATATATGTAAAAGTGAAAATACGTGAATTTTAGTGCCCTAAATGTTCATCATTTTTAATCAATGTTGGATTTGAAAGTGAACAACCAAAGCCGATTATCGATATTCAAAAGGTTAATTATTTTCCTTTGCTATCTTTTAATTTTCCAGCTTGCTTCTGCTATTATGCAAATATTTAGTTTAAGCAAAGCTTTTATTCTTTCTTTGGTGCCCCGAAAATGGTTACGGTAGTCTAAACATACAAAATCCTAACATTAAATTAATCTCTTGCTTTTGATTTGGAAAAAACTATGCAAATTTAATTATTAATTAAATTCCAGATTGAAAGAGATTACCAAAGATTCCGAGAATCTCGTGGCCTTCCACCTTCTGTTCATGGCTTCTTTACAAATCTTACAATGGATTCACCAAAACCTCAAAGATTATGTGGACCCTTAAGTTCTCAACTGGAATATCTCTCTTCAACCCCGGATGAAGCAAAAACCCCTGCGAGGCCATTAATTCTTACAAGACATTTTCCATCAGCTCCAAAGACCTTAGCTTTGGGGACTAAAACTGCCGTGGCATGGCGGAAACAATCCGGCTTAACAGCTGCCATTCCAGCCATCTCTCCCTCCACCGAAGGTATCATTCAACGAGCAGAAGTGCCATCTCCGGAGGTAATAAAAAAAATTTATGCAAATTTTTTAATTCAAAAATTTTCAATTTTTAGCAAACAAAATCCGCTGAAGCAACTCCAAAACGATTTTCACAAACAAATCGAAGTTCACTTCTTTCTGCTTTAGGCTTGAATACTTTAATTGATTCTGATCCAGAATCCCCTTCCAAAAATGCCTCAATATTTCGATCACCATTTTTATTTGGTCTTTATCAAGCTGATCGAGAACTTTCTCCACCATTTGGTGGAACCCCAATTGCTTCAATCAGTGATGGCCTTGAACAACTTCTTCATCTTCCTTCTCCTTCATCTGCAACCCGACAAGGAAGTCCATCATCGTCAACAGCAATTTAGGATTTTATTATTAATCTTTTTTTTAAATGTGGCATATTAGGTTTCATTATCTAAGAATAAATTTTTCAAACACGGGTATCAATACTTCCCTCCAGTCATTTTTTTGTGTTTACTGTATTTTTTGATAAATTAATTTTTTTATGGTCCCAATAATATTACTATTAAAATATGTAGAAAACCGGTCTTTATTGAATTTTTTGTATTTCTTTCAATGCCTTGTTTAAGACAAATATAAATAAAGTAATAACTAATTAATTACTGTCGTTATTTGACACAAAATAAATTACTGCTAAAAAGCAAACTTTGACATATGGGTCGTCCGAAAATCAACATAGTCATGAATCCAAAAATCGAAAATATAAATTCCTATTTATCATTTTGAAAGTTCCAAAAATCAAGAGTAAATGTTTTTTAAAGTTTTATTAAATAAAATTCTTCAAACAAAAACAAACAAAACTCAACAAATAACCATCACAAATCCATATCATCCATCCAATCATTTCTTCTTTTCCTTCTCTTTCATCAACTTTTCAACAATACAACCCATTACAGCATTCAAATTTGGTTGTCCTTTCTCTGCAATAAAATAAAAATGTTAAATAATTTCAAACAATAACAACCAAAAATCATACTTGTTCGAGATTTCAATGCTTGATCTTTGCGTCGCCGAAAACTCATTGCTTCTAATCTTTCATTTTCACGACGTTCATTTTCAATTCGTCGCTTCTTTGCTTCTTCCCGTCGTTCGCCTTGAATCTTTTCATATTGCTTTTGAGCTCGTTGAAATGCTGTTAAGCCATCAGAAGGTTTCGTCTGTCTGAAATTAACAGAATAGTTTACAAATTTAAAAAATTTAAAACATGGTGATGGATCTTACTTTCTTTTTCTTGACTTTTTTGCACTTGTTTCTGGTCTACTTTCTTCATCGTCTGAAAAAATGAAAGTTTATAAATTATATGAACAATTAATATCAAATAGGAAATTACCTTGTGGAGTTTCATCCATTGAGATTTGTTGTTCACTTGGTTTAGGCTGAAAAATGCTTAATTAATATATCATAGTGTACAGGATAACATACCATAATTCTATTTATATAAGCAGGGTTTAAATTTTAATCCAGTTTAGAACAGTAATGAAATTATTAAATCTAATTTTATCGTAATCGAAATCCAAAAAAAGTAGAAAATTTTTTCAATTTTACAATATTTTTTTGTGTCACACAATGCCAAAGCTGACCCTTTTTTCAAAAAAAAACTTTAAAACTTACTGTACAAAAAAGCTTGCTTGATGAAGCACTTTGATTTGGTGAAAAAAATTTTTGAGATACTTTGAATTGCATAATTTGTGGTGTTGTTGACTTTTTGTTATCCTCCATTTGTCGAGGATATTCAAGGATATCCTAAAAATTTAACAATATCTGATTCTTTAAAATTCATTTGAAACTTGCATGATTTGTTTGAAGCTTTGAAAAAGAATCATCTGATTTAAGTGTTGTAAACTTTTTTGGTTCAATTTCACTTGAAATCACTTCAAAGGAATTTTCATATGCCGCAATATGGAGTGATAAGGTGCTGTTATTGTTGATATTTGAGGGCTCTTTCATGATCCATTGCTTTTGAGTTTCTTTAGCTTTATTCTTCCAACTTGGATTCTTTAAAGTTTTAAAGCTTAAATCTTTTGTTGTTTTATTCCATGCTTTTCCATTTTCATGGTTATTATCAGTTACAGTATAACCTGTAGCAAAAAAATTGTTTCTGCAATTCTTCAAATTATTTAAACTTCACTTAATTTAATAATCTGTAAGATTATTTTATTGCATAAAACAGAATTTCAAAACTAAAGTTAGCTGTTATCAAAAATAATTCATCGACAGAATTGCAGGTTTTTTTGTTTACCAGATTTTTGATTATTGTTTAATTTGCTATTTGAATGTGATAAATTATTTGAATATTTATTAGTTTGATTTAAATTAATGTTCAAAAATTTATTGCTTTCATCAGAATGAAAATAATCGATAACAAAATGCTTCGGCTTATAACGATCTTCATTTGCTTTTGTTGCCATCTAAAAAACATATTCTAAACAAAGCTGATCACTTCAAAAACCATTAGATGTTTATAAATAAAAACAAAGCTGATAAATATTTCAAATCAAATGATGATTTTTGTGGACTCTACAACTTTTTTTTCAGCGTAAGAATGATGTAATATTTTTTGATTTTTGTCATAGAATTTTATTATTATTAATTAACAAAAACAGTAATTAAAAATTTACAATGTTTGGTATTACAAAAGTAATTTTTGTAATTTCTATAAAATTTTCTTGCATAAAAAAGCAGCAAGTGTATCAAAATCAGAGGCTCTAATTTCATGCATTCTCAAAGAAAGGGTTCCCATATTTTGTTGAATTTTGAGGTAATTAATGAATTATATTAAAATGATTTATTAACAATTGGGAGCTTTGCAAATGGTGGAATGGTGTAGACAAAGGTATAGGACATAGAACAAATAGTTATCCCTATCTTAGACTGGCTGTGAACCTGGAGACTTAATTTTTTGTGGTACCAAAAATATGCAAATTATTGCGTGGGCGACAAGATACACATGTAATCCACTTTTTGGCACTATTAAAGTCGAAATACGAAAGTTCTCATGTATTTTTCTATGTTGAGTGTTTTTGCGCGCCATTTTTTGCATTGCTGTCAAGCCAACAAAACGAAGAAAGACAATAGCATACAAAACATATAATTTTGTTAATGAGACTTTCGGGAATAACAAAATGATATTATTTGATTTATTATCGGTTGTGATTTTTATGTCTGTTCATGTAGTATGTTATCCAAACCATTTTCAATTACGTAAGCATTCTTTCTTGTATCACATTTTTGATTGAAAGTTGACAAGTTTTAAAGCTTTTTGTATCCACATCGAAACGAAAGCCAAATTTTGTGAGACATTTTGGCATTCGTTTTTTAAAATTCTCTCGACAAAAAAGGTCAATTTCTCGAGGATAAACACTTTGCCAAGCGTCTCACAAAATTGTGCTTTCTCTTGGCAAAAAATTTCATGTGTATCGTTTTTAAAATTAAAAATACGATCAAAAATTTTATAGTTAATCTTCCTGACAATAAAAATTGCTGTGACGGAAATATTAGTTTTTGGGAAAACTTTTACAACAATGCTAAAAAATCTCATCCTTTCGCAAGCAATCGAGACCTAATTAAATTTATTACTGAAGATATGTTGGTAAGTTAAATAAATTATCTGATTTGTCGACCTTAGTTTCAAAAATTATTGTAGACCAACATAATACCGTATATTATAGAATTTGCCAAATGCCGATGTTATGTTTGTTCGAGCTCATATTTTAAACCAAGATTATGCAGATTTAGATAATTCGCATTACATTTTTCGAGAAGAATTTCTTGGAACTCCTCAAGAATTTATTTCACTTCCGTATCATCTTTATAAACAAAAACAGTGTCATATTAAAAATTATAATTTAAGTCTTGGGATGCTTAAAAGGGATGAAATATTTGCATATGCAGATTATAAAAATTCAATGATTTATGATTTTGTGGATAATGTTGGATCAAAACCTATTATTCTTAGTAATCCTAATTTTTTAAAAGGTGTTTCACTTTTATTTCTGTATACTGTAGGTAAATAATAACCACATCATGATTTTAGATTCCGAAGGAACATTAAATTGTCCAGAACATCCTGAAATTCAAAAAATTATTGAAGAGCTGGAAAATTTAAGTTTATCACCTCAAAATTGGACTCATTTGTGCATTCAAGAATTAAAGGTTTGTCCCAATTTAATATTTTGTCATGAGCAGAATATTATAAGTTTATTTATATTTCAGAATAAACTCAAATCCAATTATTCTGGAGCCACAAAAGCTGAAACAACTTCTTTGAAAAATATTTTGTCAAGCGTGGTTGAAGGTGAAGGCACAATTAAAGAAATGACATTTTGTATCGAAAATCGAGATAGCCCTCGATGCAAATTTTGTCACATCAGAACTGGATCGGAAATTATTATTGTGTATTACATGGATCCCTCCTAAAAGTTTTTTACAGTAATTTTAGTTTTACTTTTTATAAATTTTTTTGTACTCTTTTGTTTTTCGTTTAATAAATTTCAGCAAAATAAATTTGAATAAATTTATTTCAAAATATGATTCATAAATAGTAAAATAAAATAATAATAAATTATTGTGTAAGTAAATAAGTAAAAAACTGTAATATAAATTATAAGTAAGCGACATAAATAGAAATGTATTTTAATTACTGTAATTATTGTTATTATTGTGAAAGGCTTTCAATCAATTCTTTCATGAATTGAACACCGAATTTTACATTATTACAATTAATTTCAAGTTCATATTGTTCATCAGATTTTGGGGTCAATGAAATCAAGATCACATCTTTCTTTGAAACAGTTTGAGCAGCAAAAATTAACTAAAAATTGTTGAAATTACGGTAGTTAATGGAAATTGGGATTTGGGAAGGGAAAAGGATTACGATAGCTATAAAAGTTAGAAAAACAGTGGTTAAAATTTGCATATGGAAAAGATTACAGTAACCAAACTAATCTACAATGGCAGGTAACGTTAGATAAAAAATGAAGGGTTACGGTAATAAAAGTTACTGTAGATTAAAAAGTATAGTCTCCAAAAAGGGGAAAAAGAGTTACTGTAATTTTTCGGGAAATCATTAATGTCAGAGTAAAAGACATTTTAATTAGAAAGAAGGGTTACGGTAAATGTTTGTTGTTGGATTACTGTAATATATAACTTACATCTGAACAAAGAATAGATTTGCAATTTGCAATTTTATAAATTTGTTCCACTTCAATTGGTGCCTGACTTGGTTTGAATCGTTTTGAATGTTCATGTGCCCCAGAAAGACGAATCTTTTCTTCATCAAATTGCTTCTTTGAAAGTTCAATTCCTTCAATCAGTTCACCCCAAGTTGGAATAATTGAAATTTGATATGATTGTTTATTGAATGAAACGGTCCAATTTGAAGCACATTGAGAATCTTCAAAATCAATTCCAGCAAAGGAATGCCGGAATTCATGTGGCTTAATTTGTGCAAATCGAAGGACTCCAGATGTTGGAGGACCATGAGGATCTGGAGTAAGAAGGATTTCAGCTTCAGAAGAATGCTTATGAGAAACTCGAAATTCGATGGAAAGCATTGAATTGGAAAAGAGGGATGGGGCTCGAGTGAATCGATATTCAATTGAAAGGCCAGTTGGGGTTTCAGATGGAAGAAGGGAATGGAATTTAGGATTGACATATTGGGACGAGGTTCGAAGGAAGTTTGAGAAGATTCCAGCTGAGACATCACTAAAATCAAGGTCAACAAGGAAGTCTTGTGATGCAGGTGCTGCAACAGGCTGTTTTAAAGCCGATTTTGAAGGTTTTGGAGTTGCTTCTTTTTTGGAAATAATTGGTTGCTTGACAGGTTTTACCGGAACTACAACTTCCTCTTCTTCAGAAGATTCTTCATCTTCTTCTGATTCACTTTCCTCATCTTCTTCTTCGATATCAGATTCCTCTCCAGAATCTACAGCTTCTTCTTCTTCCTCTTCTTCATCCTCATCATCTTCATATTCTTCATCATCTTCACCTTCTTCATCCTCTTCATCATCTTCTTCATCATCACTTTCATCATCAGAATAAAATTTATCCAATTCTCCTTTCTTCCGCTTTAAAGCATCTGTGCCAATTTCATCAACTGATAATGGCATGGCATTTCGACGAACAGTTGGATCTGGAGCAATTTCAGGGAAATCTGGTAGCTCTGTATATCCGGTACATTTTTGATTAAGCAAATGTGATAAAGTTCCAAGTTGAAAATTCTCTCGATCAGAATATTGCGAATGAACAGCTGGGGCCGGTTTATCCGTCATGAAAATCTTCAGCGGAAATTTTGAGTCATCTTTGAAAAGTAAATTCCGAAGGAATCTACATCGATCTCGGATATCATAAGATCGATCATATCGTGCAAGTTGAATAACATATTTTACAAGCAGTTCACATTTTGCTCGATCAGTTGCCCAAAGTCGAATTGCAAGATTCAGAATCTGAAGTTTTACAATATCTGCTTCATCACAGAATGTCTTGGCTAAGATTCGAAGCAAATCTGGAGCAAGTGTTGGCACTTTGTCGATATGGGTTGAGATTAACCAGATAACACATGCCCGAGCAGGTGGAGCTCGAATTGAATGAATTAGTTTTATTACTCTTTTCAACAATGGCACAGGAGCATCTGCATGAAGGAGCCGTTTAAGAACAACCACAGAAGCACAAACAATATTCTCTTTTGGTGATGAAATAAGATTGATTAAACAGGTTAGGCAAGTATCAGAGGATCCAGAAATGTGCAAAGCACAACGACCAATTGCTTCAATAGCAGCTGAAGCAAGATCAGTCATTTGAAGGTATGCCTATAATTTGCATATTTTAGCTGTTTTTTTGTACAAATATTACTATAAAGCTACCGTACCTGAAGTTCTCGAATAACCAATTGTACATTTGTTTCAGTGACCAAAGAAGTCAAAACTTGAAGCTTCAAAAGTTTAACATGCATTGAATCAGAACTTCGAACAAAAAAGCTCTTTAAAAATGGTTCAAAAAGATTCTAAAAAAATTTGCATAAAATTAGAAATTTGCATATTTTCAACCATGGAATAATACAATTCACAAAGTAACTACTACAGTACCCAAAGAACCCCCAAAGAGATGTTTTCCTTGTTTTAGCACAACATCGAAAAATGTACCCTACAGTAATATATATGCAAATTTGCATATTCACTGCAAAAAAGGATAGAAACCAAACACAACAAGAAAAGAACCAAAGAAGTAAAAGTCACAATATCAAAAACCGAAAATCCAAAATAAAAATATATTTTTGAAAACAGTTTAAAAGAAAGTTACTTTGCTAATTGCAAAAATATTTTCATCTACCATATTATTTCGTGTTGCACAAATTGTTGCAATATTTACCAGTACAACATACTGTACTTCATTTGGACCTCGAAGAAGTCGAACCAAAGCTTTTGGGACCACTGAAAGTTGGGACGGTGGTGCAATGTAATACAGTAATTGGGCAACGGCCATTACAACCGAACAATTTCGAGATTGTAACAGGGGTCGGGCAGATAAGATTAGAAGGGTATGATCAGGATCAAGTTGCTCTTGATCATCTCGAGGTGAAGTAAATTGTGTTCGAGAATAGCGAGTTAAAAGTCCAACCATAATTATTTGTCTAAAGTAGTAATTTTTAAGGGGTACTGTAATAGGGATGATGTAATAATATACCCCCATTCATCAACATCTGCTAAAGCTCGACAAAGTGAACGAAAATGTTTGTGAAGGAGATCCAACCGATCCGGGCATGTTTCTTCAAAGGCATATACAGCACTTCCAAGGACCAGGGTTCTTTTGTCTCCTGAAAGAAAACTGTATTATGCAAATTTTTTAACAGGCGATTTTTGTGAAATGTGACATTAACTCAAAATTTAAAAGCTATCAATTTTCATTTACTGTGATAGTAACACAAAAAACCAGATTTGGCAAATTTCATTTACTATGATAGTAAATGAAAAACTGAAGTCTTAATATTTCGGATTACTATCATTTTTGAAAAATTTGCATATTTTAATATATTTTATGGCCTTGACAAACCTAACAAATAATCAATGCATTCCAACAACTCTGATAGCAAATCTTGATTCAATGAATACAATTTCGGAATTGCATGTGCCGCAACTTTCCGAACATATGCACTCATATCTCTTACAGATGCCTTTAGGGCCAACAACATAACAGTTGTAATCATTGGAACACGAATTGATGATAAAACTCTCAAAGCTGATGCTCGAATTAGCTGATTGGGATCTTGTAAAGCTTTTTGAAAAGTGCTAACAGAAAGCAAAGCAAGATCCTGCTGTTCTTCAGCATATCGAACAAGATAGACATAAACAAGTTTTTTGAGCTAAAAAAGTTTTTCATGGGATTAATGGGATTTTAAGGGATGGGATAGATACCTCAAGATTTTTAACTGCAACATTTTTAACGACTGCTGGAAACAGCTCTGAGACATCCTTTCCTTTGGCGACCATCTGAAATGGGTTTAATAAGTTATGGTAAGTTACAATTATTTGCATAACACTTGATACTGCTCTGAAGTGGAAATATGCAAATTTGCAAAATTTTGGAGCTTAACTCCTCCATGAAGAAAAATATTTTTGCTTCAAGAAGGAGACAGACTTCCAAAATTTAGCAAATTTGCATATTTTCAACGTTCATGCACAAGTTATCTCAACATTATGCAAATTTTTCATATACAGTATATGCAAATTACGTACACTAATAATCCGTTTCATTGCATCCATTTTTAGATTCTCTTTATTACTATCGAGTTGGGCTTTAAGATCAGCATACTTGCTAAAAAAAGATTTAATTAATTAGCATAATAAAAGCTGATATAAAAATAAAGAACCTTTTATTATCAAGCATTGCGCCCTCAGCAATCTCAACTTCTGGGCTTGTTAAACCCTCCGCGTATGCCATCCTCATAATCGTGCCACCCTGAAACAGACTCATTGTGTTTTTCAAAGTTTGCAGTGATGGCAAATTCATATACACACACAAAGTTTAAAAAAAAATGTAGAGATATGTGATTATATTTATATTTTTTTTCAATATCAAACACGATCGAAAATTTTGATCTTACAACGCTTTCTTTTTTTGTCTTTGATAAAAAAAAGGGCAACAAAGCTGATAGTGCCAAAACCGTATCAATTTTTAGTGGCACAAATATATCTTAAATATTGGGTTAATTATTTATTGACATATACAAAAAATGGAAAAAAAGGAGAAGGAAAAATCTGAAAATTTTCTTTGGCAAAAGGAAAAGAAAAAGAATGGCATTATTGATTCTTGGCATAAAAAATGAGAGAGAAAAGCAAAACTCGTCAATGGCATTTTTTTCTTTCCCCAAAAACATTTTCTATTTTTGCTTTCCCTTTTTATGGTGCCGAAGGCAACTAACTTTTTTTGATGCCGATGACCAACTTTGGCTCGGCTGCTTTGTTGGCAACAGAATCTTCGCTTCAAGAATCATTTTCCTTCTTCTTTTTTTCATCCAGAAATTTTTGCTGTTGGCGCGCGGAGAAAAATAAATGCAAATTTATAAAACAAAAAACTTTTATACACAATTTTGTAATTTTACATTTACAAATTTGTGTTTTTTTTAAATTAATTAGCTTTGTTTATTTTGTAAAAGTTGTTTGTTTGTTATACTCAAAATTGTACGTGTTTGAATATTAGTATTTTTATAAATATTTTTAATATTTTTCTATTTTTTTATAAATGTGTTTTTATATATTTTTTAGGGGAAATAAAATTATGGCAACAAGAACAAGTCAAATTGGATATGATACAAATTCAAAGGATGTTGAACGAATGAAGTAAGTTAAGATATGCATATGACACATATCGATATGGTCTCTCCGTGGGTAAAATATAAACATCCCATCATTTAGTTTTTTTTATGAGATAATGGAATTCCGAAAATTCCGGAATTTTTATCCTCTTTTTTAGTAAATATAAAAGCTTTAACGTTTGTTAAAATTTTTGCCTTATATTTTTTTATTAGAATATTTAGTTTGAATGTTTTAAACATTTTTACGCAAACATTTTTGTTTTATTAAATTTTATTACCAATTTTTGGCTTACATTTTACAGTTTTTTTATTTTAAGCCACCGCAAATTTTTAATTTTATTACAAATTTTTGGCTTGCATTTTTTAATTTTTCTAGCCGGTTTTTTTGTTTTTAGCCAACGCTCCCCCTACTTTTTTTATTCAATTTTTTTGTTAAAGTTAAATTTAAAGCGCGCGTAAACCTTTTGTTTAATACACGTTAATTAATAATTTTGTTATTACTATTGGGCTTATTAAACCCTGTCTTTTTTAGAGCTCGTGTATTTGTTGCTGGATTAGGACATACTGTATCTCGAGATCAAATTATTGAATTATTTGCCTGTTATGGACATATTACTGGTGCCACTCTCTTCAAAGGATATGCCTTTATTCAATATTCAAATTCAACCGAAGCTGATCTTGCCACAATGGCCTTGAATGGATATACATGGAATAAATCTATGCTTGGTATCTATTATTAATATTTTGAATTTGTAATTAATCGTAATCGAAATTTTAGAAGTCAAATGTGCCTTTGATCCTGCAAAAGCTGCAGATTTAATGCCAACGTATGTTTAGTAACAATAAATTTAGGGTAATCTAACAAAGATATTTTTAGGAAAAGACCAAAAAGAGATGGTGGACCTCCAGAAAAGCGTGCAAAAATTAATCATCAAAATCAACAACAACAGCAGCAATATCAACCACAATCACCTATTGTTACATCATCAGCAAAGAATAATCACTTTACTCCGGTGACTGAAACACCTCAAAAAAGTGTTCCTCAAGATCCTTCAAAAATTCTCCTCAAAACAGATGGTAAGCTTTTTATAACAGGCACATGCCTTAATCTACCCCTGATTTTTGAGTTCCAAATATTTGATCTAAATTAAACATCTTTTTTAGTAATCCCAGATATGTTTATTTGTGGAGGTTGCCAATTTTATACCAATTCCTTTGAATCATTTGCTGATCATCGCCTTACACCTTGTTCAACAACAAAATCTCAAAAATCTCAAGGTGAACCAGAAGTTTTTCGATGCTTTACATGCTCCAATGCTTTCAATACTTCCTGGGAATTATTGTATCATCTTCGTGTATCACATGAAATTACGATGTACAAAAATCTCAAAGATAAAGTGACAGTATAAGATATGGTAATACATTACAGTATCGAAAGTCAAATGCCTGCCACTTTTAAAGCATGTTTTTAAACCTATTATTCGTTACCAAAAATATTCAATTGTTTTTTCTTTTGTTTTGTTTCTTTTTGTATGTTATTTCTTTATTATTTATTTGCGGTACTTTTTTTATTGAAGAACTAGTATTATATTATCAAATAAAAAATCTTAACAAAAATGAGCATCAAGAGATGGAGGTTGAGGCATTTTATCATATTCAATATAAGCAAGAACAGTCTTGTAAAGATCTCCACCACCTTCAATAAGCAAGGCTTCAGCTGCAGCTTTATCAATACCAAAATGTTCAACAAAATAATTGATATCATCACGTTTAATCTTGATTTGAGGCTTTGCAGTTTCAGCAGCAACCGATAAACCATTGACATCAGCATCTTTTAAATCATCACGTTCTTCTTGAGAAGCATCAGCCATCTGTAAAAGGCATTTTATGTAATTAAAAATTTAAAAAACGATAATTAAATCTAAGACAAATTTTGCAGAAAATGAAAATTTTTTATCGGTTTTGTTAGTTTTAGAACTTTAAAAAATCCACGATTTTCTGAAGTCGAATACAGCTTCACAAAAGTAGCTCAAGATCTTTTTGAATTTCAGTAAACTGTAACTTTTTACAAACCCGAAAAGGCCTTTAAAAAATAGCTAATGTTGGAGTATTCATAATTACATTTTAGGTTACGGATATCCGCTTATCACGCTTAACCTGGTAAGCTTAGTGTCTTTCAAATTCACAAAGATAAAGAAAATAAAAAAAACCATACCTGTGTACTTGCTTTTTCCATAGCTTTTGCGGACCATTCTTTACTTGCTGGAGATTCAACGTTTTCAACTTCATCTTCAAGATCAGCCGGATTTGTACTCATCTTTCTATTTAGAGATTTATGAAATTCTTGTAATATTCACGAATAACAAATAAATAATAATTTATGTAAGAAATATTAAAGTTGAAATAAAATTTTTAAAAACTTTTTCTAAAAAATTAAAATTTTTTGAATACAGATTCAATTTTTGATTTATTCAAGACATTTTGCCATTGAAGAAGAAGCTTTTGTAAAAGAAGGAAGACACACTTTCTCAAAACGAAAAACTCCCCAAACAGCAAAAACCTCGGTCGCCGCCGATCGTCAACGATTAAGCTGCATTCATTCCTTTTTCCGTCTTTTTAAATATTTGTACATTAGTACGTACACCACCACCACCAACACTTTCCCATCCATTCAAACAAAAATATATCAAAGACGAGAAAAAGGAAAAAATTGAATGTGAATCATCTCTTTTTTCTCCTTCTTTGAACCAACTTTTTTTGACTTTTTAGAAGTAATCCATCTCTGTACACAAAAGTATTATTTTCATTGATCGTTTAAGAATTTAAGAAAAAAACTTGTTTAAAAGTTAATGATACTTTTGATCTTCGTGTAATTGTTTTCCTTGATTTAGAGTTATTTTAGATTTTTTAAATGCTGATTTTTTGTGTATAAACAATGATATTTTAGATCAAAATGGATGTACCACCGTGTGTAATTGATAATGGGACTGGGTATACGAAATTGGGATTTGCTGGTAATAATGAACCACAATTTATCATTCCTACAGGTATGTCTCTTCGGCTTTTCAATTTTTGGGATAATTTGTATCGTAGAATTCAATGTCTAACTTTAATCATGAATTTCACTTTTGGAATTGAACATTGAAAACGTTACACTTTTTTCGGACAAAGTTTTTGCTAAATAGTTCAACCTTTGTTTGTTTTTTCCGTTGCTTAATTTTTATTCAAGTTGTTGTGATGCTTTGTATTAAACTCACAATTTTTAGCGATTGCTGTAAAAGAAGATAAAAATCCTGAAGGTGGAATGCAAGGCCTTTCAATTCGTGGCGGACCTGGTGCAACTATTCCTGATCTTGACTTTTATATTGGTGATGATGCTCTTTCACCTCAAGCTTCAACATACAGTGTTAAAGTAATACTTTTTAATTTATTTAATATGTATTAATTATTCTTACTATTTTAGTATCCTATTCGACATGGTATTGTTGATGACTGGAGTTTAATGGAAAAATATATGGAAAGAAGTATTTTTAAATATTTAAGAGTTGATCCAGAAGATCATCATTTTCTTTTGGTAATCTTTGTGTAATTGAAATGTGATTATTTAAATTATGTTTTTTTGCAGACTGAACCTCCACTGAATACTCCAGAAAATCGTGAATTCACTGCTGAAATTATGTTTGAAACATTTAATGTTCCAGGACTTTATATTGCTGTTCAAGCTGTCCTCGCGCTAGCAGCATCATGGCCAAGTCGAGAACAAGCTGATCGATCTTTGACAGGTGTTGTCATTGATTCTGGGGATGGTGTAACCCATTGCATTCCGGTCGCAGAAGGATACGTCATAGGATCTTGTATTAAGCATATACCAATTGCTGGTCGAGACGTTACATTCTTTATTCAAAATTTCTTCCGTGAACGTGGTGAAAAAGTTCCTCCTGAAATGTCATATGAAGTCGCGAAAGCAATCAAAGAAAAATATTGTTATGTTTGTCCAGATATTTGTAAAGAATTTGGAAAATATCATGAAGACCCAACAAAATGGTTAAAAGAATATGACGGAATTCATAATATCACAAAAAAACCATTCAAATGTGATGTTGGAGCTGAAAGATTTATGGCACCTGAAATTTTCTTCCAACCTGAATTTATTAGTGGGGGAGATTTTTCAACCCCACTTTCTGCAGTTGTTGATAATGTTTGTCAAATGTGTCCAATTGATACTCGTCGAAATTTATACAAAAATATTGTTCTTTCTGGTGGTTCAACAATGTTTAAAGATTTTGGAAGAAGATTACAAAGAGATATTCGAAAACTTTCTGATTATCGACTGAATCAAGTTCATGAAGCTAATCGAGGTGCACAAGCTGTAAGCAAATTTTTTTAATTACATTTTAGGCGTTATTTTTGAGCAGAAGTTTTTGCTTGAAAATGTCCAGTCCGTATTTTTGATTTACATACTGAATATTTTAGCCAACTCCAATTGAAGTAAATGTGCATACACATAAGATGCAACGATATGCAGTATGGTTTGGTGGTAGTATGCTTGCATCTACGGTAACTCATTCACCTTATTAATTTTCATATTTTTAATCCACATCTTTTTTTTAGCCTGAATTTTACAAAGCTGCTCATACTCGTCAAGAATATCTCGAAAAAGGACCAAGTATTTGTCGGCATAATGCTGTCTTTGGTGGTATGATCTGATCTGATTAAACAAGTAATAAAGGAAAATAAGAACCTTCTCAGTTTTTTTCAATATAAATATCATCAACTGCTTCTCCTTCTTCTGCCAAGATTTTGTCATCTTTTTTTCAGCCTTAAATTTGTTTACTTTCTTTTGTTTGTGAATCTTTTCAATATCCGCAGCTATTAATTTTTATGATTATACTATTATTATTCTTATTTTGTTGTAAAATTTTCTCCATGTCCATGTTTTTTTCCTTTTATGCATTTTTATTATGTTTAATTTATTTTTATTTTATAATAAATTATTACTATTTAATAATTGCTGTAAATTTTCAGAAAAAACAAAATTCGTTATTTCGATTATTTATTTTTATGTACTACTACCGCATACTGTACTCAGGTACTTTTGTAGATAAAAATGGAAGTACAAACATTTGAATATGATCCTAAAGAAGTTGTTGAAACTGCTCAGGGTAATAAAATTCATAAGCAATGTCTTGCTCATGGATCTCAAAATATTATGTTAAGTGGAAATGTAAGTTTTTGGTTACGGTATTTTTATTTTAAATCATTTATTTTAAGTCAATATTGTTAAAAGATGTTGTGGTGAGAGGTGATATGGCTCAAGTAAGAATGGGAAAATTTTGTGTTGTTGGAGAACGAACGGTTATTCGACCTTCATATAAAGAATTTCAAAAAGGTGCAACATATTTTCATTCAAATGTTGGAGATCATGTTATGATTGAAGAAGATTGCGTCATTGAAGCAGTACAAATTGGATCATATGTTCATATCGGTGCAGGATCTGTAATTGGAAATGGTGTAATTGTGAAAGATTGTTCAATAATTCTTCCAAAATCTGTAATACCTCCAAATCAAATTGTTCCACCTTTTACCGTATTTGGCGGAAATCCTGGTAAGTTTTGTTGGGTTTTAGTGTACTGTAATGCTATAATGTGACTATTTTAGCAAAACAAATTGATGATGCCCCTGAGACAACACAAATTTTAATGACTCAAGCTACAAGTGATTTCTATCAACAATACATTGCTGAAACACCAGAATCTAAAATTAAGTATCATGAAGAATTGCAGCAAGAAATTGAACAGCTGAAACAACTTCAAGAAGAACAACGCTATGAAAAATGAATCAACTTGTTGCATGTGGAAGAAAGACAGTGATTAACTTGCTTGTTTCCTTTTTTATTGGAAAATGGCCTCTGGCTATTTTTTGTAATTTATTATTGTGTATAGTTTTTATTACTGTTTTTTAATTAAGACTCATTTTTAATATAAAAATAATGAAACTTGAGATTATCCTCTTAACGGATGCATCTTTCCTGTCCGCGGATATTTGTATCTTATCTACTGGATAGGATATACAAAAAAATAGCGGCAGAGTTTTTTGAAGATTTGTGCAAATAAGTCTCCTTCGTTTTTGCTCAATGCTTTTCCTTTTAGCTTTGATCGAAAAAAATTATATTTGAAAAAGATTTACAAAAAGAGATAAGAAAAAGATCCATCGAATCAAAAAAGAAAAAAAAGAAGATTCTTCTCAAAAATAAATAAAAAGGATATTAAAAAAATGAAAAAAAGATGGAATTTTTATTTTGTTCTAACATTCTTTAAAGTTTTAGAAGTGGAATTTTTCTGTATCAATTTTATATTATAGTGAGATCCTTGATAGCTTGATCGATGAAAATGATTTTTTGTAAGCTAAAAATCAGGATATTGGATATCTTTCAGATCAAAAATAGTTTGATTGATTTTTTGATTACTGTAATCTTTTTTTTATTAATCTGTTTTTAAATTAGATGTTGATCATTATAATCAGTTACCGTAATCCTGAGCGAAATAATTTTTTGTGACAAAAATATTTATTTAAAAAAATAGTTTAAATTATACAGTATCTGAAATTGTTTTACCTAAATTAATTTTGCTGTTTCTGATTTTTTTAATGAACTTTTTTAATAAAATAAAAAAAATATTTTTGTTACTTTTCTTTAATGTAGAATATATCACAAAGTTTTTTTGTTTACAAAATTATGTTTCACGTTGAAAGTCTTTTTCTTTTGGTTGCTTTGGCTGTTACTAAAGGTTAGACTTTTTCTAAAGCATTTTTGTTTCAGCGGCTCAACCCTTTGAAGTTCATGCTTCTGTTGTGATTTTTTGTTTTCTTAGTTTTTAATAGAAATTTTTTCCAAAGAGAAAAAAAACTAAATTAAACAAACAAAATATAACTTTTCTATTTAATCTGAATTAATTTGAAAAATAAAGTAGGTATCAAAAAGAAAACAAACGAGGTGGTGTCAATTGTTTCAATACGGAAAAAACTATGAAAATGAAAGCTTAAAAGTAAATCATTGATTCTTGCTTTTGAAAATAATTTTCATTCATTTCAAAACCTCAATTTCAAGGGTCTTAAAAGAAAAAAAAGTTGACGCAATATTTTAATTGTTTTAAATATTTTTGTAATTAAATAATGATTAAATAAATGATGACTGTGTGTTGGTGGAAGAAGAAGGACAAAAAAGATGGGGGATGCTTTTTCAAGTGGTTTTAATGACGATTTAATTCTTCTTTTTTAAAAGATTTTTGTAATAAATTGTATTTTGTGCTGTATCATATCAATATTGATATATCCTTTGAGAATGTATCAATGATGCTTGCGGGGGTTTTCGCCTATCTTGCATTGTCAGAAGGATGCGATAGTGTTCGAACGGCATAAAATGCATTTTGATCGTGAGAAAAAAAGCGAGCGATGACAGTCTTTAAAGTTTAGATTTCTTTTGTGTCTTTTTTTGACGGATTTTGAAATCAAAAGGGAGATTTTGAAAATTAGTCACCGATTTAATGGTTTTAAAGGATTTGTGGTTTACAAAATTATCGCAAGTTTTGATGTTTTCATTAAAATTTTTGTTTTAGATTTGGCATAATTTTTGATATAGCTTCATTTGTTTTTTAATGATTCTCTGCAGCTGTCTTCTAAAATTGCAAAAAATAGGATTTGGATTTAATAATTCACATAAAAACTTTCCCCTTAATTTTCAATTACTTTTTAGCACAAAATTGTTACTCTTTTTTTGTCACGGATAAAATATTCGTAACAGTTTTTGTCACTTATTCGTGACATTTTTGTCATTGTTTCTTGTCATTATGTAATTTAAAGAAGAAAATTATTCTTTTTTGAAACGTTTTTCCCTACAAAAACCTCAATTCAGAACATGAATTTCAGGTTATGTTTATAATTTACCAGGTGTCCTTTTATGAATTTGTTAAACCATTATTTAATTTTTTCAGCTTTTTTTAAAACAAAAAACAGCACCTTCGACATTCTCATGCTTGGTTTTCTTGAACCAAAGAACCAAAGAGCGGCATAGATCAAAGGTTCTTCGATGACAACGATGATGTTGTCCTTTTATAAAAATATATCATTTCCATCTTCTTTTCTTTCAAACAAGCTAAACATCATCCTTCTTTGTTTTTCTCTTCTTAAATATCTTCTTCTAATTATAAAAAAATATTCCGCTTTGTTTATGCTTTTGTTTTTCTCGAACCTCTTTCAAAAAAGAAAGAAAACAATCACCTCAAAAATAAGCATTTTTTGCAATCTTAAAATTTTTGAATCATGATACATTTATGGAAATCGATGAGTGGTTGAGGTTCAAAATGGAATCAGAAAACATTTAAAGAATATTTTATGATTTAAAGGTATTAGCGTAACATCAGAATCTAAAGTGAAATCGGATTCGATCATTTCAAAAAGATCAAAGAAAATGTACCGCTTTTTTGGAATCTAGATCATTGAAACTTTTGGGTGTATGCCACATAAGCTGTAAATAGTACATTATCCGTTACCTTAAGGGTCCTATTCATTAACAATTTTTTAATGGCACTTTTTTAGGCTGACAAACTTTTGTGGCAATTTATTCAAAACTGCCTGTCTTCGTTTTCACTACCAATATTTTTTTACATATCACTAATAGACATCTTTCTTCCATCATCGAAGCAGACATAAAAAATTGCAAAAACTTTTTTGTTTTTGATTTTTTTAGAAAGAAAAAAGTTTTAAAAGCTGCAAAAAGAAACTGTAATAATCGTTGTCGACATTTTGTGTTTGTTGCATTGTGTTAGAGACAACTTTTGCCGTAACACTTTTTTAAAAGCTTGTCATTGTTTCACATTTTTTCAAAATGAAATGAATCAGACTTGACTTTTTTTTTGTCATCAGTTTTGATATTGTTTTTAGTTTGATTGTCATAAAAATTGGCAAAAAGTTGAAGGGGTTGTTTATCAACTTTTAAAATTTCGAGTTTGTTTAAAAAAATTTAGGCATAAATTTTTAACGATAACCGAAATATTTAAGTTTCGAGATTTTGAATTGGTTTCATTTTGATAATAAACCGAATATGCCTTTTTTGACACTTTTCTGTTATTCTCATATTTGATAGTAACACAAAAGTCCAATTTTTACTTTTTAGGTTACTTTCAATTTTGATAGTAACGCTGATTCTGTTACTCTCAAAAATGATACTAACTTTTCTGTTTGAATTACTCTTAATTTTATGATAGTAACCTTATTTCCACTTTTTCAATGTTTTTCAGTTACTCTCATTGACTGACCAATCCAATAATAATTCAAATGCCCTTTTAAAATGAGAAACATTCATTTTTTAAAAACCTTATATTTTTTCGATTGTCTTTGTTTATTTTTTTAGTGTAAATTCAGTTCAGTTCTTTTTTTGAAACAAAATCATTTTTTATGGTTTTAAAGGTTACTTTCTCACATTTCTTTTTTTCAATGATGTTCACATCCACAGGACAGCAGACGACAATGATGATCTTTTAAAAGAATTTTATTTCAAAAGAAATTATTTTGAAATTTGCCGGCCAAAAACTTGTCTTTAGTTTTTTCAATGGCAGAAATCTTTTTGGCGATCTTTTTAGGCCTATGGGGGTAGGATCAAAGAATGGCACCGCCGGCAGCAGCAGAAGAGATGATTTTGATTTCAATCAAAAAAGTACCTTTTTGTTTTTTGGCGCTTTTTGTGGCTTCTGTTCCAAAAATTAAAAAATGGGAAAGGGTCAGAAGCAGACACCACATTTTTTGCACATTTGCTTAAAATGTGTCTGCGCAAATGAGAAAAAGAAAAGAAAGAAAAGGATCGATTGATTGAAAAGAAATAAGCCATTAAAAAAGGGAACGGAGAGGCAAAGAATGAATGGCAAAAAGTGTGGCGCTGCTGCGCAAGAGTGTACAATTGTAAGCAGCAGCATTGGGCAACCCACCCAAAAAAAACCCCACACCCAATTTTTCTTTTTTTTCATTCATAAAAACAAAAGACCGAGCCTATTTTTGCTTTGAATGGGCCAAAAACACTGATGGCCATCGTCGTCGTCGTCGATGGTCAAAAACTGAATTGAAGCAGGAAAGAAGGAAAAAAGCGATTGGTCATTTTTTTATATTTGCGCGAATCGCCTAGTTTATTTATATATGTCCCACACAGAGCCACAAAAATGAATTTTTCGTCGTCGCGGGTTTTCTTTTCCCATTTATGCCATTCAATTCTCATTCATTCTTTGAATGTTTCTTTTCATTTCCTTCATTCATTTTTAGTGTTGGGAAAAGCCTATTAAGGAAGGAAAAAATGTTTTATGGCACCCCTCAACATCCTCATTCAAAGTCTCATTTTCGTATGTTCTTGAACCATGTGAACCAAAAAAATACAATAGTCTCAAATTTTCTTTTTTTCCTTTCCTTTGTTTTTAGTTCTAAAAAATATAATAGTAAAACAGTTTTTTTATGCTTTTCAAGATCTTCAAAATAGTTCATTTGCTATTTTTGATAGTAAACGGGATTTGAAGAGTATTGTCTAATTTATGTTACTGTCGTGTTTTTAATGACAGTAATATAGAAATTTTTATTTTTTTTAATTACTTTTTAAAAAAACAAAAATACTGCACAACACACACATTTTTCCACATTAATGGAAACCACATTCCTTTAGTTTTTTCCTACGGGATTCGAACCCGGGCAGCTGTGGCCTTTGCGCTGGCTCTGAACCGTGGAGCTATGCAGTACCACGAAAGAACTGTTCCGGGTTTGAACTTATCGTTGATCACTTTTTTTTAAAAAGTTAAATTTTGCATATAAACGTTATAATGGAAAAGATTTATGTAAATTTGAAATAATAAACGTTTTTAAGTTAGTAAATGACAATATTTGGTATTTTCACAAATGATTATTTTTAACAATCCCCATTTTTAGCTTGTTTTTTTAAATTTTCTCTGATTTTTTGAGGTCATTTTAAAACTTAAAACAGTTTTTGGTCAAATAACAAAGATGATTGTTGTTTTTGTATTTGTTTATCGAGGCGGGTTCTCTTTTTTGGCTCTTGAAAACTAGCTTAACAAACATCTTTTTTTATGATCGGATCGCTGAAAATTATTTTTGCTTTGAACTTTTTTTTGTTGTTGTTGATGGCTTTTAAGCTTTTAAGGTTGTTAATTAAGAGGTTTAAAGAAAAAGCTTAAAAAGTATGAATTTTTAGGTTAACATAAAAAGTGAATATTAAAAAATGATATTTTAGGCATCTTTAAATGGCTAATTTGCTAAAATATAAATTTGTAATTATCTTTTTTGTTGAAGTAATTTGTGTTTTTCGTGCATGATGCAATAGCTACAGTAATTTCATTTTTGTAAGATTTTGCACTAGTAACATTTTTTTTTAATTTTTACCAAATATTTGTCTTAATTACTGTAAAATATGCAAATTTCGTAATAGGTTAACTAAACTTTTTAATTACTGTTATTTAAATGTACTTTTTCAATCAATTTTGAAAACAAACTTTAAACAAATATTTTGTTTTTTTGATCGATTATCGAATTGAATAACCTTTTTCGTCACTTAATTTTTTCAGTTTCAAACGTGCCATTTCCGAATCTTCATGATCAAATCTAGAGATAACTCTCTCTTTTTTTCAATTACCCATGACTTTTCATCTGCTAAAAAATCTCTCTTTTTTTGCTCTCCCTCATTTGCATTTTTTACCCTTTCGCTTTTTGCTTTTTTTCTGTCATCATGCATTTGTAGCCGCAGAGGTCATCATCTCATCATCATCGATGAAAAAAGATGGCCATAACCAAAAATGGAAGAAGGTGGACAACAGTGATGCGGGTCAAATGCATCACCTTCTTCAACCAAAAATAAAAAATAGGGTCCTATTTTATTTGCGCACATTTTTTCACTCTTTTCCTCGCCTGCTTTTCACTTTTTTTTTGCATAAATATAAATTTTTTTGGTTTCGATCATCATCTTTTGTTTTTAATATATATTTTTTATCGACTTTTTCTCCCTATTTCATTCATGCTAATAAAAAATGAAGCTTATTAAAAAATGCTTTCGATCATTTTCCCTTTTTTTCATTGCCTCAGGGGTCCTCTTGCTGCAGGTGATTCGTGTTGTTGACTTTTGTCCCTCTGAAAATTCAATTTTGGGATCAAAAACTGATGAAATTGAGTCTTTCTTTTTTGGGTCGATGACCACTTGAGTATTAAGCAAGTATACATTCCGTAAAATAAGCTTCATCTCAAAAAAACATAAGGTGAAGATTTTTATAATAAATCAAATCAAAAAAATCTGTGATAGTAAATGAAAGTTGAGGGATGAATTCGTGTTACTGTATTTTATTTTGATTACTGTAGTTACAGTATTCACTAGTTAGAGCCATTTTAGTTGGTTACTATTTTAATCGTAATTATTCAAATTTTTACTTTTTGGCCTGATTTGAACAAAGTGAAAAAACGATAATAATCCATATTTTGAAAATGTTGAATAATTTGATTACTGTATTTTTTATTTCTACTGTAATTTTACGTTTTTTAAAAATCGTGTTTATTGTTATTACTGTAATCATTTTATTGTTTTTAAAAACTTACTTATCTTTTTTAGTGTTTTTAATTTATTTGAAATCCTATTTTTGAACAACCCACACCAGCTTCGCCAAAATGCTGGGCGTGCCATTTTTGGATGATGCAATAACAAAATGGTTTAAACCCCAGCAATTCGATGATCCTGTCGATCGATTAAATTATTTCGTGACGTCAAGTTTATTAGCATTCTTTGCGATTATGGTTTCAGCAAAACAGTAAGCAATTTTTTTTGAAATTTATTAATTACAGAAATAATTTTGACTTTTTTTTAGGTATGTTGGTTCACCAATTCAATGTTTTATGCCTATGGAATTCAGATCGGGTTGGGAGCAGTATGCTGAAGTAAGGCTTTTTTGTTTATTTACTGTAGGATATGTAAATTTCATATGGTAGTCAAAACTTTGCATATTTTTTGTATATCATAAGTTGTAGTTTGAAAGTAATTTATCAGTAATTTTAACATACTGTAACTTCAAATATCAAATTGTGCTAGTTACTGTAGTTTATGCAAATTTTTGAAATGTTTATTAATATCAATTTTTTAGGATTATTGTTTTATTCAAAATACCTATTATATTCCAATCCCAGATCAAATTCCTGAAGGACATGATGAACGACAAAAAGCTGAATTTGGATATTATCAATGGGTTCCAGTTGTTCTTGCTCTTCAAGCTGTTCTCTTTTATTTACCAAATTGGTTATGGAAAACTTTGCATCAACAATCTGGCCTTGATTTGGATACTGCAATTTCAGATGCTGCAAAACTTCGATCTTTGCATTCTGGAGATCGACGAACAGAAATTGGCAAACTTTGTACATACATTTCAGAATCTCTTGAAATGAATGAAGCTCAAAGAATTCCTAGAAGAATTTTATGTTTTCGGCTGGGAAGTAATTTGGGATCCTATGTTACAATGTTATATTTATTCATCAAAATTTGTTATCTTGGAAATATTTTGCTGCAATTTACTATCTTGAATAATTTCTTGGAAACAACTCACATGTTTTGGGGTGTTCATACTTTTGTTCAACTTTGGCAAGGCTCTGATTGGGAAGAAACTGCCATCTTTCCACGGTTTGTTTTTTAATATTTCTAGTTTATGCAAATTTTTCATAAATTTTTTAAGAGTAGTTTTATGCAAATTTTTTTCATTTTTTAAAAGTAGTTTTATGCAAATTTTCGGGAGTGTTTTTGCATAACATTTCTCTTGCCACAAATCAGTTATCTTTATGCTAATTTTCCATTATTTATGCAAATTTCTTTCTTTTTTTAGTGTAACACTTTGTGATTTCCGAGTCCGTCGATTAGCAAATATTCACAATTATACGGTACAATGTGTTTTGATGATTAATATGTTCAATGAAAAAATATATCTTTTTATTTGGTAAGAACTTTTTTCAACTTAAAATTCAAATTTGCATAATTCCAATTCTTTTGCAGGTTCTGGTTTGCATTTGTTTTAATTTCAACTTTGATGAATTTCATTTATTGCTGTGCAACTCTTATTCCTCCATCATCTCGGGAAAGAACAATCCGAAATTTCTTAAAACAAGAAAAACTTCAACATCTCAATGATATGCCAGATACAAAAAATATTATTCGAAGATTTACCAATAATGCCCTCTGTCCAGGTATGCAAATTTTTTGAATAGTTTCTTTTCAAGTTACTGTACTAAACTGCTTTATCCGATACAGTAACCGTTTTTTGATTTTATTTTTTAGGATTACTGTAATCTTAAATTTTAAAAAGTTGTAAAGATATTTTAATTACAGTAACCCGTCTTTATATCAATTATCTTATATCTAATTTTTTTTCCTGATTTTTTTAGATGGCGTATTACTTCTTCGATTCATTGAAGGACATGCTGGTGCCATTGTTGCTCGGGATGTTACAGCCACACTTTTTGCTGATTATGTTCGAACTTTAAATGACTCACTTGGACCATCATATTCTGCACCACCACATATGATTCATGATATGGCTGGCACAAAATCAACAACCCCCGGAGGCGATGATTACAATGAATATCCAACAAAACAAATCTCTCCACCTTATAAAATGATTGAAACTCAACCTTTGATGGAACCAGATTCGGGCCTTCCAAAACATAAAAATATGTAATTCTTTTTTCTTTGCATTAAATTTGTCTCTTTGATCCTCATCTCTTTTCTTAACACTTATCAATTTTCTGTCATCGAATTTCATTTCATTTTTTTTTCATGATCTTTTTCTTCTTCATTTTTTGCAATATTCTTGTTCCAGAAAAATATTTTTTGTTCAAAGCACAAATATATCATTGTTCTGTGTTTCTTTGTTATTTTTGAATTATTTTGTAAAGAATTTAGTCTTCTTATTTTTTATTATTATTAAGCTCAACAAATTTGTGCCTGTTTTTTTGTTTTTGTATTTTCCTTCTTTTGTATGCTTTTCAAATAAATAAATTTGGTATTTTAAATGAAACTTCGTAATTATTAGTTTATGCTTTGTCAAGGAAAGATATGGTAAAAGAAATACTCTTGCAAGAGCTCTTGTGGCTTAAGAATTCCGTTTTCTGATTATTATAATTATAAATTTGCTCTTTTAAAACATTACAATCTTTGGTAGGAAAATAAGTTTGACAAATAAAAAATTAATCATATACCCCGCACTTAAAGTGAGTAATCACTTTGAAGTGAATAAATTAAATTAAATTAAATTTTTAAACGTCCCAACTACCACAATTTTTTTTGATTCTAAAAAATATCGATTTTTCAGAATCTTTTTTTAAAATTATTATTGATGAGAGTGTGAAATACATGTTCATCTTCTCCATCGCAGCATAATATGTATGATTTTGTTAAGGATTAATAAATGCTTACAATCAAAAAAGCCTTTTCTTCAACCGTTTTACTATTGCAAGCCAGTTGGCAATGGTAAAAAAAGCAAGCTTAGGGCTTTTTTGAATATAAGATTGCTAGATTGGTCTTTTAAAAATAAAATATTCAAAAAAGCGGAAAAAATGAAGAAAGAAAGTTGAAAATAACAGAAAAGAAGAATTTATCATTTACTGATAACAACTACAACAACACAGCTATATTTGATGAAGATGCACTGAAAATATTTGTCTTGTTTCAACTCCAGAAAAAAGGACTCAAAATCTTTTTAATCAATGTCACAATTAATCAAATTAAAAACGCTATTTTTGAAACAAAACAAATCTTTTAGCGTTGTCTTTTCCTGTTTTTGAAACTAAAACTACAGTAATCAAAAATATGTACTGTATTTTTTTAAAATGTCAAAATATTATCAAGAATGGGAGATACGATAACCATAATATGATTGTTTTAATAAGATTTGAATGACACAAATAGTTTTTCTTTTAACAATTCACTGATAGAAAAAATTTTTTCATTGTTTTGCTTTACAACACAAATAAAAACAGGCAAAGACTTTTGAAATCAAAGCTTTTTCCAATTTTTTAGTTGCTGTTGAAAATGCGTTTTGAATTTTTAAGAAATTTTTGCAAATAATATTTCCCGTCAGTGGGCGAGATATGATAAATTTTTTTATCTAATATATATATATAGCCAACCGAAAAAAGAAGGCATAAAGTTTTATAAGTTCGTGATGAAGAAGAACGTCAGGCAGGCATTTAGAATCTTCAGCAAAAGTTGTTTTTATACAATTCAAAAATATATTTAATAACTTTTTTTATTTCGCTTTATATCACACAAAAACTTTTAAAAATATCACTTAAGAATTCCTTGATTATTGAAAAACATTTGGCTGTTAAACATAACAATTTGTAATGATAAAAGATCAGTATAATTTTGTAGCAATCTTTTTTTAGATTTTGTATACCTTAAATTATCAGTTTAAAAATCAATATTTAACAAAATTGCTCTAATGAAATATTTCTAAAATTGCACTTATTTTAACAATTCCCGTTTTTTAAAACATTTGTCATCATTTTTGAAGAAAAAATATGAGTAATAAGAAATGCAAAAATATTTTTTAAAATAAAAGCCTTCTTTCACTTTTTATTTTTTGCTAAAAAATTTAAAAATGTTATTACAATTTTTGTGTTTTCTATTTTTGATTACTGTAGGCCATGGCTTAATTGGAGTCGAAATTTCTGGAAGCGGAAATAATTGTACAGTAACCCTTCGGCAATCAAAGAAAATCATTAATGAAAATGGCACAGAAACAGAATGGATAAAACTTGATGGAAGTTACAGTAATCTTCCATGCCATGAAACCCTTCAAAAACCAAATTCCAGTCGATTTTCGATTACAACAAAAAGTGATGGAAATGTATTTTTAACTTTTATTGTTTTTGCTCCAGATCCACCAAAAAAGTTACAACTTTCTTATTTGGATCCTGAAACAAAGGGATTTACATCAAGTTTGTTTTTATCGAACCTTTTGAATTTCTAATTAAAACTAAAAATTTGCATATTATAGTGAAAAGGGTCAGTGACAAAAGTCAATGTTTCACTGAAGATATGAATATTTTACCGTATCTGAATTTTAAAGAAGGTAGTGGTATTGGGAGAATTGATTACGGTAGCGAAGAATGCAGTATTAAATTTAATGAAAACCTATTTTTTGTAAGTTTTTTGTTGGTTTTGAAGGAATTATTTGCAATATTTTTTACAAAGGTTTCTCAAAATTGCCTATTTTTTGAACGTAACATCATTATGCAAATTTTACCTATTTTTAATATGGTATTCTAAAACTAAATAAAAAATCTAAAGGAATTCTTTGAAATACGCTAACAATCTAAATAAAAAAATTATGCAAAGTTTCCCGTTGTTTGCATGATTTGAAGTTTAGTTAAAAAAATTTGCATATTCAAGATGTGTTACCAAATACATATTTTAGGATAATAGTGTACACGAATTGGATATTCCCGAGAAAACAAGACGACGAAAGCGATTTGGGTTCGTTATCCCTGAACAATTAAACCCTATTGAAATACCAAAAATGCCAACAATTGTCGAAGCTGTAAATGAAATCACAAACGATAAATCATCCTGCATCATTGGAAAACGGATAATCTGTGGAAATTATTCCATCAAATCTCCAAATAATGTAATAAACCCTTCGATTTTCGCCTCCGGGAATGTCACAATTTTAAAAATGTCTGACCGCTTTAATGTGACATCCCCTGGAGATCAGTTATATATCATTTTTATGGATTCAGAAGAACCTCGAACTGAAACTTGGCCAAATTTTGGTTATATTTTTGATGAAACTGCTTTTGAAAAGTCGTTTTTCTTTTCAAAAAATTTCGATACTTTTTCTTCGTAAGGTTTTGTTCTTTAAATTTACAGTAACTCTAAATTAAACATTTTAGGTCTACAATGGTGTCATTTTTGCATCCATTAATTTTTGCTTTAATTATTCAAGTTCTACTGATTTAAAAGATTTCAAAATAAAATGATTAAAGTTAAAATATTTGTCTTTTTTACAATGATTTTAAACAAAAATGCAAAAGAAACTAGAATAATTCTTAGACAAAAAAGTTTTAATATCGAAATATGGTAAAAACCTAAATGACAGACCCAGATAAGTATATTAAAGTGCTTAAATTATAAAATCTGTCAAAATCTGAAAGTTTAACATCATTTTCAAATTTTTTTATATGACATGAAAGAGACAAAAAATGTCAAAAATTTTGTTTTTGATTTTATGATACCAGGGAGTGTATACTTAAAGTACTTTCAATAAAAAAGCTAAGATTCAGTTTATTTGTTTATTATTTTAAATGCACACATATAAATAGAAAAAATGATATTAAAAAACACTTAATGAAAAAAAAGTTAAATAAAATTATAAATTAATAATAATAGATAGGGACGAGCAAGCAATTTTTTTTGCAAAAAAAAGTCGTTTTTTTGTCCACGAAAAAAATCAAAAGAAAAGGGCCGCCAGCTGCTGCGCGTCTTTGTCCGAGTGGAATGCGGCGGTCGCGCTCAAAACAGACTAGCGCGGATCGACTGCGCTCTTCGACAAAAAAATTCTTTTAGTTGCATTAGCTTTAAATTGTAATTAAAAACATTAAAAAATATATTTAAAAAATATTGGAGCATTTTTATGTTTAAAAAATAATAACAATTAAAGATTTTCTATGATTTTCGTTTCTTTTTTTTGTTAAAAAAATAATAAAACTTAAAAATTTCGAGCATTATTATGTTGTCTTTACACATTTTAAATAGTTGAAGTTTTTTCCGGAATTAATTTCAATGTAAAATAAACTATGACGTATAAAATGCTTTTTAAAGTGTAATTTAAGAAGCTTTTTTTTTACTTATTTATTAAGCTTAATTTTGGTAGAAGTATTTATTTGCAAATCAAATACTGAAATAAATAATATAATTGAATTGTTAATTGTTAAAAATTTTGTTTTTAAAATCACTCTCTTCAATGCTCATTTCTTGTGCAAATGTAATCAAAGCTCTTAAATTATCTTAAAGAACCTTGAGAGTTTTAGGCTTGCCATTAGCTGATATTGTAAAAAGCTTGGAATTAGATGGTTGAGCTTTTAAAACAAGTTTATGGTGACGAAGATTATCATTAATAGCCTTTTTTTCTGATTCAGTGCCAAATGATTATCCAAAAAAGTGCTAAATACAGACACGTATAATCTGGCAAACACTTTCTTAAAAAATGAAAAATCGGAAAACAGAAAACTACAAAAACATTTTTAACATGTTGTTTATTTTATGGCAAAAAATATCAACGTGATTTCAAGGAGGCGCCAAGACACTCCTGTGACCAAATTGTGGCGCCAGTAGTAGTTCCGGTAGTAAAAAAAAGGTATCGGTTTATTAAAATGAACGGATTCATAGTTTTTAATTTTTTTAAACATAAAAATGCTCCAATATTTTTTAAATATATTTTTTAATGTTTTTAATTACAATTTAAAGCTAATGCAACTAAAAGAATTTTTTTGTCGAAGAGCGCAGTCGATCCGCGCTTGTCTGTTTTGAGCGCGACCGCCGCATTCCACTCGGACAAAGAGGCGCAGCAGCTGGCGGCCCTTTTCTTTTGATTTTTTTCGTGGACAAAAAAAGCAAAAGTGCTCGCCGGAGCATCAGAAGAAATTTTAACGCATCTGAATTTAAACAAAAAATAATTTCACCATCGGATTCAGAAGACTTGAAACTATATGAATGTATAAAAATATTTTTAAAAAAACGAAATTCATTTTTTGCTTGCACGTCCCTAATAATAGAATTAATATTTTGAGTGATATTATTCCCATTTCGATTTCGCAAATTTCCTGATGATTTTGAGCTGTAACGTTGAGTTGCTGGATGTCGAGGAAGACGCAAACGTGAACGCAAAAGTCTGCGTCGATAGACTGAGCATTTGCGACATGAAGTACCTGAAAAAAGAAACCGTCGTTATTTTTGAAGACAAAAAAATTTGCGTATTACGTGGAGCCGGTTCTTCAGCATCTTCAGTTGTTTCGCTTTCATCACTTGTGCCTTGACGACGTGGATCTCCTAAAAGAAGAAAACGTCATTATTTTTGAAGAAAAAAAATGACGGTTTACGTGAAACGGGTTTTTCAATATCTTCACTGGATCCTCTGCCGCCTACAGATTTTGTTGCTGGATGTGGTGTAACGACTGTAATATTTTTTGAAATCTTTTTATCGTAAAAATAGAAAGAATCTTACCACGTGGAGTTTGATGTTCATAATTTTCAAGAGACTCATCTGGTGCAACTGATTTACCTGCGGCAGTTTTGGAGATTTTACGTGTTTTGCTTTTTAATGGTTTATCTGAAATCAACTTATAACTTCAGATAGAACAGTGACGTTTACGGGGGGTTTGAAGGGGTTTCTAAACCAAATCCCTGATTTTATCAAAAGAAGTCGAACCTTTCTGACGTCAAAAAAAGTGTGAGAATTAAGTTCAAAGATTTTAATTTAATGCTGGTTAAGCATAGTCGAAACAATATGGCATTTTAGAAAAATAAATTTTCATCGATGTTTTTTTTTTGAAATAGTTCAGGGAATTGGTTTTAAAGAAGAATTTAAGAACGAAATTTCGAAAGGAAGATAAGAAGTTTTTTTAATGTTATAAATCAAATGAAAAAATGAAACTGTTTACCTTTTTCTGCAGAATCATTATTAATTTTTTCATTACGTGACGTCTTGTTTTTATCGACCAATTCAGATGATTTTTTTGATTCTTTGAATTCATCGATCATTCCTTTTTGATAATCCATAAATTGACCATTTTTCATTTCTTCTTTTGTGAAATGCATTCCATCCATTTTTTCATGTAAACGTGTGCATCGCTAAAAAGTGCGTTGAGTAGTATATGAATACAATACAAAAAATAAAACAAACCCGATCAAGGCATTTGGTTACATTTAAAAAACTTTCACAATATTTTGCAGTATGAATTGTTGCTTTTAATGAATCCATTTGCCATTTGTCAATTTCCTGAAAATATCGATGCATGGAAGTAAACACCACAGATTGCAAAAAGTCACAAAAATATGATGTTATTATCTCCAAAAATTATTTTAATTGAGAACATCAGTGCCGAACTTGGGGCGAGGGGCTATTTTGGGCATTACAACAAAATTTTTTGGTCACCAAAAATGCAAAAGCAAGCCAAAAAATTTCTTTGGTTCAAACTAGAGTATTGGGGCAATCGATACCCTCTTGAATTTAGAATCAAAAACACTAAACCAATTTTTGGTGAAGCTGCGGCAATGGTATGAATCATTTTTCCTTTTTAGATGTGGCCCTTTGAAAAACTTACAATAATAGCTTCGACAGCTTCACCACGTTTCTTAAATTTTAAAACGACTTCAAAGGCGTCATCTTTTGTATGACGTTTTTCATAAAATTCAACTTCAAAACGTTTATCAAGTTCAGAAAGGATGGTTTGTAAAGTTAATGGTTGAACATATTTGACTCTTATTTGAGAATTTGTAAGGACGTGATAAAATGCAAGAGAGGCTCGCATTTCCATCAAGATTTTCTTTTCTCTTTCCTCTTCTTCACGAAGTCGAGTTTGTCGAATTAAAGCGTTATCTTTAACTAAAAATGTGAAAGCTGTTTAAACTACTGAATGGTTAACTTGGCGAATGCATACGAGGTTCAACTGCAGGACGTGATTGGGCACCAGTTTTTTCAAAATTTGTACGTGAAGCATCTGCAAATGTATGTGATAAACAATTCTTCATTAAAACAACAGGTTTTTTGTGAAAATACGTATTAAATCTTCCTAATTGAAGTTTAAAAAAACAATATAGCGTTTTGAGGGAGAGTATATAATAATAGATTTTTATAAAATAAAAAGATATCCCCATGAAACTCAATTTATAAAACGACCATTTTAGGCATTTTATAATATATACGTTCTCCTGGATTTTTAAGCAACCCTCCCGCTCTCACTAAAATTTCAACATGGTTTTTTTCGAATTGAAACTTTGCATACTACACTATTTTAGGCCAAAAAATGCAGGAAAAATTTTTTTTTGGATTCGCCTTCTGAATCCGCCGTTATGGAAATCTCCCCTGGGGGCTTTATAAAGCGTTAGCGCCTAATCCCTCCCACTCTCGAAGATTTTGATGTAGATTTTGTTTTGTTTTTATTTTATGCCTTTGGATTCTGTAATAGGGTTATTGGGAATGAGTAATTTTTGAGATGCTTTAAATTGTGCAACTTCTGGTTGTCTTCCATTTTCATTTTCTTGCTGTCTTGGAAATTCAAATGAATTCTAGAAATAATATAATGATTCGAATCATTCAAGATAATATCTAAAATTACTTGAAAATCCAAAGGAATGCTAGTAAAAAGTTGCTTTGGAATTTTGCCAGTTGAAGTTGCTTTTTCAATTTTATTTTTTGTTTTTGAATCTTTGCCATTACGTGAATGATCTTCAGTTGCATTTTCATAAGCAGCAATATGAAGTGAAAGTGTGCTACTATTCTTGGCAGCAGGAATTGCTTTTTCTTTTAAGCTTTTACTTTTTTTATCAGAATCATATAATTGCATTGAATCATATACGTGAAGTTTGTTTTCAAAAGAATACCCATCTCGATGAAAAAAACTTTTTTCCATAGATTCTGATTCTTTTAATGAGGCTGCAGTCTGTTTTTTTGAACTAACAGTTCAGAATGCATTGAAATTATTAAAACCCCAAAAATGAATGATAATATAACAAAAGTGTTGTGCTTTTTACTTTTTGTCGACTCCGGCGCCATTCTCACCTTTGATGTTTTGGAAACATCGACTCCAACTCCCACTCCGGAGTCGAGTCCTCGACTCCGGGAGTCGGAGGCACAACACTGTATTTCGAAAGTGAGTCCAAATTACAAAAACAATGAAAGCATAGTTTTATAGTAAAATTGAAATTAAAAAGTTTTTGCTGCAACTTTTTTATGCTTTCTTTTGAAGTTTAAAAAAGAGGCTGCAGTTTCGCTATTTTACCAGATTTTTGAAGTTGTCCAGGTGCATTTGAAAAACTTTTTAAATGATTTAAACGTGTATCCCAGCATTTACGAGATTGATTCAAGTTAAGATTACTGAATCTTTCATCTGATTGAACAATCCAGAGGTTTTTGCGTTGAACACAAAATTCACTTTGAGTTGTCATCCTAAAATTATCTCGTATTAATTTTGCTGTAATAAAGAAAAAGGATGTGAAAAAAAGAGAAGAAAAATTGGACCAACATTGACTTTTTAAGCTGAAATTACAGAAGTATTTATATAAAAATTTTTATTGGCGTTTTTAAAAATGGGGGAGGGGCTTAGATCAATAACGAGTAACAAGGAATAAATGCATGTCCTTCTTCATTTGTCCGTGATAGCTCAAAATTTATATATTACATCATTCTGATTCATTTTTAAGTGACAGAAAAAAATGTTAAACGATTTCACATCTATGACATATTCGTCTATCAGAAAATGTCTCAAAAACCCCTCAAAAAAACATTTTAAAAATGATGATGTAAATTCTTTTAAACTTAGAAATGCATCAGAATGATGTAATCAACAAAATATTTAATTATCAACAAATTCGTCGCACTAAAATAATCTAATTATTTGATTATCAAATGAATTTGTGAGCAGGATTTATCCGTTCGACCTCAAAAGCAGCAAATCAAATGCATATTTAAGATCTGATTCCACAAGCATATTTTAGGATAATAGTGTACCTGAATTCAGTGTTGTGCTTTTTTATTTTAGTCGCCTCCGCCTCCGACTCCGCCTCCGGAGGCGCCTCTGGAGGCACAAAGCGGCATTCTCACCTTTGATCTTTTGCAAAACGCGCCTCCGCCTCCGCCTCCGACTCCGGAGGCGGAGGCGCAACAACACTGCCTGAATTGGATATTCCCGAGAAAAGTACAAAAGACGAAAGCGTTATTATATTTACGTGAATTCAGGCCTGAACTGAGTTATGCCGAAACGCCAAAAATGCCGTTGAAGCTGTAAATGAAATCACAAACGATAAATCATCCTGCATCATTGGAAAACGGATAATCTGTGGAAATTATTCCATCAAATCTCCAAATAATGTAACATCCCCTTCAATTTTCGCCTCCGGGAATGTCACAATTTTAAAAATGTCTGATCGTTTCAATGTGACATCCCCTGGAGATCAGTTATATATTATTTTTATGGATTCTGAAGAACCGCGAATAGAAACTCGGCCAAATTTTATTTAAATTTTTGTTGAAACAGCTTTCGAAAAGTTATTTTTCTTTTCAAAAACTTTTGAAAAATCTTCGTAAAGTTTTGCCTTTTGAAGTTACAGTGACACTAAATTAAACATTTTAGGGTTCCGATGTTGTCATTTTTGTCTCTAGAGAAACGAACACCATTTCGGTGACGGGCAACAACTAGGATAAAATTGGGGCAATCTGAGTTGAATAAAAAAAAATAAAAAAGAAGACAAAGTGCAAATAGGCGGTGCAACAACAGGAGTAGTGTTCTGATGTGTTTGGTGATCTGTGTTAATTTTTTCTAATTTTTAAGGGTTTTCGATGTTTTCTTGGTTTTAGTCTTTTTTTATAAAAGTCAAAAAAATAAGTCTTTTAATTCATATAAACAAAAGATGAGTCCCCGATTTTTGTAAAAAAAAGTTTATAACAGTTGGTTCTCCTGTCCTGTAGTAGTTTTTTGCATATTTTTCTTTTAAACTTTTAACAAAAAAAAACAAAAATTTGCCTTTTTCATGCACATTACCATATTCTTTTCTTTTTTTAACGATGTCGCCCATTTTTATTTTCGTGTTCTTTGTTGCTGCAAAACTTCCTTGACAAGAAAAGATCTCAGCAATTGAATAAAATCTTAGGTTCCATGGATTTTATTTGTGGTAATATCAAAATTTTATGCAAATTTGAACTTTATGAATTAAAAGACTTATTTTTTTGACTTTTATAAAAAAAGACTAAAACCAAGAAAACATCGAAAACCCTTAAAAATTAGAAAAAATTAACACAGATCACCAAACACATCAGAACACTTCTCCTGTAACAGTGCAAATGTGCAAATAGGCGGTGCAACAACAGGAGTCCTGTTGTTGCACCGCCTATTTGCACTTTGTCTTCTTTTTTATTTTTTTTTATTCAACTCAGATTGCCCCAATTTTATCCTAGTTGTTGCCCGTCACCGAAATGGTGTTCATTTCTCTAGAGAATATGAATTTCTTCGATCTGATAATCCCTTCAAAGAATAATAAAAGTTTAACATGGTAAGTAAATCAGAAAATTAAAAAAACTATTTTATTTCATATTATATTTAAAATTTGAACTCTCCATGCATATGATTAACAATTTGGCTAATATTTTTTCCTTTTTGGTTGTTCAAAGATCCGGAAGAGTTTGCTTTTTGGATTTGCTTTTGTTTTGCCGATTCTCCTTTATTAAGTGATTTTGAACGTGGACGTGGAATCTGCTCTTCTGAATCTTGATATGATTTGCGGCCATCGAAAGAACTTTTGCGAAGTGGAATACCTGAAAAAAGAAAACTTCGTTATTTTTGAAGACAAAAAAATTGCGTATTACGTGGAGCCGGTTCTTCAGCATCTTCAGTTGGTCTGCGTCCATTACTTGGTCCTTGACGACGTAGATCTCCTAAAAGAAGAAAACGTCATTATTTTTGAAGAAAAAAAATGACGGTTTACGTGGAACGGGATCTTCGACATCCTCAGTGGATTCTTGGACGCCTACGGATTTTCTTGCAGGACGTGGTGTAACGGCTGTAATATTATTTGAAATGTTTTTTATCTTAAAAATAGAAAGGATCTTACCACGTGGAGTTTGATGTTCATAATTTTTAAGAGGTTCTTCTGCATCTGCAGTTTTGATGGTTTTACGTGATTTGCTTTTTAATGGTTTATCTGAAAATAAATTACAACTTTTAAATATCACAAACCATGACGTTTACAGGCATTTCGAAAGGGGTTCTAAACCAAATCCTTGGTTTTATCAAAAAAAGTCGAACCTTTCTGACGTCAAAAAAAGTGTGAGAATTAAGTTCAAAGATTTTAATTTAATGCTGGTTAAGCATAATCGAAACAATATGGCATTTTAGAAAAATAAATTTTCAACGATGTTTTTTTTTTTGAAATAGTTCAGGGAATTGGTTTTAAAGAAGAATTTAAGAACGAAATTTCGAAAGGAAGATAAGAAGTTTTTTTAATGTTATAAATCAAATGAAAAAATGAAACTGTTTACTTTTTTCTGCAGAATCATTATTAATTTTTTCATTACGTGACGTCTTGTTTTTATCGACCAATTCAGATGATTTTTTTGATTCTTTGAATTCATCGATCATTCCTTTTTGATAATCCATAAATTGACCATTTTTTATTTCTTCTTTTGTGAAATGTCTTTCAAGCATTCTTTCATGTAAACGTGTGCATCGCTAAAAAGTGCGTTGAGTAGTATATGAATACAATACAAAAAATAAAACAAACCCGATCAAGGCATTTGGTTACATTTAAAAAACTTTCACAATATTTTGCAGTATGAATTGTTGCTTTTAATGAATCCATTTGCCATTTGTCAATTTCCTGAAAATATCGATGCATGGAAGTAAACACCACAGATTGCAAAAAGTCACAAAAATATGATGTTATTATCTCCAAAAATTATTTTAATTGAGAACATCAGTGCCGAACTTGGGGCGAGGGGCTATTTTGGGCATTACAACAAAATTTTTTGGTCACCAAAAATGCAAAAGCAAGCCAAAAAATTTCTTTGGTTCAAACTAGAGTATTGGGGCAATCGATACCCTCTTGAATTTAGAATCAAAAACACTAAACCAATTTTTGGTGAAGCTGCGGCAATGGTATGAATCATTTTTCCTTTTTAGATGTGGCCCTTTGAAAAACTTACAATAATAGCTTCGACAGCTTCACCACGTTTCTTAAATTTTAAAACGACTTCAAAGGCGTCATCTTTTGTATGACGTTTTTCATAAAATTCAACTTCAAAACGTTTATCAAGTTCAGAAAGGATGGTTTGTAAAGTTAATGGTTGAACATATTTGACTCTTATTTGAGAATTTGTAAGGACGTGATAAAATGCAAGAGAGGCTCGCATTTCCATCAAGATTTTCTTTTCTCTTTCCTCTTCTTCACGAAGTCGAGTTTGTCGAATTAAAGCGTTATCTTTAACTAAAAATGTGAAAGCTGTTTAAACTACTGAATGGTTAACTTGGCGAATGCATACGAGGTTCAACTGCAGGACGTGATTGGGCACCAGTTTTTTCAAAATTTGTACGTGAAGCATCTGCAAATGTATGTGATAAACAATTCTTCATTAAAACAACAGGTTTTTTGTGAAAATACGTATTAAATCTTCCTAATTGAAGTTTAAAAAAACAATATAGCGTTTTGAGGGAGAGTATATAATAATAGATTTTTATAAAATAAAAAGATATCCCCATGAAACTCAATTTATAAAACGACCATTTTAGGCATTTTATAATATATACGTTCTCCTGGATTTTTAAGCAAGCCTCCCGCTCTCACTAAAATTTCAACATGGTTTTTTTCGAATTGAAACTTTGCATACTACACTATTTTAGGCCAAAAAATGCAGGAAAATTTTTTTTTGGATTCGCCTTCTGAATCCGCCGTTATGGATATCGCTTGCCTTGGGGGCTTTATAAAGCCTTAGCGCCTAATCCCTCCCACTCTCGAAGATTTTGATGTAGATTTTGTTTTGTTTTTATTTTATGCCTTTGGATTCTGTAATAGGGTTATTGGGAATGAGTAATTTTTGAGATGCTTTAAATTGTGCAACTTCTGGTTGTCTTCCATTTTCATTTTCTTGCTGTCTTGGAAATTCAAATGAATTCTAGAAATAATATAATGATTCGAATCATTCAAGATAATATCTAAAATTACTTGAAAATCCAAAGGAATGCTAGTAAAAAGTTGCTTTGGAATTTTGCCAGTTGAAGTTGCTTTTTCAATTTTATTTTTTGTTTTTGAATCTTTGCCATTACGTGAATGATCTTCAGTTGCATTTTCATAAGCAGCAATATGAAGTGAAAGTGTGCTACTATTCTTGGCAGCAGGAATTGCTTTTTCTTTTAAGCTTTTACTTTTTTTATCAGAATCATATAATTGCATTGAATCATATACGTGAAGTTTGTTTTCAAAAGAATACCCATCTCGATGAAAAAAACTTTTTTCCATAGATTCTGATTCTTTTAATGAGGCTGCAGTCTGTTTTTTTAAAAATAACTGTTCAGAATGCATTGTAATTATTAAAACCCCAAAAATGAATGATAAAATTTCGAAAGTGAGTCAAAATTACAAAAACAATGAAAAGCATAATTTTTTATAGTAAAATTGGAATTAAAAAGTTTTTGCTGCAACTTTTTTATGCTTTCTTTTGAAGTTTAAAAAAAAGGCTGCAGTTTCCCTATTTTACCAAATTTTTGAAGTTGTTCAGCTACATTTGAAAGAGTTTTTGAATGATTTAAACGTGTATCCCAGCATTTACGAGATTGATTCAAGTTAAGATTACTGAATCTTTCATCTGATTGAACAATCCAGAGGTTTTTGCGTTGAACACAAAATTCACTTTGAGTTGTCATCCTAAAATTATCTCGTATTAATTTTGCTGAAACAAAGAAAAACGAGACTAGATGTGAAAAAAGAGAGAAGAAAAATTGGACCAACATTGACTTTTTAAGCTGAAATTACAGAAGTATTTATAGACAATTTTTACTGGCGTTTTTAAAACTGGGGGAGGGGCTTAGATCAATAACGAATAATAAGGAATAAATGTCCTTCTTCGTTTGTCCGTGATAGCTCAAAATTCATATATTACATCATTCTGATTCATTTTTAAGTGACAGAAAAAATTGTTAAACGATTTCACATCTATGACATATTAGTCTATCAGAAAATGTCTCAAAAACCCCTCAAAAAAACATTTTAAAAATGATGATGTAAATTCTTTTAAACTTAGAAATGCATCAGAATGATGTAATAAACAAAAAATTAAATATTTAATTATCAACAAATTCGTCGCACTAAAATAATCTAATTATTTGATTATCAAATGAATTTGTGAGCAGGATTTATCCGTTCGACCTCAAAAGCAGCAAATCAAATGCATATTCAAGATCTGATTCCACAAGCATATTTTAGGATAATAGTGTACCTGAATTGGATATTCCCGAGAAAAGTACAAAAGACGAAAGCGTTATTATATTTACGTGAATTCAGGCCTGAACTGAGTTATGCCGAAACGCCAAAAATGCCGTTGAAGCTGTAAATGAAATCACAAACGATAAATCATCCTGCATCATTGGAAAACGGATGATTTGTGGAAATTATTCCATTAAATCTCCAAATAATGTAGCATCGCCTTCAATGTTTGCCTCTGGGAATGTCACGATTTTAAAAATGTCCGATAGTTTCAATGTGACATCCCCCGGAGATCAGTTATATATCATTTTTATGGATTCTGAAGAACCTCGAACTGAAACTTGGCCAAATTTTGTTTATATTTTTGATGAAACTGTTTTTGAAAAGTCGTTTTTCTTTTCAAAAAATTTCGATACTTTTTCTTCGTAAGGTTTCGTCGTCTGAAGTTACAGTAACTCTAAATTAAGCATTTTAGGTCTACAATGGTGTCATTTTTGTATCCATTAATTTTTGCTTTGATTATTCAAATTCTACTGATTTATAAGATTTCAAAATAAAATGATTAAAGTTAAAATATTTGTCTTTTTTACAATGATTTTAAACGAAAATACGAAAGATATTAAAATAATTTTTAGCGAAAAATTCAAAAATTTTGTGTGTAAAAACAAAATTCAAAAAACTGCCGTAAGAAATCCTTCCACGAAAGCTTTCGCGAAAGCTGCATAAAATTTTCTTGCAAAAAAAATTGTTTCATTGAATTTTTTTTAAATTGTTCGCTCATTTCCTTAATCATCTTTCATTTTTAGATCTTTAATACTGATCGTTAATCTAATATTGCTTCCGTGAAATTCATTATCTCTAAACTTTTCCAGGAAAATGTCCGCAGACATGTCTGATTCTGCATCGCTCATGTTTGCAAAATCTGTTAATCCGAGTATCATGATTCCACAAATTGAACAAGAATGGTCTCTCCCTGAATCATTGATTTATTATATTGCTAAGAATCCTTCATCTGGAAAACTTTATGATAAATTAGTTCATTCCTGCAAATATTTCTTCCATAAAAATCCTATTCTTGTTGTGAATCATTTGAAATACGGCACAGATGATAACGAAGAAGACGAAGATAACAGTGATAACAATGGAATGGATGTTGATGGATCGGATAACGATGATTTTGATGAAGATATGAATGAAAGTGATAGCAATGATGATGTTGTTGAAGATATTTTAAGTAATAGTGAAGATGATAACAATGAAATGGATGCTGATGGATCTGGTATTTCAAATAATAGTGATTTTGAAGAAGATATGAATGAAAGTGGTAACGATGATGATGTTATTGAAGATATTCTTGATACTGTTCCTGTTCAAGAAAAGAAGTGGAAAGTTTGTCTTGATTATTATTGTGAAAGTGATGGATGCTGTAAAGAAATTGATTTGAAGAAACTTTCAAGCAAGCTTTGGATTTGTGGTGAACTTTGTATTGACGGATTTGATAACCTTCATTCTGAATTTATTCCAAAACTTGCTGGATGTGACGCGAGCAGTCTCGTTTTTTCTAATATGCAAATTATGTTCAATGACTTTGTATCTTTTGGTAATTTGGCTTCAGATGTTGTGCTTTCAAAAGTGAATATTACACATGATGATGGCAAAGTTATTCCGATGGAAGAAGTTCTTAAAAATTTTCCGAACCTTCGTCTTTTAATTTAGTAAGCTTTTTTTCAATATTGTTGTTTTCAATTCAATTAATCGCAAAATTTTTAGTCGATTTACTGATGATGCTTTATCACATTCTCCAAACACTGCTAAATCATTATTAAGTTTTCCCGACCTTACTTTTGCACACATTTATTCAATTCCAGAAACTTTCGATATCGAAGGTTTTTGTGAAAGTATTGATGTAAGTCATTTTTGCTCAATAATTTAATTGAATGATCGATATTTCAGAAAGATAGAAAAATTAAGTTTGAATTACTTTTTGCTGGTGAAATTTCTGAAGCTTTCAAAAGCCGACTTGATACTTTTGTTGATACTGTAATCAAAGAATACCCAAAATTTGGATTATTTATCTACTATCCTGGATTAAATCATGAAAAACATTGGATTTTAAGAAATCGATTTTATACGTTTAATTGATAATTTTGTTGTGAAAATTTTATTTTTGTGGCTGTTTTCAGGATAAACTTTTGTTAAAATTTTATGTTTTTTGACAGTTGCACTTTTAACAAAAAATTAGATGACATCGAAAATACACAAAAGAAAACCCCCATGGTTATAAAAAATGAAGTTGGTATTATGATTCATATGTATGTTGGTTATGAAACAATAAAAAACATACAATAAATGACTGTCCTTTTTTAATAAATACAGATATCATTTAATTTTCATTCTACCTCCTCAAATGAAACATATAAAAAACAAACACTGGAGATTGTTTGCGATTGTAAAAAAGTTGTTCCGTTTTTTACAATGTTCTTGAGATTTTATCTGTTGTGACAAAAAATCGATCTTTGTATTGCCATTATAAAAAGACAATTGCGATTGAGACATTTTTCCCATTTTTTATATCGATCAATAATAGCTTTTTTTCGATTTATTAGGTCTTCATCAAAAAGTGCTGGGAACATAATTTTTTTTCAATCAAGGGCCCATTCATTCAATGGGACACATTTGTTTAAAATCAAAAAATGATCGCTTTGAAAAAAAGCAGCATTGATCGAACTTTGGACTTTCTCTTCCTTCGTTTTCTTCCACTTTGCAAACTTTGCCTAGACCCTTCAGGGTTTCTCACTTTTCCTTCCAATGTTTAAAACTAAAAAAATTCTTTTAATTCTTCATTCTTTAAACAAAGAGAAACACTTTAAATGCTTTTTTCTCAAAAAAAATGTTTCAATAGTGTTTCCACGTGATTTTTTTAGTCTCCCCCTTCCGTGTTGTCCCGCGTGTCACACATCCCCTTTTCTCTTTTTTTTAATCTGCTTTTTTTAAATTTTCACCTGCTTTTTTGTTATTTGTTTTCATTGAAAAAGTATTCATTTTTTTGAATGATGATGAACCTTTTGAACATAATAATATTTAATCCGAGTTTTAATCATATTACTACTTACTTACTTATTTGCCTACTACTTTAGTTACGAAATTATTTTTTTTTCTCACGAAATAATTTAAAACGTTAAAAAACGTGCTTTTTTGAAAGAAGAAGAATGGTTTCTTTAATTATTTAATATCCATTTTGTATGGGAGCTTATTAAACCATTGAAAAAATCTGACTACTTTGAGTTGGTTAAAGCCATATTTAAAACAAATTTTTTTCGGTCATAAGCTTTTCTTTTCACGCTATCGAAAAATAGCAGCAATCAAATTTTTCTTCCACGTGCTTTTAAACAAAAAATAAAGGTGAAATAACATTGCCCATTTTGAAAAATTTTGAATCGCGTTTAATCATGCTTTTTATTTCTATGAATTTTTAGTATTTTAATTTTAATATTGTTGTTTTCAGTTTTTCCTAAATTCTTACAAAAAATATGACCTTTGATGTTACAATTCTGTTATTTGGCCCTGTTCGAGAGATTGCGGGAGTTGATCGAATCCGTTTGAATGTTCGATCCCAAATGACTTCAGCAGAAATTATTCAACAAATTGTTAAGGTAAGCATTTTAAAGGTATACTGTAGATTTAACGTTCGTGCTTTCTTCAAAAAATAAATAAAAAGGGCAATAAAAATTTGCATATTTTCTAAACTTAAGATTTTTCTGAGCCTAAAATATCCATTAGTGATTCCTTACTACTTTTTCAGAAGCATCCCTCTTTGAAACAAATCTCATCAAATTGTGTATTAGCCGTTGGACAACAATACAGACATAATAATGAAAACATTTACCTCGATACTTCCACCGAAATTGCGCTTATCCCACCAATCAGCGGAGGTTAACCACTTTCATCCATGTTATAATTTCCCCTTGTGCATTTTATTCCAAAAAATCTCATTCCAAAATATACATATTATTAAATTTACCATTTATAAAACAATATAATTTACATAAAAACTGACATACTGTAAAGCTCAATGCTGGTTAAAAAGTTTCAATGCAAACAAGAAAAAAATGCCAAAAAAGGAGATCAAAAAATACAAATAAAATAAAGCAAAAATAATCTCACATTAAAGTTTTAAAAATCATACGGTAATAAAGCTTGATAAAAAAGATATTAATTAGTTCTTAATTGATAATCACCATTTTGAGTGATGTAGCGTACCCATGGAAGAGCTTGATAACCACTTTTTTCAATAATTTTAAGATAGCGAACCTAAAACAGAAACTACATTCAAGCCTCGAAAAATATCAAAAAAATTTACTTGAATTCCAGAAGTTGTAAAATACGGTATTTCAAATTTGACCCGAATTGGCCGCTTGCCTTCTTGAATTTCAGATGTTACAGATGGAAGATTGAAATGAGCTCGCATAAGATATTCTTTTCCACCCGGAAAGCTTTTAATTTGCCATACAAATGCATTATCTTCAGGTGTGTACTTTGCAGAACCAATTGCTTGTTTGAATTTAGGTGAATCAGCATCTGACGGAACAGGAATAATAATTTCAACATTATTTGCAGTTGATCTTCTTTTAAATTGTGATTTTGCCTAAAAAATATGAAGAACTTATATGTCATAATTACTACAGTAATCAAACAAACCTTAATCATGTATTCAACTCTTGATCTTGAATATCTTTCAACAACCGCTTCAATCCATATAAGCGGTTTTACGACCGTAGTTAAACGGTATGACATCAATTCAAATTCTCCATCTGGTGGAATAAAGCTAATAGTTCGATCATTTTCAAAACGGGATAGCCGAACACATTGATGAAATTTGATATCTTCCAATTCAACGGATTTATTAGTTTTACCCCCTGCAACGCCTATATAACTCTTTAATATTTTGATTAATTTAAAATTTTGAAACAGAAGAAAGCAAAAGAAGCTAATGGGTTAAAAGCGTTAGTTTCATCTTTCTCAATTACTCTGTTAAGTGCAACAAAAAAAACAAAGCAATAAATGCAATTGCGTAAATACTTACGACCACTTGCTTCAAATTGTACTTTATCATTGAGGCCTAGACGAAGTTCAGGCATTCCAGAAAGATATACTCTCATTTTAACAGATCCAACAATTTCAGATTGTAATACTGTTCCATTTGCAGATGCCAAAAGATGTACAGATTCAATAACATCAAGAAACACTTCGTTCTTTCGATATTTAATTCCTTCACCTCTCCATGATACAGCATTTGTTACAGCCATTGGTGGTCTCGGGGCTTCAAGTTTATTTCCTTCTTGGGTAATGTATTCACGTAAAATTTTTCCATCCGTCTAAAAGTTTACTTAAATTATTTAATTTTTCAGTAAACAATAAATTTACCGTTTGTGGATAGCCAAAATCCATCATTTCATCAAGAAGTTCATAAATAATAACAAAATTATCCCGAACAGATTCTTCTTCAACATCTTTAAAATATTCACCAAAGACTTCAATAATTTTGAATAGAAATGATTGAACTAATGCAACATTGACATTCTTTCGTGAAACAGATACAACTGAAAAATGAATTATAAATACCGTAATTTTCAGCTAAAATTAGAAAAACTTTAAAATTTATGTATGAAATAAACTATTTTATTTGAGTGAAATATTTTTTAAAAGTTTCATAAAGTATTTGCAAAAAATCTTATTTCAAATATCAAAAAGGTGTGTTTTTGCAAATTCTTAAATTTTAATCTTTACGCTCGTGTAAGCTTTACAAACACACCTTTTCTACGGTTCAAGTCTGAAGTGCATAATCATTCATACAGCCTTTTTAATCATCTTAAATATAAAGTTTGCATTATCCGCTATTTTTTTATTCATCTTTTACGTTTGAAAAAAGAAAGTGAAGTTTACTCCCACAAAAAAATCTTTTGCCACTCCTTATCAAAATGTTTCTCCGTTAACCACCACTATCATAAAAACTGACTTCCTTTTCTTGTTTATTACTACTTGCGAGAGTTCAAAGAATGTAAATTTTAGCTTCATTTTGGTAATTAAAAAGGATTTGTTCCAAACTGCTATCACAAGAACGGTCACTTTCTATTTTTTTTCTCGTTTTTGGGGTTATTAAAACAAGGTCATCAAAGATTTTAAATCTACGAGAAAAAGGATTAGCAGGTTTAATTCTTATCAAATATGAGCATGAAACTATCCTGAATCTTTTTTCTTCACCATTTTCTGTTATCAATGCCAATAAAACAAAGGAAACTTTCAGCATTTTTCTTCATTTTTTTTCCTTTGGTCGAAGCAATTACCTTCCAGAGCATAAGAATTGTTTCTTATCGTGTGGTTTTCTTTTTTCTATATTTTTATTGCAGTGAATTGTTTTAGAGCTTTGACAAGGTAGTAATTATGTTACCTTCCTACTGTTTATGATGTATAAATTTAACTTTTGGCTGCTTAATTAATCGCGAAATTATCATTCAGTTTTCCTATTAGATCTAACATTGCTTTTTGCAGGTAATATTAGTTACTACTGAAAGAAGTCAAACAAGCAAAATGGTTGCAACATCGTTTGAACCTCATCATCACCACCATCATCATTATCATCAGAGTGAACCAAAAATGAATGACATTTTTGAACAAACTGTAATCGTGGATAAGCCGCTTTCAATCCACTTTTATGATAATCTAAAAGAAGTAACAATCGATGCTGAAATTGTTGTTGGTCGTAAAGGTATTGTTGAGGAAGTTGTTCCATTAGAACAATGGGCTACTGTTATCAGTGAAACATATACCGAAATACCAGAGGAAGAAGAATGGGTTATCGAACCTGAAGAAGTTGTTTACACAGTCGTAAAATGGGAAGGAATTGAAGGAGGTGAAAAGCATATCATTGAAAATAAAAAATGGACTGAAGTTGCTCATACTCCTCCAATTCATACAAAACATCATATCTCTCCTTTAACTGGTCTTGATACAGAACATCATGAAAGAACCAATTTTTCATTTTCAACCGAAGATATTCATAACAAAAAATCAGGATCAAGCAATAATTTTGAAAGCAACAACAAAGTCATCTTTGAAAAACCCCATGATTCAGCTGCAACTGAAACAACCTGGCATACCAGCCATCATCAAAGTACCACAGCCACCCATCAATCATCTGATTTGTCTAACGGTGTCACAAATGGTGGCATGAATGGATATGCTCATGAACATGTTCATCAAATTGAACACAATGATGAACCACTTGGAACTTGGCATACAGTTCAAAGTCCAGTAGAACATAATGCAACACGATACAATGATTCATCTTTAGTTAACTCCTATAAAACTGAAGAACAAACATGGCAAAAAACCGTTCATGTAAAACAAATTGCACAAACATACCATCATCATGAAAGTACTCCAATACCTCCAACGCGAATTCCAAAGCCAAGAACTTCATCAAGTGAATATTCATTCACTTCTGAATCTCCAAAACATGTTACAAACAATGGAGAAACAAGAATGGCAACACAAAAAGTTACCCTTAAAAGCAACGGCAATACTGTATTCAGCGGTGGATATTCTCCTCAGCCATCCCCTCCAGCAGTTCATCACCAATTTATTGCTGCAAAACCTGCTTGTCATAGTACTTTTATGACCTCATATACCAGCAATTCACCTGCTTCAAGTCCAGAACATATAAAATCTCCTCCCCGAACACCAGGAACTCCAGAAAAGATTACATGGCGCCGAACACATGGAAATCAATATGTGCGGGAAACAGTTTCAACAAACAATTCCAAATAAAATCCAACAAAAAATATTCATTATTTTTACCCCTGCCATTATTATATCAAATTTATCCGACTTCTTTTTATTATTTTGAATTTTTGTATAACAAAATAAATGTTTATCTAAGACTTTCTCATCGCCAAAAAATTAATCTGAAAATTAATTGCTTTCTTCTGTCATTTTTTAAAGATTTTAAATGCCGTAACAAAAGATCAACAATCTCTGTTTTTGGCAAGTTTATTTTTTCGTTGAATAAATGCTACTCAAATGAGGTTATGCAACGATGAGGACTTGACCTGAGCTTCCGGACGAATGACACTCGAGTGACCTGTTGCGAGGGAGAAAAACGGCCCCCTATTGTGAAAAAATAAGTTATAAAGATAAATAACTGCTGTCCTCAAAAAAAACAGATTCAATTGCAATTTTCAAAATAAGCAGAAAACAATAAATACAGGTTTCTCAAATGGACTCATGGTTAGTATGAAAGTAAAAATTTCAAGTGTTTACCTTTTCAAAATTTTAACTACCCATCAATTTTTTTTTCAAGTACTGTAGTCGATAAAAAAAGAAACTTACTGTAGATATTGTTATATTTGACAAAAATGAAAGTAGCATCCGGATGATCAATAATTGGTGCAATTTGGCCTTCTTCTTCCATATCACCCAAAAGTGGAACAAACTTATCAATCACTGACATGTCAATATCTCCACGATAATTTCGTGATATTATCGGCTTAAAAAAGATAAGTCATAAACGATGCAAAAAAACATAATTTTAAAAGATCTTGTTTATTCGAGTTTTTGTTTCACAAGCAGATTTAAAAAACACAAAAAAGACATTGGTACAAAAATTACATAGAACACAGACGACAAAACTTGAAAAGAACATCACAAACAAAAATAATACAAGTTTATAGACTGAACATTTTAAGTCATCAGATTCAATTAAGCAAAAATTAACTACAGTATACTTTTAAAATATGAAAATTTAATTTTAAAAAAGTTATGTACGTTTTTTGGTTCAAAATGCAAGGAAATGATAAAGCTAAGATTGACTACAGTAAACTTGGAAAAAGAAAAAACTTATGAACAAAAAAGTGATCTACCATCTTCTTGAATTACACGGAAAAACATTTTGATTATTGGCATTCTTCTCAGCAGCTAAAGCTTCTCTCAATTCTTCTATCACTGATTCCAACTTTTTCTTTTCAGCTTGCAACTTTTCAACCTGCAGTTTCAATTCTTCTTCCCGTTGACGTCGTTTTTGTCGGCTTACTTGAGCAGCTTTATTGTTACGCTCACGACGAGCTTTACTTTTCTTTTCCTCTTCAGGTGATTTAAAAGTTTTCAAAGGTAATTTTACAACTGGAGGAGGAGGAACAAAAGGTTTTTCAGAACCAAAATGGGATACGGTAGGATGTTCATCAAGCTTTGAACAATCAAATGATGGATATTGCTGCGGGAAGGAATATGGATTATAAAATGATGGAGTATTTTCCATTTGATGAAAAAAGTCATTTGAAATATGCGGGAATTGAAAGGGTTGAGAAGCAGATGGAATAAAATGCCCCGAAGGCAGTGGAGTTTGATGTAACATACTTGAACTTCGTTGCTGCTGTTACAAATACCTTTAGGGAAAATATATGTTCAACAACACAATACAATAAAGATTTTTAACACCTTTTTCAATACTAACAAGCTTATTATTACGCAAGAAATCCACAAAACAACTGTGATGAGTTGAAAAACAAAAGTGGCAGGTGCATTTTTTTGGCCGTGGCACGCCTCTTAGAGGTCATAAAAACCGATCTTCCAAAGATAAACAGATGCAAGTGACCGCCTACTGAGCGCAAGAAAATCGAAGGGGTCAAAAAATATATGTTGAATAAGACAGAGAGATAGAGAAGGAAAAACACCTGGATTTATGTGTTTTACGATTATTTTAAGGTTCCAAAAATATAAAATAATAAAAATTTTTACAAAGAATTTGAAACAAAAACTCGAATAAATAAGAATGGATTTAATATATCCAATAGAAAAATAGTAAGAAAAAAATAACCAACCTTTCCCTTCAAATCAAGAATAAACAGTGCTGAACATGCCATGATTGAAAAAAACAATATGTATAGCAATGGATGAGATTCAATTACCTGTAAAATGAATTTTCAAACAATGGTATATTAAAATTTTATGACAAAGGAGATCTATACAAGTCCACGTAAACAAACAGAAGAAACACAATGTCAAACAAAAGCCAAAAAGCTGCTGCTTCAATCAATATACAAAAAATGGTTTGTACAGATCCATCGTGTACTGTATTCTTCTGAATAAGCAAAACAATAAGATAACTGTCATTATCAAATTATAATTTGATAAGCACGAAAGAAAATCAAAGAAGAAAACCGATAAGAAAAAAAAAGTTCAAAAAAATTCAACACAAAAAATTTTTTGTCGCAGAAAAAATTCATAAAGTTTTCGTTATAAGAAAAATTCTATGATTTCCAAGGAAACCAAATTTTTTTGCAAAAAAAAGAAACACATCGAATTTTTTTCCAGAAAAAACCAGAAAAACGTGAGACAAAGTGTGGCAAAATGTTTATGAACGCCATGTGTAAAACAGGCTTTCGAAAAAAAACGAAAAGACTTTTCTTTTGTTCTTTTTAAAAACGAAAGAAAACGAAAAATCTCACATTTTTCTGCCGTCGTTTCGATGTGGAAATTGGATTTTTCATTGAAAAAATTTTGATTCTTTGCTTTGTATTTTTATGTTAGATTTGTAAGTTTGGATTTAATTTTTTAACAAAAAATGGCATTTTTTATCAATTTACAATAGACAACAATTTATACATGTGTCATATTAAATAGAAGAAGTCTTTTTGGGGAATGATATAAACAAAAGCTTTTCCAGAAGTGATCTTTTTGTTTATGCTGATGATAAAGGTTAGGGAAAGCCAACAAATAGTAATAGTTATTAATAAGACAGCAGGAATCATGTAACTACTCGGTTAGACAGTTCAACGACAAAACAAAATACAAGACATAAAAAGGATGACAGAATAAAATAGGAGAGAGTAAGGGTGGATGAGGGCCCAATTTCAAGATGCAAAGGCCCTGCCTTAAGAAATTTTTTTTTTGAAAAAATTTTGACCCCGACGTGATTTGAACACGCAACCTTCCGATCTGGAGTCGGACGCGCTACCGTTGCGCCACGGAGTCATCAAAGAAGGCCGCCATAAAATAGTTTTTCTAGTTGGGTCCTAATATTTAAAGCCCGTTTGACAGGGAAGACACAAAAAATGCAAAGGCAGAAGAAAAAGAACGCAAAGAGAGAGAGCTCTTTTTTTTCTTTTCATTTCAATGTCAAAAAGAAACAAGACAATTTATAAGGGACACTATGAGCATGTCTCGCTGCTTTTTAAACGAGATCTATCCGATTGTATAGCCCTATGGCAGTTATGCATAACCCCAAAAAATTTCCGGTGAATAGGCTACTGTTATGCAAATTTATGGAATTGAAATTCGACAAATGTGCGTGAAACAGGGGTTTTTAAAAATCCACGGGTCGAAAATTTTACAAAAACCCCTGTTTTACGCACATTTGTCGAACTTCAATTCCATAAATTTGCATAACGGTAGCCCATTCACCGGAAATATTTTGGGTTTATTCATAACTGCCATGGTGCTTGCTAATGGGAAGTCTTGCTCAAAAAGCGAGCGCGAGACATGTTTATAGTGTCTCTTATTAGGTGCTTTTTCATTGCGGCTTTGATGATTAACTTAATTTTAAAACATGAGCAAAAATGATACAGTACATAATTGACTTTTTTTGTTAAAAAAATTAAAATCATCCAATACGATTTCTTTTAAAATGATGCTAGAGAATTGAAACTTTATCAATATGGTAAATTTGAGTTCAAAAATAAGAATGGACTAGGTTACAAGCCCCAAAAATGTCCAGGTTGCGAGTTACAGTAACCCATCTACCGTATCCGGGAAAAGCCAAAATTTTTAAAGTTTGTGAAAATCGCTGTTGAAATTAAAAATGAACTCAAAAATGTCATAAAGTTAAATTTTCAGAATTTTCGGAGAAGTTTTAATAAAACTGCGCCGATCTAAACTTTTTCATTTTGCCAAAAAAGAAGAATCTTTATTTATAATAACGCAACTTCTTTCCCAAAAACACTGTAATTCGTATTGACACAAGAAAATAATGCTTCACCTAATATTGCACACCTTAGACTAACAATGATTGAATATGATTACTGTAAAAATAAAAAATGAATTTAAAAAGTTAATACGTGCAAGCCGATATATAGATGACATTATAAATGAGTAATTAAAAAATTAATAAAATCGATGAATTTATTTAAATGTTTTAAGGTATACTAATTTTAAATCAAACATTCCTGAATTATTAAACTACAAATTTAATATCTTCTCATGTAAGATCATTGAGTAATAAAGAAAATTTTATAAAAGCTTCAAAGAACATCGAAAAAATAGTTATACCTAACAAATTACCCTATAAACGAAGTTCAAAAATACCGTAATCGAATTCTACTTAAACACAAGTACAAAAACAAAATTTAATTACAAAAAAAGATTAAACGTTTTTACTCTCCCCTTTTTTCAAAAAACATCTATAAGAAAATTTACAAAAGCCAAAAAACTTGTATGCAAAAATAAACACGTATTTATTTCATAAAAGTTCGATCTGAATATGCAACACTCAAAAATTTCGAATCACATTCATTGTTACATTCAGGAAAGTAGTATCCATTGTCGACAAGATCACGATGTGATACAGATGACGACGGACGAGATGATAAAGATTTGGTTGAGGGCTTTGAAGTTTGATCATCACCAACAAGAATAGTTAAAGCACGGGTTTGACATTTTAGCATTTCCAAATCTTGAATTGAAGTTCCTTCACAATCGACTGTTCTTGTCAGAGTTTCATTCATATTAAAGGAAGTTCGTGTGAGAGAGAAACCTTGAAAATTTTCATGCCGATTCACTTCATCACAATATCTAAAAAATAATAACTAAGTATTTTAACAAAATACTAAAAACATACACTTTAGCGCGTTGTCGAAGTCGTTCATCACCAAAAATAACTTTCAAAGTAAAAACATGATTCTTTTTTACCGAAGTTGCCGATACCAAAGATTGCATAGACATTCGACGCAATTCATTAATGTAATTCTCAGGAGCTTTTACAGTAATAACCTAAAAATTATTATAAATAGTTATAAGATAAAATATTTTAAAAAAACATACCGATTTTGAAGAACTTTCAGGATTTTTTGATTCTAAACAAAATGATTGTGGTGATACTGTAACGCTTCGAGCTTCGGATCCATTAGCATCAAAGGCAGCAACATGAACAAAAGCAGTTCGATCCCCATAATTTTCAACTTCAAATTCAAATGTTAATAAATTTGGTGGAGCAAATCGATAAACACCATATACAGGAAAATATGAAAGGTATCGTTTTTCATTGATTTTTACATCACAAGTTCCACCGTATCCATACAATTTATGCTTGTAAGTTTTCCCAGAACTTGCAACATAAAATTGGACATAATCATGAAATTTGACGCATTTGGTTGGTGCAAAGACAACACTAAATTCATGAGAACAATGTGGATGAATTTGAACTGCGTGAGTTGTAATAAGCTAAAAATTAATTAGAAAAATATAAAATTAAATTTATGTAAAAAAAGACAAACTTTAAATGAATTTGTTGAATTACGATTTCTTAAATTTGGAATAATTTCTATGAGATGTGATAACTCATTTCGAACGTAAATCTTTGATTCAACTTCTTCACCAACAGCAACAAAGCCCCAATGTGAAAGTGGCGCAGGTTTAATTGCAATTTCAACTGCAGAATTTGTTGAACTTGATGGTCGACTGGAAATAGAATCTCGTTCATGTAATGGAGCAAGGGTTGGATGGAAAAAATTAGTTTGTCGAAATTCAGGTTTATTTGGATTTGAGGTTGAAAGTTTTGATGATTTAATGATGGAAGAATTTTTTGCATCTCGATTCTTTTTAAGATCACTTAGAAGAATTGAAGTTTTTGGAAGTCGTCTTGCATATGATGGTGGAGCTTTTTGAACAAAATTTCTTGCAATATCAATTGAAGATTGTTCCATTTTAACCTGAAACATATGATTCAAAGTACTATATATCTTATATCACATTAAAACCCGCAGTAATTTTCTATATTTTACTACACATATCAAGCCACAAGATCAGAATCCCCCAAAATATGTGCCCAAAAAATATAATCCCACAACATTATAAAAACTTACATCCTTGATGAGCCAATTAACTTTTGTATTTGAAAAAGTTGAAGATTCATTTTGATAATTATTTTGCGAGATTTCTTGAATCGCCGAAACTCCAGCATTAAAGCTACGAGGAAAACGTCCAGCTGAAAAATGTACAACTATAATCACTTATATTGCAATTGCTGTAACTCACATATTGGAGTTGATGTAAGCGGTTTTGAGGTTTGAGATGGAAGAGAGACTTTTGTAATTTCCAAACTTGCAGGAGTAGGTTCCCATGAATGAACTGCTTCGGATTCATGTGTAACATCAGGACGAGGACGAAAAAGATTTCGTTCATGGCAATCTTCTTCTTCAGCTTGAAAAACTTTTTCAACATCGTCTAAAAAGGAAGATTTAATTGCTTGAAGTACAGAATGTAATAAGAAAAACATACCAAGTTTCCCAAACGAATCTGATCCAAAGCTAATAGAATGCTTTCGAGTTTTATTCGTTCCTGTTGCAGGTGTTGGAGCTTGAGTTCTTTCTAAAATATCAAGTTTTTACAGTGTAACAATTGCAGAGGAATTCCTTACCAGTAATTTCATCAGAATCTTTGTCATCAGTATGTTGATGGGAATCTAAAAATATGTCCTTATTAATAGTATTCAATGTACATATAACTTACATTGAGAATAATTAGTACGAGATTCTTCAGTTATCGGATCCAAATTTGATTCTCGAATATTTGATTTTTTTATTTCACTGGAGGGTGGAGGGAGATTCTCTTGATCTTCGTAATCTTCATCACTCCAATCTCCGTTACTAAATTGATCTTCTTGAAGGGTAACCTCTACAAAAGTTCACAACTGTTATTTGCAATGTTAAAACCCAAAATTAAACATACCAACATCAGTTTCATTTTGAGCCATCTTTCTTCTTCTTGTTGTTATATTTTCGTTTTTAACAGTAATAATTTAGTGAAGATAGATTGGAAACGAGTTTCATAAAAAAATGATAAAAAAATGAATGAATGAATACTTTTTTTATTTGACGGAAAAGATAAAAAAGTAAACACAAATTTTTTTCGAAAATTTTCAAAGCCGCTTAAATTTTTTTTTGAATCGCTGCAGGAAAAAAGAAGCGCAAAAAAGGTTTAACAAATTTTTAAAATTTTAAACTTTTTTAACATTAGCTGAAACAAAATCAAATAATTCAACACAAAATTAAATATGTTGAAGAATTTAATTATTGTTCTTTTTCACTGTTTTTCCACTGATGAGCAGCTACGAGCTACAGTATCCATAGTTTGTTAAATTCATTATTACTTGTCAGTGGATATTGGTTATGGCCTAGTTTAAGTATTGTAGATTTATAAATAGTTTAAAAATTAGTAAATTTTGAAAAGCAAATTCTTGGAGAATAAAATTATAAGCAAAAGCAATGTTTTAGAAAATAAATTGCATCAAAAAAATTAATCTATAAAACGAAATCGAAATTTTCGATGTTTATCTTTCACAATCAACAATGATATTCAATAATCTTGTGTTAAAAATGTGGTTTTTATAAAATTAGAACAGATTTAAAGACCTATAATTTCTTGTTTTTTCAATTTTACAGTATCCAGCACCTACGGTACCTGTTTAAACATTTATGCAAATGTTTGTTAGCTGCACAATTTTGCTATTCACCAACAAAACTTTTGTCCTTTTTATATATTTTTTTGTTAAAAAATATCAAAAAACAAACAAAAAACTTTTATACTTTTTTTATAAATAAAAAAAAGTGGGGACATAAGTGTGGCCATTTTTGGACATTGAAAAAGGCCTGCCCGTTTTTCTATTATTTGAATATGGACATTTTTTGTATTAAAAAAATAAAATACAAAAAAACCGAAAATGGCCACACATAGTTTTTTTTGAGGAGGAAAAAAATCCCCGTCAAACAAATTTTTTGATTTTTTTTTCTTCCTTTTTTGGTATATTTGAAAGTGAGAGACAACTGGTGCCAGTCGACTGTCACTTGCTAGGGGATTGTGGAAAAGGGGGATTGGTTTTGAATTTTTATTGTTGTTTCACTTTTGTTCATGTGTCCCTCAACAATTTATTTCACTTACTTATTTTTGTAACAACTTTTAATTTTTAGCCAACGATATATCCCTTTAGGATTGTCCAGATATAACATCGGGGTTTTTTTGAAATTCTGGAATTCCTCTCTTTCTTCTTCTGAATTCTTCCTTTGATCTTTGCCGCTTTTACAGTTTGGCTAATCAGAATCCTCAAAACACCCGATGCCATATTTGAACAATTTCATTTGGTTTTTGGCAACACCGAATCTAAATATTATTCTAGGGCTCAAATGTGTATTGCAATCATGGATATCAGGGTCAATTCAGAAGCTATATATTTGATCAAAAACATCAGCCAAATTTTATTTAATAGGGAGAAGGAACTGTTTCGAAGGGATGTCTTTGATCTTATGCCGGCGACGTTAAAGATCAGTGGATTCTTATAATTATGGAGAGGGCATGTGCTCGTGGTACCCCACCTTGCCCCTGTATTTTTCTTCGATTTGATATAGTTCATAGTTAGTGCTAATTTCAATGGTTTCAGAAGTCTAAAATATTTTAGTCATGGAATTTAGTCTATGAAACTTCTTACATTTTTAACCCCCAATGAATGAAATTAAAATTAAAAGCAGCACATTTTATTGGAAAAAAAGGATTTTTTTAAAAATAAAAACATGAAGGCCAAGGTCAATTTGATTTTTCTCTTTTTTCACCTACATTCTTCCTTCCTTCTCGATTCCTCTCTTTTTTTGAGAGCGGGTATCGGCTGCTACTTTTATTTGAAATAAAAAAAGTTTCACTACTACCACTAAAAAATTTTATTTTATCCCGATTTTCAAATTGTTATTTACTATTTTCGATTTTAAAATAAAATTTTAAAAAACAACTTTTGCCTTTCTTTCTTTTTTCCTTTCCGCGCCAGCTTTTCTCGTCTCTTTTTTTCTGATTTTGATTTTTTTGGGATGTTGGATGACCGTGTTTTGTTGGCAAATATCGGCTGGAAATAAAAATAACAATAAAGAAAGAAAAAAAAGTCGGGAGAAAGGACGTCCTCGCCCCTGACCTCCATTTTTTAGATTTAGATTCGGCGCCGCGAAAAAAAAGGCAACAACAATAAAAATCAAAGGAAAGAAAAAGTGGATCCGAGATTCAAGAAAAAAAAGAGAGAATCGGAAGGCGCTCTTATTCTTGGGGCTGTTACTGCCGTTGCCGCTGCTGCCAGCCATCCCCAGAAGGAAGAAAGAAAGCCTTCAAATTTTAAAAAAATTAAAAAGGGAGAAGAAATTAAAATTGAGAGTAAATCACTTTTTTTTTCTTTCATTTTTATTACCCGATGATATTTTTTCACGGAGATTTCAGATTTCAGGGAGACGGTAGCAGCAGCATATTTGTGCAATATTCAGAATCTTCTTCTTTTTCCGATTGATAATATTTTGATAATGTACTTTTATGGAATAGTTACAGTACCCTTGAGTAAACGTTTTCTTCTGGCCAATCCTGAAAATCAGGATCTTGTTGGAGCTGTTATTGTCTTGGAATCGGCTTTTTTGATATTTTTAAAAAATTTTAAGGATTAAAAATACAGCTCCTAGAAATCCCTGATTTTCAGGTTTGACTGACTGTTACACAAAGGGGTCAGAATCGGAATTAGTTGTGGAATCCAAAAGCGGCTTTTTGTCTTTGATGTTTTAGGAGGACTTCAAACTTTAAAGCCAGTATCGAAGTAGGCTCTTCACAATCAAAAATTGGAGTCCCAGAAACATTGTTTTACCCTGATATTTAAAATCCTTCTTTTCCATGATAATAATTTTTAATGGACTTTTCTCTCCTTTTTTCATTTTTCCAACTTTAGAAGACACCCATCTAAAATCCAAATCCATCATTGAGAAACAAAAAAGTGTGCCATATAATTTTTGTTTACCCTTTTTTCCATTTTTTTTTGATTTTCCTTTGATTATTATTATTTTTCACAAATGCGCCTCTCTTTTTACGCATCTTTTTTTCTTTCATTTTTCGAAAAAAAAAGAAATTTCTCCGAAAACTTTTTTGTTTTGCCCTTGAATAAATTTATATATTTTGATTTTGAAAAATAAAAGGTACTCATAATTTTTATATTTTTGTTGCGTGAACTTCGACGCCGACAACAATATCGGCGGTGGCGAGAATGATGGTTGCCAAAAATAATAAATGTTTGTGGGTTTTGAGAAATAATAAAAATTTTATTCAAATTTTTTTATTACATGTTTTTGTTGATTTTCACTTATTTTAGCGGATTGTTTGATTTTGATGCGCAAAGATTTTACAAGTTTTCGATTTTATTTTTGTTGGATTGTGTTTGTTTGGAGGTTTGAATTAACGGGAATTTGGAATTGTTGTTTTGATTTAAGTTTGAAACAGTTATTTTTAGCTGTATGATTTCGAAAATTGAAAAGTCAGTTTTCAGTTTCATGTTTCAAAGGTTGTTATAATTGTGTGATTACTGTAAGACAAACAAAGAAAACAAAATGGCATAATTAATGGTAAAACATTTTCGAATTTTCATATTCAAATTTTCGTTGGATTTTAATTTCAAATTTTAACATTTCAGCATTGAAATTTCGATTTTTACAATCTAAAAATTTAAATAAAAATAGCTAATGACAGATTTTCAAATGTTTCGAATTTAAATATTTCGATTTTCCATTTTTTTTGACAAACCACAGGTTTCACTTTTTTGAACTTTAAAAATTCGTGCATTTCTGTTTCATCTTTGATAACAAGTCTCCATCAAAAGATTACTGTATTCCAACTTTCACTGTTTTTGTTGAAATAATTTTTTCATATCTGCAGATTTTCAGTCTTCTCACTTTCTTATTTTCGCTTAACCTTGTCCTATATAAATATAACATTATTCTACCTACCGTAACCCTTCTTTTGTAAAAGTATTTTCCATTTTTTGTGAATCTCTTTTTCACACTACTTTTTGTTTCTAAAATCCATTCAATTGTTTTATGGCGAATTTTCTGATATATATGAACCTTGAAAACTTCAACTTCATCTTCTTCTTCCAACAACAACAAAGATGAAAATGAAGACTGCTTCCAAATCATTCATTTTCTTCCTTCTGATGACATCCCCTTCTTTTTTCTCATTTTTTCATTGCGTAACAACTTTCTTTCACAGAGAAAGAGAGAGATATTTGAAATCTTCTTTTTTCATGTTTGTTTTTTTCGATGTTTTTGATATTTTTTTCTCAATTGAAGAAGAATTGCACAATGAGTCATGTTGAAATAATCGGAAATCATCATCACATCACCTTCCATCACATGTTTATTGTTTATCTATGATGGTGACTTCAAAAATGGAATATGTCCAAAATGTTCACTTTTAACATGTTTATACGCGTATATGAAATGGAAAATGGTTATGTGACCATTGCATAAATATACATGTAAGATGTTGTTGTTGTCCTGAAACAAGTTGCTTTCATGTTTACGTGTTTTTTCCCTGTTTTGAAGTTTTGAATCAATTAAATTCAGGTTGGTTTTGTTTTATTTTGTTTTGTTTTGCTTGAATGGCCGTTTATGGAAAGCTTTTAACATTTTTGGGGCAAAAATTGCATGTTTTTATTTGTGAATTTGTTTGTTTTAATTCAAGAATTTTTACTAATACGATTCCGATATCTAAAAAGTTTCAGATTCTGTTAACTTAGATTCTGAGATGACCAACGTTGATTCCGAAATCCAAATTAGGAATTGTCCAGATCTTTTGTAATGTCTTTCCTTTGATCTTTTGCCGCACATCAAAGTGGCATACTAACTGGCTACCCTTATCCGATAGTTTGTATAAAGTAACATCTGGGCATCCCTCTTGTTTTTAACCGTATTTTGATTTTACTAATTTGTCTCATTACCGTAATTATTTGCCTCAAACCGCTTTATTTTTGTTCTAACATTGTTGCTTTAGTTACTGTAACTTTTATTTTTCTCTAATCTTTCCCTTTTTTATTTTTTGATAAACCCTTTTTATGTACAAATTTACTTTTTCTTTTCTCAGATTTCTCAATTTCATTGTTCTAAAAACTGTTTTGTTTAACTTTGTATTACTGTATATATAATTTTATTTTTAATCTGTATTTTACTTTTTTTTCTGCAACCCAATCCATCATTTAAATATATTGCCATTAATCGCTTTCAATATTTCTTTTTTTTTACTTTCCCATAAAAATGAAAGCTTCTAAAATGAAAGTTGAGCTTTTATGTTTTTTTGGTTCTCTTTGGTTTTCTCTAAAAAGTATTAATTTGTTTATCCAATGACTTTTCTGTAATCGATCCTTCTTGAATTTTTGGAACAAAGTGAAAATTATATTTTTGTACACTTTTTTTGTAGCATTTGCATATACGGTTGATGTACAGTATCCTTGTACTAATAGAAATACGGTATCTTTGTAGGGTTCTAGCCTAAAATTTGTAGGATACAGTATTTTTGTGTTTTGTTTTATTTAGTTTGAAAATGTTAGTTTTTGGATTTTCTTTTTTGGATCTAGACTTTACCCTTTTTTCTACTACGACCACTTAATCCTTAAAAATCTTGTCTGATTTTTTTATATATAAAAAATAAGTCCTTTTTTACATAATATTGAGGTCAGTGTTATTCTTCTTCGTTTTTTCGAAGAAAAAAAGAATGAAAATGTTTTTTTCAAGTTCAACCGAAAAAATATAATTGTGTAATTTTAATGGATTTCCTTCCTTCTTTCTTTTTTTTGAGGACAACAATTTTTTATGGATTCGGTACTACTTGATTTTGGATGTTGTTACTATTTTAAGAATTTCAAAAAAAATTGGGTTGAATTTTTTCTTGGATTTTTGAACCAAGAAAAATATAGAAGTTCCAAGTAGGAAGTAGAAAAAATGAATAAGTGTCCTGGAGAACAATAAATGAAGAAAGAAGTTTTTTTGAAGGAAATTTTTGATTCTGAAGTTCCTTTGGAACTTCAGCTTAAAATGATCAAAGTAAAATTAATGAATTTAACTGTAAGCAGCTTTCTGATCATTTTGAAATAAATTTTTCAAGTCTACTTGCTTTAGCAAATTTGCATAAATACAAATTTTATGCAAATTTTGCAAAAGCTACAGCAATTTTATCAGATATGTCAGTTTCTTATCGGTTAATCAAAAAGTAAAAATGTGATAAAAATGCTGACGCAAAAATCGTCATCGTTTATACCCCATTCTTTTTCTTATTTATTAAAAGCTATTAAAAGCCAATGATTGATAATAAAACTTTCAAAGCTAAAAAAGGCTTTTTGGGGATAGATAATAAATAAATATACTTTTACCCAAAAAAAACTTTCAAACAACCAGTTTTTGTTGGACACATTTCCGTAGAAAAGAGCCATATCCTTCTTTTTTTTCTGTTACCTTTCAATTTTTTTTGAAAGAGAGAAATCAAATTTAATCTCTTCTGGAAAAATAAAACCCAAAAAAAAAACAGGTAAAAATCTTGATCTTCTTAATCTCCCATTATCCATATCCGAGAAATCATACTTAGTTTTTTCCATAAAAATTGAAAAACTTTTTCTTGAACTTGTTTCAAACTTTGTTTTTTTTATCTTCTTTTATCCGGTATTGCATTTAAAAATGATTCAAAAAAAAGTTGCAATCTCGGATAAAAAAATTGAAACTTGATGTATCACTTTTTTTTTGATTTTCTCGAAAAAATTGAAACTTTTTTTTGGGTAAAAATCGCCGTTGTATTTTTTTCATTTATTTTAAAAGTGTCTGATCTCTCTTTTTTTGCATTTCTCCGGAGACATCAGACGCCGACATCTTTTCTCCCAAAAAAAAGAAGAAGAATGTGACGAAGCATGTTTTTTTTGGTGATGACGATTTCATGGACGATGTTGCTGTTGGAGATTTTTATGATGAGCGAGACATGTCTATAAATGGATTTCATATATCCCATCTATATCCCCTTCTTCGATATCGCAGATTCTGTTGCTTTCTTTTTTTCTACTGGTTGACCATTGTCCATTTTTCCTTTTTCTTCTTACATGTTTTTTCTTTCACTAGTGCTTCGACATCTATCGGCTGCTACTTCTGATGATGACGATTTCAGTCATATTTTCTCTCTCTCTTCTTCTCTTCTCTGTTTTTCTATGATTCTGGATCAAAAACTTTTTTTTCATTGTTCTCTCTTTCATTTCAAAATGGCAAAAAAATGAAATGTTTTCTCTCTTCTTCTTTTCCCCCTTCAGGGTCCCAGCCCTGCCTGCTCAGCCGGCCCAATCCCCAGCAGAAACAAAGAGTAAAACATGCTCAAAACCTGTTTAATACCTCTCTCTTTTCTTTTTTTCAATTCAATTTTTTTTGACCACATCAAAAAAATTATATGTATTTTTTTGTTGGTGTCCGAATCAGAAAAAAATGGACTTGGCTCCAGTTGTATCAAAAAATAGCGAATCCATTTAATATCATCATCATCAAAGTTGTTGTTGTTCATTGATGATGAGAAAAAAAGAGAGAGAAAAGCGAAAAATATGAGTTAAACAAGTATAAAACTTTTTTCTCTCTCTCTTTTCCATGTTGCTATATTTATGTTGTCCTCTGGGGGGGGGGGGGGGGTATTAAATAAATATGGTATTTATTAGCATTTTTTAAGTTGGCTAATCCGAGTGTATGTTTTTTTTGGGAATGAAAAGAAGATATCAGGTGTGTGGTCAAACATGTTTAATTTTGTTTTTTTTAATATTTGTTTTTTGTCGTTGTTGTGATTTTTACGGTGTTTTAATTTGTTTTATTTTCTTGGACGCATTCTTATTCTACAGTAAAATTTTTCATGTTTATTTGTTTTTTTCTTCCCATTTTTCAACTTTTTGACAATTTCTTTAACCTTGTTTAACATTTTTGCAAACCCTCACTACAGTATCCTATATTAGTAATATAAATTTTAACATTTCACAGATTCTTTTTAAAATTCTAATTACGTTTTTCTACATGTTGAGTTATTAACAAATATAGTTTAACTCCAGATAGATTACTGTAACCTTGTTTTTATTTACTTTTTAGCTTTAGCTGCTTTTTGGTTTCTGTTTTATGGAATTTTGTATTTAAATTCTTCTATCCTATGTAAAATTGCTTTTCCACTTTTGAGCTTAATTACAGTATATTTTTAAATTTTCCTAAATTCCATTTTTGCTTATCACCACCATTAAGGACACCAAACTGCTTTCTTTTCTTCTTCACTTTTTATCTTTCTTTCAAATGTGTATGTACATTAACAAAAGTAAATCGAAAAAGTGAAGATAAAAGTTTTTCCATTTTTTAATATCCAAAAAATGAAAAAGATTTCGCCTTTCCAACATCGACGTCGTCCAAAAAAAAGAAGCGTTTATCTGCACCGTTTTGATAGAAATGGAAAAAAAACAAGCTTTCTCTCTTTGCCTTCGTTCAATTTTTTTTCATTTGCCTTTAAAATTTTTTTTGACCATTACGCGCTTTAGCCATCATCCAACCATCCAAACATCTGAACCAAGCCAAAAACCGGCTTTTGACAGAAAAAAGTTTTTCGCGCAATCTTCCCCTCCGGCAATCCCCCTCATCCATCCTCTCTTTTTCTGCTTTATTTGAATTTTGAACATGAAAAAAAGAGAGATCTTCTTCAATCCTTTTTTTTTCATGCCTTCAGAAGGCTGCTGGCTACAAATGCGACCTTGAAAAAAGTAAAGAGAAACAACGTGGATTTTTTTATATATTTTTTACGAGAAAACTAAAAAAGCGAAAGAAAGAAAGAAAGAAAGAAAAGAAGATGAGAGTGGACAACGTTGAAAATTTTTGTGATGGAAAAAAGAAAGAAAAAGGAATCAGAAGACGAAGAAGAAGGAGAAGGATTGCCGGCGTCCAATCCAAATAAATAATAGCAATAATAATAATGCATGTTTTAAAAAAAAGCAAAAGCGAATAAAAAAGAAAGAATAAAAAGATGGAGGAACGAATCCTTTTCTTTTTGAAACAGGACTTTTTACATACGTTTGTCTCTCTCTTCTTTGATGCTACAAACGCTAATTTTCAGAAGATTTTTGCTGCTTTCGTTGATGCTATTAAAAAAAGAAGATGTTTCTGAGGGATAAAAAAAGCGAAGACATAAAAAAATCATATCCTAAAAAAAGCAAGAAAGTTGTTGTTCCAGTTGAAAACAGATTCATTTGGCCATTTTTTCAAAGCGGGTTTTGGTTTTGCAAATCTTGTCCAGATTTGAAAAAAGCTTGGTTTAATATCCTGACATGAATTACATCATTCTTATTAAATTTGCATATTAGAAAATAATATCCTTGTTTTGATTAGTTCAGTATTGTTCTTTGCTACAAGATACTAGCCAATTAAAATTTGCATAAATTGAGTCATTAATTAGCTTTGTTAAATTTGCATGAAATAGGATTGCATCATTCTGATTCAAGAACTTTAGCATTTTTGGTCTTGCACAGAATTATTACTGTCCTTGTTCCTCAAATCCGAGTTTGCTCCAAATCTTTTTTAATTCCATTCAACAAAAAAAACCAATTGGCCTCTATTTTAAACAATAAAATTTTTGTACTTTTAAAAAGAACCTGAAGTTGTTTTTTAATGTTTGAAAAAATAAATTTTTTCTCTTGCCCTTTGTCTTTTTTGAAGACGCAATTCCACCTTATTTTTTTTCTTCTTTATTTTCATGTCCATGACCTCGATACGATAAAAATATGTATTATTTTACGCGATCCCTTTTGGCCGAAATACATTTTCTACTACCACCAATTTTTTTGAAAAAAAATAAAATTCGTGTTTCGTTTTTTTTTTGAAAATTTCGTTTTTGAAGGTCAACAATTTTGCTTTCATTTCAATTCCTTTCTTTCTTTTTTACGTATACTTTTTTTTTCAGGAGGAAAACCCTTTGATTTTGAGCAGCTTGACGGAGAACATATTTTTGACCTTGCTCTCCTTTCCCCTTAAATTTTTTTCCTTCCTTCCTTTCATTCGTTTGCCAAAAAAATAGAGAAAGGTTTTTTTTAAATATTTTGTATTTTTTCAACACCAGCAGCAACAGCAGTAGCAGCAGTAAGCAGCTTCTTCCAAATTTGCATGTAGTCCAGAAATTTGCATATAATCCAGGACCTGATTTTTTTATTTGTTGTGGCATATATTATTTATTCCTCAACTCCAAAGATTACTGTAATTCATATTATATTTTTTAATTTACAATTATTATTATTACTGGAAAGCTTTAATCATCTCCACAACACTTTAACACTTCAATATTGAAATATTTTTACAGTAATAAATATAACCAACCATTACGGTAGATTGCTTTTTGATGGTCGAAGACCGCGCGTCGTCAATTAACGACGAGCGGTCATCGTCATTGTTAACCTCCTCTTCATCATCTTCAACAACCTCTTCAACAACAATCATTCCACCAATTGGTTCTTCATCAACAACTTCATCAACCCATCATCATCATCTCCATAGCACATCTTTGCATCATCGAATAGGGGCTGGAGAAGATGATGATGACATGGACATGGATGTTGATGTTGGAGGTGTAAATGATTTATGGTCAAGAGGAATTGGAAGTGTTACTTCCTCTTCTTCTTCACAGCTTGGACCAACATCCCTTCCATCAACTCTTACATCAACCAATTCATTAAATAATAGCAGTAATATTTCAAACAGCAGAAGTGTTGTCAGCAGCAGCAGTGGCGGTGGAATTCCGTTAGAAACTGGTTAGTTTTTATTATTTATTAAAAAGAAGAGATTTTTCAAAGAAGGTGAAAAATAACGAGTTTTCTTTCTTTCATTTTTTTTATCTTGCATAAGCAATTAAATTTTGATATATGAGATTTACGTAAGCAATTCTCACATTTTTATTTGTTTTGCAAGATTTTTTTGCAAAAAAAAATTAATCAACAAAAACTTTTTTTCAAAAACTATCAAGTCAGGGAGAGACTGCCTTGTAATATGCAAATTTGCAAAAATGTTATGGAACCTTTGTGGGCTTAATTTTTAACCCATATGACTTTTTATGAAAGAAATAAATTCCTGTACAGCTTGGCTAATTTGCATATTATTATGCTAAGTGAGATGAGGTCAGATATTTGATACGTTAGAATCTTGCATAGATTACATCATCCTAATTTTGACCAGATTAGATTCAGTGTTTTTTAATTAGGTAGTAAAAAAGGCCATCGATAAATCAAAGCTCTTTATCTTTTTTTACATTGATATTTATTACCGTAACCCCGTCACTACCCTGGGTGTCGCATTTGGTGGTATAGTATTTTTTTTATCAGATAGGGTTACTGTAATAATTTTCATTGTTTAAAAATTTTTTGCATTAAACCAAAAACACTTTCTTTTCTTGCTTAAATTTAAAAATTTCTTTGAAGAAATTAAAACAAAACAGTCATGAACGACTACAGAAGCAAGAAAAATTGAAGAAGAAGTGAATCAATCTTCATCTTTTTTTCTTCATTTGAAAATGTCATTAATTGGCACACGCAAATAATGTAAAAAAAATACAAAAATGTTGCACACACTTTATTATCATTTGTGCCTTCCCTTTCTTCTGTGTTCCTTCTTCACTCTCTGTTTTAAAATGTTTTAAAAACGTTTTGTTAAAAAATTGCTTCAAAAAATACAAAAAATTAAGTGCTTCAACAACACCAAAAAAAACAGTCACTCTTTTTTCATTTTTGACCTTTTTTAAAAAACTCTGTTAAAGTTTCAATCTTGAAAAAAATTGAAAGCAAAAATAAATGTTTTTTAACTTTTAAATACCAAAAATTTTTTGATTGACTAATTTTATTTTATTACAGTATACTAAATATTAATATTTTTTGTAGAAAGTTTAATTCCTTCTGCTTCAACAGCAGCTTCAACTATTTTACCAAAAAGTAGCAGTAATAACAACAGTATCCCAATTTCATCATCCACACCTCCACCCCTTACCACATCATCATCATCTTCTGGATCCACAACCTCAAGTGGAGGAGATTTTAGTTGGATTGATTTTGCTGATCGGGATTTAGCTTCTTTAGCTGTTTATAATGTCTTGGATAAAGAGGCCCAGGGTGAAAATCGGTCAATCTCTTCTCTTCCAATTAATGTTACATATCGAGCATCACCAGATGATGGGGTTAGTTTTACAAATAATTTTTTTACCATAATGCTTAAATTTTGACCTCAAAAAAATCTCTTAATTATAAAGGTGAATTTTTCGGGAGTATAAGAAAGGCACTCAAGTTTTGCAAAATTTGCATATTACCCATCATTGCAACTTTTAATAATACAGTATCTATAAAAGTGAACATTTTCATAAACCAAATTCGTTTCGATTAACGCTTCAAATTTAACATTAGATTTTTTTATTTTTTTACCCATAAATTTGCATAAATACCCTTTTTTAGGTCTAAAGTTTCCTTATTGTGATTTTTTAAATTTGCTTCCAAACGCTTTCGTTTGTTAAAATTTCAAAAGCTTTGAAAAAATTGAAACTTTCTTTTTGTTCATGCTTGTATTTAATTTTCAAATTTGTTAATCATTTTTGCGTTTAAAAAACAAAGAAAAAAATGAAACTTGCATCACTTTATATGAATATAAAAACAATTGTTTTTAATAGAAAAAATCATTTGTTTTTTTTTCAAATTTTAAAACATTACTTTTTTTCAATAAAAACAAAAGTGAAAACAAAGTTGCTTCTTTTTTTCTTTAAACTTTAGTGTTTTAAAACAGGCCTGCACTTGGCCAAGAGAAAAAAAAAACAATTTCGATGGATGATGACATTTTTTTTCTCTGTCTTATCTTCCAACCTTTGAGGCTCACCTTTCACTTTTTATTTTTTTGCTGATTCGAGTGATTGCTTTTTTTGATGGACCTATTTTTTCATTATCAAACAGCCTACCAGGCTCGCCTTAATTTTTCGTTTCTGCTTTTGTTTTATTTTTTTTTGCTTTTTTGCAAGAAAAGGGGTGCAATTTTTGGCCTTTGAAGTTCTTTAAAAAAAAGAAAATCAAAAAAGTAAATAAAACTTTACTATTTTTCTTTACTTTTTCAGAAACACGGAATCTGGAGTGTTGATTACATACCTCGAGGGGTAAGATTTGGGCCACTTTGTGGAGAAGGAAAAACCCCAAATCCTCATGAAGCTACAGTTATGCCCGCAGAAGCTTCAGCAGCAGGAGGAAATTTTAATGGAAATGGGGCGTGGTCTTCAGAAGAATTGAGAGAAATTTGTTTGCCTTCTTCCGGAAATAACAGCTCCAACAATAATCATAACAATAGCAATTGCAATAGAAAAAGACTGCCAACCCCATTACAATGGAAAATTTTGTCTGAATCAGGTGGACGAGTGATAAAATTGATAGATACAACAAATTCAAATAAATCAAATTGGCTTAAATCTGTTAGAATGGCCAAAACTCGGGCAGAACAGAACTTGATTGCATGCCAAATTGAGAATGATATTTTCTTTTATACGATTAAAAGTATCGTACCCAATAGTGAACTACTATTCTGGTATTCAAAAGAATATGCTCAAAAAGTTCAAATGCCAACAAGCTGCGAATTTTGGAAGAATAGTAAGTTTTTTGTTGATATTTTTGTAGTTTCAGGAAATCGTGGTGAGAGATAGGGTACTGTAGAGGTTTTACTGTTTACCAGAATATTACTTAACATTTTTGTTATAAGTAATGTTTGACATCTAAAATACAATTAAACTTCTTCAATCCTCAAAACTACAGTACTCTATTTTCTCTTATCTAATTTCTCTCTAACCTTTAAAAGCTACCGTAACCTTTCAAAAATGTCAAAAAAACAATATTTTTTTAGTTTTAACGCTACCAAGCAATCGACCACGAGTTTCTGAACCATCAATGCCGAATGCATCATACGCGCCAACAGCAAAAAATTCTCAAGCCGCCCTTCCCGATGAAGCAATTGATTACAGTATGAAAACAAAGGCATTAGAAATTTCAACAACAACAACTTCAACAACCACAACCTCAAAAACAACAACAACTTCAACAACAAAAGATAAGCAGAAAGAAGAAGACAATGAACATGAGGAACATGATGAAGATGAAGAGCATGAACTTGTTGTTGATGATACAACAGATGATGATGAGAGAAAGAGTAAAGCGACTACCGTATCTCCAAAAGGTGAAGATGCTTCAACAATTTCACCAAATAATGTTATCTCTTCAAATGCATCTGCAACCAGTGAAATCACATCCTTTTCATCCATGGATGAATGTGTAAGTTCATCAAGTCATTCACCAACTTCTCAAACTTCTATCAGTGATCCACCATGTCAAGCAACATCAACAACAGCAACAATTCAACGACCAAATGTTATTCAAAATCCTGTTCATCGTCCAATTCCATTGAAGCATTCAGCACAATCAGCATTTACTTTATGTCCTAGTACTGCTACCGTACCCCAACCACAACCTCACCAGCAGCAACAACAACCATCCCTTCCAGTGAACACTGATACAATTGGACCATTCCTTCGACATGCTTCACAACTAAATTTGAATAATTTATTGGATTATTGGAGACGTGCCGTCTTCCCAGAACCTCATCCATCAAATGGTCCATCAAGAGGAGGTCCCCCACATCCATCATCGGCAAATCCGGCAGGTGGACTTTGGATGCAACCTGCAATGCCACAATTAGGTTCAACACCTGGAAATTCTCGACAACCTCAACCTCCTTCAATTTATGGGGGTCGAGCCCCTCTGGATGAATCAGCCCTTTCAGCTTTTGCTGCAACAGCTGGAAGTCATGGCTTTCCACCCCCAGGCTATACTCAACTTTATGCTGCTGCCGCTGCAGCTGCTGTTGCAAAACAGCATCAACAAAATATTACAGCAGCAGCAACAGATTTATCATCACAAACTCAAAATGCATTCTTTGGTGCAGCAGCAAATCCTGGACATTATCCATATCCCCATCATCCCCATCATCAACACCCAACAATTCCATCCACTCAACCTAGCTTGGCTACGGTAGCTGCTGCTGCGGCTGTTGCAGCTGCTGCAACTTCCACCACTCAATCTGCAGCAGCCTTAAATGACGATTCAATTTCTGCAAGTCTGAGCTCTAAAGTATGTTTACAGTAATAATCTACAGTAATTTGTGTTAAACAAAACATTTCAGTTTTTGCAATCACATGAAAATGGCCGAACTCGATATGCTTGCAAAGAATGTTCAAAAACTTTTGGACAACTTTCAAATTTAAAAGTTCATTTACGAACTCATACTGGTTAGTAATTATAGGTATACGGTAGATGATAAGTTTATGCAAATTTATTTTTTAGGTGAAAGACCATATAGATGTTCACGATGCAATAAAGGCTTCACTCAACTTGCACATTTACAAAAGCATGATCTTGTTCATACTGGTATGTAAATTTTTTGGAAAGAGGTTAACGAAAACCGAAATTTCGATTTCGACTCTAACATGTCGAAATCAAAATTTTGGTGTTCAACTTTGATTTAAATCTGGCCCAAAAAACTTGTTTTAACCATTTCATTCTATTTTTCAGGTGAAAAACCGCATAAATGTGATTTTTGTGATAAAAGATTTTCTTCCACTTCCAATTTAAAAACCCATCTTCGTCTCCATAATGGCCAGAGGCCATTCAGTTGTGAACATTGCAATCAAAAATTCACTCAATTTGTTCATCTTAAACTTCATAAACGCCTTCACACAAATGAACGACCATTTGATTGTAAGCAATGTCATCGAACATACATTTCACCAAGTGGCCTTCGAACACATTGGAAAAATACATCCTGTAAACCCCAGGAAGGTCAATTGCAACGACTGGAAGCTGCAATTGCGGCAATGCCATTTGGAATGGGTGAAATGTTGCTTCAAGCTGGAGCTGATGAAAGTGCCACGGCATTCCATCATCAACAACAACAACAAATAGGAACATCTTCTTAAACTTAAATAACATCCTTTTTTCTATGTCTAATTTTAGTACGGTATTTAACATTAATTAAGTTACAAAAAATGGGGTTTGGAATCTTTTCTGTATAAAATATTTTAAGCAAAACCCCTGCTCTTACATCAAAATCCAGGAAACCTCTTAATTTAAATCTAACTTTATTTTCTTTGTTACTTTAAATAATTTGTTGGAAAAATGTTACAGTGTAACATATACAGTAAATGTAGAGATCTACAATTACATCTACCGTATCCCATTTTAACAAAAATCTTTAACATTTTCTTCCAACTAATTCTTTTAAAAAAACTTTTGACTTTTTGCATTTTGTATTATTTCTGTATTGTCTTTTTCTGTAACATTTTCTTATTCTTGTCACATTTTTTTAAACATTTTTGGTCACATTGCACTTTCACTTTTTCTATTTTTTTTCTTTCCTCATGGCCGGACATTTTGTGCAAGCAGACAGGTTACAATTCCAAAAAATGTTTTTCTTTTATTCAACTTTTTTACAAAATTCTTTTTTACCTAAATTTTTAGTAACGTCTTTTTTTATAATTTTTCACAATCCCAGGTTTTCTTTATTGTTCAACTTTTTTCTTTTTTTTGTAACTGTTTTTTTAAAAAAGGTCGGATTTGTTTTTTGCAATTCTTTTATTTTTATAGAATTTTTAATTTATTTGTTTAGATTAATTAAAATATGATATATGTATACAGTATACTTAAATTTTGTTTTTAATTATTTTTAAAAAAAGAATTGTTATTTTGCGTGCAAGTACAGGCTTTATTCCCCCGGCGTGAGAATTTTATCTTGATATATACTTTCTATTACTACTACTTTAATCGAATTTTCATTGTAACAAAAATAAAGTTTTGGCTAATAAAAAATAATTTGTTAATTAAACCTACAAAAAGTGATATAAAATAAAAATTTTAACAGACAGACAAGCGTTGTTTTTAAAGACAAAACAAAAAAACTGATAAAAACAAGTTTAAAGACAATAGATACAGTATGAAAGACATGAAAGATATTGTAGATGTAGAACTTTGCAGTTACATCTACCGTACCCTTTTTTACACAACCATTTCAACTAAATTTGTCGTAACATTGTATTACATTTTCAAATCTCAATTTTTACAGGTTTTATTCCCTTGACGTCAGAATTTCATCTGATTTTTAGCTGTTTACTATAACTTAAATCTTAAATAAAGGATTTACAAATAAATATAAAAAAGTCAACTACATAGAGTTAAATACAAATCTGAAATAAGCTATACAGACAGTTTAAAAAAGTTAGCATTTTGGGGTTAATGTCTTTCCAAAAAATATTTTCATAAATGATAGACATTTTGGCAGGTAATATATTAGGCTAGTTTATTCAAAAAGCTAAGAACAGCTCAAGGAATTTACAGCTAGCAAGTTGTAGTACCAAATTAAGCATGCCCCTCAAAACCTTATTTTTATATTAATTTTCCAAATGCATTAATTTAACATAAAAATTTCATAGCATATCCACTTAATCGAAGCTTTAATATGAATACGTGTTTAAACTTGAAGACTTTTTACTGTTTTTATCGCAAAATTAACAAAAATATTAACAAAATAATAAAATTTGCATAATTTTAACATGTGTTTATTGTAGTTATTTCTCTGTGACAATTGTCATCCGAGAACAACTCGCCAGTTCTCTCCTTTTTTTCCCACTGCGTATTCGACTGAGTGTCACATTTTTCTAGCGTTAAGAGCAGGAACCCTTTTTTCACGACTGCTTGTTTAAAGAATTCCATCGTTTTAATACCGAATTTATCCATTTTTTACAATATTCTTGGAAATCGATTTTTTATTGTTAATCAGATTCAGATTCGGCATTATGTTGACCTTCTTGTATCGTTTTTTGTAGCTTTATAACTAAAATTTTGACCGTTTTTGTTAAATTTTTCTTTTGATTTTTATTTACATATGAATACTTTTCCAGAGACATCATTACGCTTATCTCCAAACGGTAACAAAAACAAATAAACTTGTTGCAATCATGGTAAGCTTCTTGAAGCTTTTCCCTTTTTTACTGCTACAACTTTTTTACATTTAACCTCTTGAAATTTTTAAACTGTTATGTAAATTATTTTCCATTCTAGGCTGCTCCTTTCAAAAGTGAAAAACCCGCTGATGAAGCTGAACATCGTATTCGTATTACATTGACTTCCCAAAATGTCCGATCTCTTGAAAAGGGTGCGTTAATAAACAATATGCCTTAAAAAGATCTTAGTTTAATTTTGCTTAGTTATTTTCTTTGATTAAAATATACAAAGCAAGCAGAAAATTCCAAAACTTGAAATGAAGATTTAAGGGAAAGCTAACAACAACTTACTTCTGTTTGAATCTACTTTTTAAACCTTAAAAAATGTTTAATTTGACTAGTTTAAGATTGCTTATTTTAAAAACCTTTAAGCTCAATTAAACAAAAATCTTTTCTTGAAACACTTTATAAAAAGCATAAAATAATTTAATGAATTTTTTGTTTTAGTCTGTGAACAACTTATTCGTGGTGCAAAAGAAGAACATCTTGAAGTTAAAGGTCCTATTCGTATGCCAACCAAGACTCTTCGAATTACAACTCGCAAAACTCCATGTGGTGAAGGTTCCAAAACTTGGGATAGATATCAAATGCGTATTCACAAACGTTTAATCAACATGAACAGTCCAAGTGACGTCCTTAAAAAGATCACCAGCATCTCAATTGAACCTGGAGTAGATGTTGAAGTTACTATTGCTGATTCTGCATGAGATAAATGAATTGATGGTACATCTGTTGTTACGTGATGTTTTTTTGATTGTTTTTGTTCAATAAAAAGTTATTATTTAACTATTTTGATACTTTTTGTAGTTAAGTACAACAATGACTTTATTAAAAAAATTTAGGCAAAACAATAATTTAAGTTATTCTTGGACTTTCGGTTCAGGTGTTAGCGTATGGATAAGCGAAGGATCATCTTTGATTTTGCGTAACTTTTCTTGCTTTCGATATTTGGCTCGTCTATTCTAAAAATGTCCTTCTTAAAACTTTAGAACCAAGCTATTAAAAATTTACTTGAAACCAAACTTGTACTCGAGCTTCCGTTAGGTCAATCCGCATAGCAATATCTTCTCGGGTATAAATATCCGGATAATGACTTTCCATGAAAGAACGTTCAAGTTCTCGAAGTTGTGAAGATGTAAAAGTTGTTCGAATTCGGCGTTGCTTTCGACGTTCAGCAGGATTTAGTCCAGATGCACCACTACAAAGTGCTCCAACTAATGAAGAACTTGGAAGACTTGCCATTAAATTTGCAGCACTTTGATGGGATGCAACAGAATTGGAAGAATTTGGAAGTAAAGCTGTAGAATTTTGATAAATTTTATATTGAAGTCCAGAATTAAAGAATGCATGAAGGGAGTCATTACGATACCCCGGAGAAGAGGTTGCAGTTGTGGTAGGGGTTAATTGCATCGATTGGGGATTACTGTAATGGGTTTTATATGGACTTTGTAAGATACAGTATCCTTACCGAGTGGTAGCGGCTGCTGTTAAATGTGAATATGGATTATATTGAGCATAAAGATTAGCATTTGGATTTGAATATGCTGATCCAGCTGTTGAAGAAGATCCTGTCGGATTTGATACAGCAGCCGCGGTAGCAGCAAAACCCAAATTAAAGCTATTCATTGCACTTGCATTATCCGAAACAGATACAATTGGAGGTTGTTGAGCAAAGTATCCAGAATAATCCATCATCTTTTTAGAAGGGCTTAATAACTTTAAAAATAAATTATTTTTTAGAAATTTAATAAATTTTAGCACTAACCTTTTTAAGTCTTTGAATTTGGTAATGGCAAAAGTAATAAGCAAGCCTCAAAAAGAAATCAAAAACAAAATTCAGTTTTTTTATTCTTGTTTCAAAAGACTCAGAAAATGAGATTCCAAAAGTGGAACAGATTGGTTAAAAAGTAAAAGCAAAAATGGAATTTTGTTAGTTTTAGATTTAAATAAAAACATTATTTATTTGATTGCAAGAAAGAGAGATTTTGTTACTTTCGGGTTTTAGGCGTGTCATCTTTTTTCTTGTTTTTGGATAAAAATTTGGTACACCATTTTACTAATTGGAAAACAACAGAAAAAAGCTTTACCCAATTGTTTCTTCTTCTTGTCCTAGCTTTGGTAAAGATGATGCCAACGAAAAAGACGAGCGTCGATGAAAAAAAAAGATTTTTGATTGAATTAGAACCGAATCTTTCTTTTTTTTGTCCTGCTTCTGCTTTCATTTTGGGTTACGATGACTTTTGGTATTTTTTTCCTTATTGTGTGCCAAGAAAAGGAAAGGATGAATAAAACAGTGGCACAAATGAGATCGAAGATTTGTTACAGCACTTGACTTAAAATAAATCGGGAAAAAATGAAGAAAAATGTTTTCGCGCATAATCGACATCGACGGCAAAAGCACTTACATTTAATCTTCTTTCATTACAAATTGGATGTAATTAATACAAATTGAAGAATATTGTAAAATTTAAAAATAAGTAAATTTTTCAGTAACGAATCAAATAATCTTATTGCAATCAACCTTTTTTCAACTGATGACTTTTAAGTTATAATGTACTTTTATGATTTAAATTTATTCCAAAAGCGATTCAAAAAATCTGTAAATGAAAAACCAGAGAAAGAACATTGACAGAAACAAAGACTTTTCAGTTTTTTATGGCTATGGTGACTCATAACATTGTTGGTGAAGTGCGGTCCAGGAAGTAATGAGCATTCAAAAACCGCTTGTCCAGGAACAAATATTTTAAAATCGTCATGTATAAATACAGAAATAAACATTCTGCTTTTTGGATTTGAAACCCTTGCATCAAAAATCTCAACTTGAGACATGTACACCAAAATAATAAAACCTCCTTTGTGTCCCAAAATATACTATCTGAAAATAGTTCTCTTAAACTATGCATTCAGAAATCGAAAACCTATAAAATTAATTAATCAAGAAAAAATCATTCATATTTATTCATTTTATAAACTTAATAAAATAATTCAACAATATTTGTCTGAAACTACAGTCGAACCTCGATTTTACGTCCCTCGATTTTACGTCCACCTCGATTTTACGTCCTTTGTTTGCGGTCCCTTCAACAAGGAGCCCATATAAATCGGACCTCGATTTTACGTCCACCTCGATTTTACGTCTTTTTTTTACGGTCCCTTGAAAGACGTAAAATTGAGGTTCGACTGTATATTATACAGAAACCTGTTATTTAAAGCAATTATATCGAATAAAAGGATATCTGATTCAGCAGCTGAAAAGCAGCCCAAATTTTCACGTCCTTATCCATGACGGCGTCTTTTTCGACCACCAAGTATATCTGCCAAAACTTTGGATGTATCTGCACTATTGAGTAATTCAATGTTATCAATACCATCGCAGCTACGTGTGTTTTCCCGATATGTACTCATGTAAGAACAACACCATTCTCTTAAATCGCTTAATTGATGTTTCGACGCTAAATTAGCATATGTGACGACATTTTCACGGGTAAGGATTATACGTTCTTTTGCTGCTTGCTATAAACAAAATCTTTTATATGTTTTATATATGAATAAACTGACTTTTATGCTTTCCAAATTTTCAGCAGATAGTTCGAATAAATTATGATAAATTTTCATTGATTCAAGAAACATGCAAAAACCGATATCTGGAATATTTATTCCATTTTCAGTAATGATCTGGGACATTCGCTGTAAAATTGTAGAATACTTTTGTTTTAATTTGTCGAATTTTTGCTGAATTTCTTCTGATTTTATTAATAAATCATCATGTTTCTGCTGAAGTTCTTTGGATTTTAATGCAGCTGACCACTGCTTCAATAATCCAAGAGCAGATTCACGTTTATCCAATAGTTGTCCAAATCCAACTGTTGATCGTTTAATTGTGTCCCAATGGGGACATTGATTTACACATGAAGATGAACATGGTGATAATGGAAAATTGTGTAAAACGACTAAATTAACAAAATATTTCGTCTTATTATTGTTATAGTCATTTGTGTACCATTTTTCTTTACGATAACAAAGCCATTTGTTATCTTCTTTATCGAGTTTGGATATACCAGGAATGTTTTCAATATATTGCTTTTCATCTTCTTCTTTAATTAAAATAAGATGAACTTGGCTGGGTGAAAGAAGATTATCACAGTAATACATATCAAAATCCTTAAATTCATTTAATGGCACTTTGACCCGCCAATGAAGACTACCCTGTTTGGCAAGTGTGGGGTATGGAGAAGTTGTTGTGAGGCCACCGCGGTATTTTGTTGTTGTAAAAAAAACACAAGGAAGATTAACAAGAATACCGTCATACAATGCATCTGCTGCAATGGTATATTTCAATTCATCAAAATCAGGTTTTTGACACTACAAAACTTTAACATTTATTTTCAAATAATTTTAAAATTACCTGTGCGCTGATATTGGTTACGTGATATGCGAATTCTGCTTCAACCAAATTCTCAGGAATTTCGGAATTGTCAATGTCCATTGTTCTAAAATTGTCAATGTCCATTGTTCTAAAACCATTAATTGAAATCAAAGTAATCCTTTTTTATAACTATTTTATAATCAACGCTTTTTTCAAGCGGGAGAGGAAACTTTCATTAAAATTAAAACATTAAAGGCTTTGGAAAACATGAGGCGGTAAAAAAAAAAAAGAATGTTTAAAATTTGAAAAAACATACAGGTTATAGTAGAATTCACAAAAATGAACTCGTTAAAAATTTAAAAATATTAAATGAATGTTTGAAAAAAATATTTGAACTGAATGAATTAAAACAAGGGCATTTAAAAGGGATAATCGAAGAATGAAAATCTTTCCAAAAATGGTAAAGCAATAAGCGATAGACATGAAGAACCCTATCTTAAGAAAAGCTAAGAAACTTAGGGTGATAAATAATTCTTTTGAAGTTATATCTTTCCACGTTTCTCTATTGAATGCACAAGCAAACTCTCTTTTTCCGCTTTTTTGAACATTTAAACTCGCCTTAACTGAACACATAAATTGTCGGTGAGCACAACGAAAAAGATGCCAGGTAAAAAAGGAAAAAAATCTTATCAGTAAAAAATTTTGAAATCAAAAGTGTAAAAAAACAAACATGCAAATTTAGGAAAGAATGTTAACTTTTTTTGCTTTTTTACAATGATTAAAAAGCAGACTTTAGGAGAGCTTGAGTTTTATGTAGCATAAAACGTTATAACGTATACAGTAGATTTTTTGCTAATTTTTACATTGTAACTGTATAAAATTTTAATTGCAGCTTGCAAACATCAATGCACTGCGTTTCTCCTTTAAAAAATCAAAAGAATCACATGATAACCAAAAATGAAAATTTGTTTTATCGATGAAAGCAAAATAATTTAAAAAAACTAATGTGATACATAATTTTTAATAAACTGCTTTCTGAAAATCCAACTGAAATCTGAAGCCGCTTGAAAAAAATTAGGTTCAACATTCGTTGTCTCCAACTTCACATAATATTATATTATTTAAGTACTGATTTTTTCCGTTACTGTAAATGCTACCAAATGTTTTTAATGATGATTTCATTTTTTTCAAAAGAAGCAATTTTGATGTAACACTGCTGAAATTCTAAAGAAATTTTTATGAAATAATGAATTTGAGGACCAGCTTTTATAATAATAATTTTAAAATGGCAGAAATTCTCTTCAGTTGAACAGATTACGGTAACTGAGAGATGAAATATAAAAGAAATAGTGAAGGATTTAAAGAATCAATTCCTTTTTTCAATAAATTTGCATCAATTTTGACGCTAAAAACAAGTGCCATTTGAAAGAGTTTCAGAATTAAAGACAAAAGTTTTTCATCAATCGATAAGATTAATCAGCAATGTTCAACACTTGAAATAATATTGTGGTATGTTTCGCAGAACAAGTAAAAAATGTGTCTTACCAATATCACAAAATAAACAAAAAATCAAAGACCTACAATAAATTCTATTTCACTTTGGGTTTATAATTTAAACCGGTTTAAATTGATCAACCATCAAAATGGGGAGTGAACAAATTAAAAAAATTTGTATCAATAGCTACAATTAATCCTTCCATATTTGATCCGACTCTTGCCTACGGTATTATGAGAGACTCTTCTTAACTCAAATCTTGCCAATGCAAAAACGAGATCCTTTACAAATATTTAAAAACCAAAGACTTTTTTCCTTTACAATGATACGGTAAAATAGCTTTTGTCTATTCGGAACCTAACAACCACTGTTTATAACTAAATAATAATCCATCATTTGTGTTTACAAAGCTTTATTGATACAATTTTCAATAATACAAAAGTTACATAAAATTAATAAAATTATATTACAAAGTATAAATTATTCTACAGATTTGGGATTTTCTACAACCACCTTCTTTCAATCATTCAGGACGCTTCTTTTGTACAGCTTCTTTCCTAACCAAAGGTTCTTTTCTTACAAAAGATTCTTTTCCAATCAATGATTCTTTCTTAACCAAAGGTTTCACTGCTGCTTCCTTTCTAACCAAAGAATTGCGTGTATCTCTCATATAGCTCCTGAAAAAAGAATAGATATTAGTGGATGATATATAAAACGTTTGAGAAAAAAACTTACGGCAATTTAGAATCATCTCTTTCAGCAGCAGCAGCAGGTCGAGAAGGCATTAGGCTACGACGAATAGATTGTTGTTGACGAGCAAATGGAGCAGGTTTGGCACCGGCAATTGGTGTGGCTTTTTTTGGAGTTGTTGCAAGTGATCGAGAATGATCTTTTCCAGCAGCAAGTCGAGATGGGCCACCACGAATAGATTGTTGTTGACGGACGAATTGTAATGGCTTGACAGCAACAGAAGTTTTTGGAGTTGTTGTAATCGATTGAGAATTATCTTTTCCAGCAGCAACTCGAGAAGGACATGGACTACGATCAGAAAGTTGTTGAGATTGTAGTGGCTTGGCAGCAGCAGTTACGGCTTTTTTCGGAGTTGTTGTAAGCGATTGAGGATTTTCCTTTCCAGCAGCAATTCGAGAATCAGATGGACTACGATCACGAGGTTCTTGACATGGTTTAACTTCGGGAGTTGTTGAAAGCGATGGAGAATTTTCCTTTCCAGCATCAACTCCAGAATCGGATGGACTACAATGAGAAGATTGTGGAGATGACTTGGCAGCAGCAGCTTCTGGAGTTGTTGAAAGCAATGGAGATAATTCTTTTCCAGCAGCAATTCGAGCATCCGATGGACTACGATGATGAGAAGGTTGGGAACATGGCTTGGCAGCAGCAGATTTCGGAGTTGTTAAAAGCGATCGAGAAAATTCCTTTTCAGCAGCAAGTCGAGAACGACATGGACTACGATCAACAGTTTGTCGAAATTGTAATGGCTTAGCAGCAGCAGGTGTGGCACTTTTAGGAGTTGTTGAAAGTGAATGAGAATTTTCTTTTCCAGCTACTTTTCGAATTGCTGCTTTTCGAGTTGTTGATATTGGAGTTGTTGTAAGTGATTGAGAAGTTGCCAATGGTCGTCGAGAGATTAGTGGTTCCCGCTTAAAATCAACATTATTATTTGGAATTCGCAGAGAATTACATTTTTGCAGCGTTGACATTTTGGTGATTGAGATATTCTTGCACGTGTTGGTGCTAAAGCTTCGTTGATGATAAAATTTCTCTGACGCAAAAATTGTCTTTTTTGGTGAAGGCGGTGTTTTTTTCTCCCTGAAAAAAAGGCGAGAGTCAAAAAAAAGTTGAGAGTGAAACATTGATTTTCGTTCAAAGACAAAAATTTATTTTGAACAATCAAAAATTTTTTTAAAAAACTAAAAAACTGTTTTTCTTCTCTAAAATAATTTTTTAAAACAATTTCTAATAAAAAATATTGTAAAAAAACTTACAATCCACGAAATAAAACAGTTCCAGGAACTTTTGTAAAAATTAATTCATTATCCAGTTGTTCATTAATTTGAAGAAGTGCTTGAGTAGCTTTTACATCAAATGGTCGTAAAGGTGGTGAAATATCTAAATCATCTGGTGGAATATATTCTGTTGAAATTCGATGCATTTGATCGATTTTCTTCTTTGAGTTCAGTGTGATGTTAGCAAAAAGGAATAAAGACATTATGATTTTTTTCATCTTTTACAAGTGACTAAAATTCGATCGAAAATTTGCATATGTCTTGTTTACTGTAGATGGCTGTTGGCATGTAACAAAAATGTAGCAATTTTTTGTTTAGATATATTTATTTAGAATTCTGTTTACCCAGTTTAAAAATATTAATAAATTACAATTAATAAAAAAAGTTAATCAATCTCGTTTAACACTTTTAACATGTCGAATACTAAAAATTACTTTATGCCGAATATCATAAAATGCGCAGGAGTGATAAATGATTGAAAGGAAGACATCAATGTATTCAGTGATGGCAAAAATATCATACACTAAAAACAAGATCAGCATTACCGTATACGTTTAGGGTTAAAACTTACTAAAAGTAATGCATTTCTTCCAATAAAGTACAAATGCTCCAAATAAGATTGGAATTGAAACAAAATATAAAATTGTAACAATTATTTTAATTTTGTATGAAAGTCTTCCCTGAAAAAATTGTAGGTTGGGAAAGTTAGGAGGAGATTTTCGGTACTGCATGGTTTTATGAGAATTTGCTTAATTTTGGAGTCTATCTCTAACTTGGAGAAAACAGTTTACCGAAAAATACTTGGATTAAAATTTTTTGGTAAATTATTTTTCTCCATGGAAGAGATAGGCTCCATAATTATGCAAATTTGCATATCATGTAGCAGACTTACATATGGATTTAAGTAATACAGGGAATTGGCATGGCAAATAAGATTTGCAACAAAGAATCCAGTTGCAAACATTCCAAATAAATAAAAGAATATTACGTGATATTCTAAATAAGATGGGAGTGTTAGTTTTACAAACATGGTAAGCACCAATTTTTATCAAAAATCTTAATAAGAAACTTACGAATGAATTCTCGTTCTCCAACAACCGAAAGAGCAATCATAAAAATGAGTTCCAAAATTCCCAAAATAACATACATGTATCGAGAGAATGAATAAAATCTTGGAGATTTACAATCAACTGATCGTAAACGTTCATATCGGAAAACTAAAAATAACCGATTACCGTACAAATGTGTTATAGTAATTTTAAACACTTTTACTCACATCCAACCCCCAATTCAACACATCTCAAAGGAATGTGAAATAGAAAAGTAAATTGCCAAAAAATTCTTTCCATTGGTAAATTTATTATTCTTGACAAGGAAGGCAATCTGGCTCGCTGAAAAAATATAAATATATTTGTATGAAAAATGTTACTGTAAAAATAAATTTTTAAGCGTATCATAACTTTGGGGAATGATTCTTAGATTTTTTGTATGCTAGAAATAACAACATTTTCTTTCAAAAAAGCTTTTTAATTTTGTTATTTACAGCTAAAAAAAGACTAAAAAATCATTCAAATACCTAAAAATTCAAAAATCCGTAAAATTTCAAAAAATTAGTTTTTCTCATGTTGAACATGAAAAAAGAATTCTCCCCGTCCGGGAATTGAACCCGGGTCTCGCACGTGACAGGCGCGGATACTTACCACTATACTAACGAGGATGGTGGTGATGGACACACTTTTAGTGGCCATGTTCAACAAGAGAAAAACCCTGCTGGCAAAGAGAGTGCATTTTTTCTGTGTTTTTTTGTTTGCGCTCAAAAAAGAAGCACTTTTTTTGTGATAAAAAGAGCAATTAAAGGACAAAATAAATAGATGTTTAATTTTTTAACACGTGTTAAAGTAATATTTAAGCCTTGAAGGCATCTTAAATATTTATGTAGTTAAAAAAGGATTTTCATATTTTTTGTAATTTTTGGAACCTTCTGAATTTAATAAAAGCAATTAATATTAAAATAATAAATATATTTAGTATTTTTTAAAAAGATATATTTGACCTAGTTAATAGTAAAATTAAAAAGTAGGTCAAAGTACAAAATACAAAAAACTAACCCCACACTGCCAATTATAATTACTGATTTCATCGTTGTGAAATGTTAAAGCAACAATAATTGATCCAACTGCCCCAAACATGGGTGGAATAAATCCGGTAAAGAAAAATGCCATTGGGGAAAGTCTCATCAGTTCTTGAACTTTGAACTTTGGGGCAGCTCGAATTGGATGAATTGGTTCTGTTCGAGTTGGGAATGGAAATTCTTCTTGAACAACTTCATCATATCTTGGAATCTGTTTTAATGGAATTGGATGTTCATCCTCGAACGGAGTAATTCTATTTCTCATATCCATTTGATAGGATCTTCGAAGTCCTCCACCACCTCCTCCATTTGTTGAATGCCTTCGAATTTTTGGTGAAGATCGAGTTGATCGAGGAGGGCTTGGATCTTGTGGTCTCATCTTTTTTATATTACTGCTAAAATTGAAAATTAATAAATTATAAGATAAACAATGAATTAATAAAAGTCGGATAATTTAAAACATTCGATTAAATAAGTTATAATTTTGATGTTATCATTAAAAATAACATCAAAAAATTAAAAGATATGCAAATTTTTGTTTGACTCTTTTGTAAAACTTGGGACATTACGTATTGTGTAAAATAGGGATTTTTTGGGACATTTGATTACTAAAAACAAAATATCAAGCAAAAATAATAATCTCAAAAAGATACTGTAACTCTTATCATTTAATCAAAACTCGAAATTGAAAATCAAAATCAGCATTCGAAAAAAAAGAAATTTGAAAATTTATTGACCGCTTTTTTATATTTTAAGAAACCTTCAAAACTATTGAGTCACAAAATTTATTTTCTATTTTCGATGGCGCAAAAGATTCAACATCACAAACATAAAAAAATGGGTGACTTTCTCTTCCTTGAATTTTTTTTGAATTTCTTTCATTTTTACGTCAAAATCAATTTTTTAAAACTTCAAGAATGAACATCAAAAAAAGAGAGAAAAGGCTGGGTGGATAAGGTATTTATCGTCTTCTTCTTCTTTCAATGGATTGTGATCGACACAAAGAAGAAAGGATGCATCCAGAAAAAAATTAACCCCCGATCCTTTTTTTATATAAATCAGAATTTTACTTTTTAAAAAGGCAGAAAGAAAGGGAAACAAAGATTTTTTATGGAATAAAACGCAATCGGAAGAAATGAAAAAAAGTTTACGTAGGTTTTGCTATAGTTGGGATAAAAGAAGAGAAAAAATGATAAATCATAGTCTGTTTAAGGATTTTTGTTTCTTTCTTTTATCGGGTTTGGTTTGATAAAATAAAGTTGTTCAAACATCAAAATCTTGGATATTTCAGATTTATTGTTGGTAAATTTGTGGATTACTGTAATATCAAAAATACAGTATCTCCTAAAAGCATATATAAACTTAAATGAATGTATTCAGAGATAGACAAAACTTTAATAAAATCCATAAACAAGGATGTCTAAGAACGTTGTTCAAATAAATCAAACAAAGAAAGATTTAAATGACTCAACTAAATTTTCTGAATGAAATCCTTTTTCAAACGACAAAAATCGAGACAATTAACTTCTAAAAGGATGTTCCATTCATTTTCATTCATGAAAAAAAGATGGATTTAGACGAGGGAATAAATCGTGATTACACAAAAATATATTATTAAAAACATAAAAAACGAGAACAAGAAAAAAATTCAAATACAAACTGTAATAATAAAAAAACTTAAGGATTACTCAAATAATTTGCCATTTTTTCATTATTCTTCATAATTTCATCATGTTGACCATAAACCATTCGAAGGGAATGAAGCATTTGAACTTTTTGAGTTGTATTAAAGTATGGAGCAATATTATGTCGATTGTCGAAAATAATTTCCATTCTTTTCTTCATATCATTTGGATTATTTTGAACATTTTGACGTTGTTGTTCACGAGTTGCAGCACGTTTACTTTTGACTTGAATAATTTCAATATCACTATCATCATCAGATGATGACCAAGATGCGATTTCACCTTCTTCCAAAGAGCTACGTTTTCGTTTTTTTGTTGTTGAAGATGAGGATGGCATGCCTTTAGGCGAAGATGTAAGTTTTGGAGGCAACGGTGGTGGCTCCAAATCAAATCGTAAAATATTTGGATTGAGTTTGATCCTAAAAACAATACTTATATAGCTGTATTGATACAACAAAAATCGATCACTTACTTGCTTCGAAATTGTCGCTTATTCTTGCAGCTTGCAACGCTGTTATCCGAGGCAGATAATTTACTCCATGATTCAAAAGTTAATTCTTGTCCATCAATTTGATATTGATATGTTCCATCCAAAGATTCAGTAACTTCATGCTCTTCACCATCCAAATTCAAAGTTATCATAGATCTTGCATGATTCAATAAAGCACTTACACCCATCAAACTTTGTGCAACTGCCTTTGAAAGAGGTTTCTTCTTTCTCTAAAAAATGGATTTTTAGTGACAAAATATCAGAAATGCGAGAATCTATCGGCAACGTTCACAATGTTGGTGCAACTCCGGAGTCGCAACAACAATGTTCAGAGCTGCATTGATGCAACTACATCCAGCTTGAATTGGCAAATCATGATCGCCGCTGGCGGCAACATCTTAAAAAGTTCAAAGCAGTTTGCCGAAAATCGAAAGAAGCCCTTGGCGATGGTGTCATTATGTTACTTTTATGACATTGTTACATAGATAATTAAATTTATTCGTCCATCTAAAGCAGCAAAATTGATTGTTAAGCCTTACCTTAAGAGCAAGAAAAGGATGAAGCGGTTCATCATTTTTTGAAATTTCAGCATCATTGAGTGATTTTTCAACTTCCTAAAAGTTTAACAATTAATTATCCAAAAAAGAACAAAATACACAACCATTGTTAAACAAAGATAAACGATTTTACGGATAAAGAAAGATTGAAATTTTGTGCAAAGTTTTTTTCAGTTCTAAAAATTTTTCTTTGGTTTTTTTTCAATTGCGAAATTTTCTTTTTTCTTTTTCTTGTTCGACACAGCAGCTCTGGCAAAATGTCCCAAGTTATAGTAAACAAAGAGAAAAAAATTTTTGGACAAAATAATTTGTCATTTTTAATTTTTAAATTTTAAAAATACAATTAAGCATTATTAATTTTTATTAAATTATTAAATTGAACAAGGGTCGCCCCGGCTAAAGCCGGTGCTTTTTAACAAAGCGATAAACACCGGGATTGCCAAAATTACAACATTTTTAATCAATTGATTGTCCACATATCCTTCAAATTCTTTTCAAAATTGAAGCAAAACATTTTCATTCTTTCGATCATCAATTTTTTATACATTCTTAAATTATTTGCATAATTCTCCCAGCAAATTTAAAAAGTGCTCAAAGTTTAACAACTTATTCGTTATAGCTCTTTGAACATTTTTTTTTTATTTTCACGTCTTTACTTATTTTCATTAATATTACATTAATACATCCTCGGCTCCCTTCGGTCGCCGAGGTAGTTCATTTCGCATCAAAGGCAAAAAAAGATAATGATAAATGCAGCTAAACATTCTCACATAACAATTTTTTTACATCTTTAATAACTAAATAATATTCCCTTTAATCATCGCTTAAAAGTTCTCTCATTAATCACCACCTTTCTTCCTCACAAAAAACTGCAAGGAATGAAAGACAATGAAAAATGATGTGCTTTCATTCTAATCATTGCATTCACAATCCATTTGCATTCGCTTTCTTTTATTCCTCCATTCACTTTCACTCATCTTTCTTCATTTAACTCAAAAATTTGCATCTTTCCTTTCATTCTTTTTTGGATCCCACTTTCAAAGCTCTTAAACGCAATGTTCCGGGCGCCTCCGGAGCACCGGACATATTTCATCATTATTGCCATTTCAACCTCAACATTTTGAAACCAAACATGACATAGTTTATCAATGATGTGACAAACAGACAAACATCCACATTTTCAATTACACATAGGGGATAATTCGTGTCTTTAAAAAATTATTGTAGACCTTTTCGTGGATTTTAATTGTTTGTAAAACTACTGTAGATTTAATTTTATAAAAATTTTTATTAATGAATTAAAAAAATCATATTTTTAAATAAACAGAATCATTATGAATAAAAAAACCTTGGAATGGCAAAATAAAAGACCAAAAACACAAATAAAAATGATAAAAAATTAAAAAAAAAGAGAAAAGTCATGAGATATGAAATGCAAGAAAAAGTTTGAAATGAAATGTTTAGTTTCTTTTAAAAATTAAAAATTTTAATTAAACAAAAAATAAAAAATGGATTTTTGAGTATCGAGTAACTCCGTTGGAAGAATTTAATTGTTTTTGAAGTTTTTGTATTTGAAGAAGATGCTAAAGGTTAAAATTCAATTTTTCCTTTACACGTTTCAACAAAGATTGAACAGCAAAGTGTTGTAACATTTTGAACTTGTGACAGTAGAGTACAAGCCTGAAAAAATGTTGGGGATGAGATTAGTAACTTATGCAAATTTCATTGTCAATCCCCTGAGGGGGTTTGCGGATCGGGTGGCCCCAAAATTAGAATCCCCTTAAAACATGTAAAATTCCAAAAAAATTATTTATGCAAATTTTCTCAGCATTTTTAAAAATATTTTTGAAATCTGAAATGACGAAATTTCGAAATCATAATTTTTAAAATCGAATTTTTGATCAGTTTTTGCATTTTTGTAATACTTACTTTTCCATATTGATCTTCCATTCGTTCATGATTTTCATCAGCCCAAGCTTGGACTCTTGCAAGATAATTCTTGAAATATACCGTACACTGAGAATAATCTTCATGGTTTTCTCCACATCCTTCTTTTGGATTTCCAACTGCTTCTTTTCCCAATTCATTAATCAGCTGCTGTTTATGCTGTTCAAAAGGTCCTGGAATTGGTGTTGTTTGAGCATTTGAAGCCGTTGACATTGTTAAAGTTGAAGAAGTTACAGAAGCTTCTCCAGATCCTTCAACTTCTGAAACCACTTCTGAGGATTCTTTTGAAGGCTGAGTTGAAACTTCTACCCTGGGGGTATTATTTGGTAGGGGTGAGGTAACTTTGCTCGTTGGAACTGTAGTTGAAGCTTCTGTAACTGCAGAATCTCTTAGTCCTTGTCCGAGTTTTCCAGTTGTTGTTGCCAAAACTTCTAAAAGATTTTCAGTTGTATCTCCAGCTTCATTTGAATCTCCACCAGTGACAAGTTGTTTAACGCCATTCGTGGTTGCCACAATCAATCCAGGTACGGTAGTTTTAGTTGTTTCATCAGTGCTGCCGATTTCTGGGAGTGTCCCAATAGCAACTGTTGATCCATTTGCATCGCTATCAATTGATGTTACTCCTTGGGTTCCGGATGCTTCAGTGGTTTCAGAAGATGCTGCAGTTGTTGCTTCTTCCTCTCCAGTGATGGCAGATTCGGATGTTACACTTGTATTTTCAGTAGATACTGTAACAGTGCCTTCTGAAGTTGCATCCGTTCCATTCGGTTGTTTTGCTGTTAGATCACTATCATCATCGGTTGTTGTGACTTCAGAATTCTCAACTCCAGAAGCTGTTGTGACTTCTGAGCTTACTGTTGTTGCATCATCCTCACCAATTTGGGATCCGATTGGATCTTTCAAAGTTTCAGAATTTTTGCCGCCTTTATTGTTCTTTCCTTTTCCTTTATTTCCTTTTTTGCCATCGCTGATTGTTGTTGCAGTTTCTGCTCCTTCGTTCCCTTCAGGGGATATTGTTGTACTATCAGCAGAATCTGCTCCAATCTTTACTGCTGATTCACCTTCTGGAGTTGTTTCACCACCTTCTCCAGCATTTTCTGGAACAATTTCAACTTCTCCGGGAGTGGTAATTCCTTCTTCACCTGCTCCACCAATATTATTACTTCCAACTTCAGTCGCTTCAGAATCCGAAGCTACAGTAGTACCTTCACCTCCAACTTCAATTTCAGTATTATTTAAGGTATTTGCAAAATTTGTTAACGCCTTTCCAGCTTCTGCAACCTTTTCTTTGACTTCTGATGGTACTGTAATTGTTTCAACTTGATTTTTGCCAACTGATAAACTGCCTTCTGTAACCAAACTTCCATTTTCATCAGTTGTTTCAGATTCTTCAGATTCAGGGGATACTGTAGTTTTAACATTATTATTAAGAGATACTGTAACTGGTAAAATCGGTCGAAGTCCGGTACTTTGAGTTCCTTCAAATGTTCCAGAAATTCTTGAAGTATCTGTAACAGCACCACCTTCAGATTCTGAATTATCTTCTCCAGAAAGTTTTGAAGTTTCTGTGACATCAGATTCCCCACTTGAAAGCGTTGTTGGTCGTTCTTGAAGGGTGCTTTGAATTCCGAATGCTGGTTCTGAAGTTGTTGGAGTAACAGCTCCATCTTCCAAAGTATTGTTACCAATTTCAAAATTTCCACCAAGTGAACTTTCACCTTCTTCTGGAGGGATTCTAAACTTTTCAGATCCTGGAATGTACATTGTTGTATTCAATTCCCCATTAATCATTGGAATAATATGTACAGGTTGTTGGGTAACATTTGCTCCAGGGGTTGTTGTTTCAGTAGTACTTTCAACAGTTGTGACCTCAGGGGATATTGTTGTTGCTCCAACAAAAAATTAAATGGTTATTATTTATTCAAAAAAATTTGCATAAATACCTTCATTGTTTGCAACTTCAGAACCTAATGATGAAGCTGTGCCATTTTCTGCTGAAGTATTTGGGAGCTCTGTTGCACCATTTTCAACTGCTTGAAAGCCTGCAACTGTTTCACCAGATACTGTAGTTGGGATTTCTTCTCCAGATGATACTGTAGTTGCAGCTTCAAGGTTTCCATCTCGGGATAACGATGGCACAGCTGATGCATCGCTATTCGTTTCACCAGAAGATGCCAAAGTTGTTGCTTCATTTGCTTCGGCATTTTCAATTGATTCTCCAGATGCCAATGTTGTAGCACCAGCTTCTGCATTTTCGACTTCAGATGAGGCTACAGTTGTTACAACAAGACCTTCAACTACTTCTCCAGATGCCATTGTCGTTGCTGCACCGTCTTCTTCCGAAGCAGCAGCTTCAGTAGTTCCTAAAACAAATTTACTGAATTATGCAAATTTATCATTTTTTAAATTACCATCCTCATCACTTGGATTCAGCGTACTAAATGTTGCACCAGATAATGGAATAACAAGATTCGTGGTTGAAGTTCCATCTTCATTTTCAACTTGTGAAGATTCAAGTTGTCGTCTGCTTTCTGCTTTGATCTTTGTTTCAGTTCGTTTTTTCAATGAAACAATTTCATCATCATCTGCTTCATCAATGACATCATCGGCGGCATCATTAGATTCACTGATTTCTTCATCTTCTCCTTCTTTTTCCGCACTTTTTGATTCTTCTTTTGAAGTTTTGGCACAATGCTTTTTAATATCACATGCTTTATAAAGATCTGGCCATTCTTCATGTTTTCGAACAGCAAATCCGCTACCGTAATGCCCCGCATTTGCAGCAAATTGGAACAAAACACAACCATCAAGGCTTCGATCCTGAAATCAAAAGATTTGGAGTGAATCAAAAATATGCAAATTTTACTTTTTTATTATCATTGGTTTCAAGCTTTCGAGAAAATCCAAGTTCAATCATTTCATCGACAGATTTTGTTCGATGCCGACTTAAAATCCAATCTTGTTGTGTATCTTCTTCTGGTACCGTATAACTCTTTGAAAAATAATCTCGGATTCTCTTTGGTCGTCCTGAAGAGATGAACATGATGGCGATATCCATGTCCTGTAAAGTGATGTATACTGTATTACCGTAATCTTCAGCATTCAAATTACAAAACATAAGTTTCGATTTTTATAAGATTTTTGATTTCGAAATATTTTTAAAAAGTTTGATTTTGATGTTTTTAATCTCACTATTTTTCAAAATTTTGATATCAAAAACTGAAAAATTTGCATATTTCAGTTATCAAAACTTACAGCCATAGTATCCCCAATTCCAACAGCACTCCACCATTTTCCCATTCGAATTGGATGTTTCATACTAAAATCTACCGTATCCGTTTCAGGTGAATATGTCCAATTTACAGTATATCCGGTTCCAGCAAAACTACATGGATCTCCAGTTCCTGAGATATCAACAGATTCTGCGAATTCTGGTATTGCAATCTTTTTATTTGATTTCAATGATGTTGATGAGGATGATGAAATGTCTAAAGATGGGGAATATAAAACCCAGTACATCACCATTGAAGCCAAACCGTCTTCAGCGATAATGATATCCTTGCTATCGACAATATTGGAATTTTTATCGCCAAATAATTTGGAATCTGATTCTGGTGAAGATTCAGAAGGCTTTAAATGTTGTCGAATATCAACAATACAATTTTTATCAATATCACAAATTCGCTTTTCTGCAATTTCATCAAAATCCGGGACAATTCCAGATCTCGAGATTGAACCACCATTAATTGCAAAATTAAAGATCTAAAAATTTGCATATGTCACAATATTCTCATTGCCGTAATCATTCTCAAACCTGGCAATTATCCAAATTTTGATCAAATTTTTCATCAGGAGATTTCAAAGCTCGAGCGAATTTGGCTGTAACGGATTTATTGTGATAATCAAAAGCAATTGATTGAACATTTGTGGATGGATCTGGAGTGAGGGTTCCATCCTCGGGGATGATATGGGTATCAGCAATTCCAATTTGACCATTCTTTACAAAAACTCCAACAAAATCGATTAATCCCTACAAATATCTTTATTGTCAAAAGTGATAAAAGATAGATAAAAACAGCAATCTTTATCCTAATTTTTGTGTTCCGTTTTTGAATTTAAAAAACACGTCTTTTTTAATTTAATTTCAGATGAAAAAGTGAAAAATTAATTAATTAAATCCTTAAAGAAAGAGAAACGGATAAACGTTCTAATTTTTTTCTTTGAATTTGTTGTTAAAATTTTTGTTTAAAAAAGTCACAAAAAAAATTTTAGGCTAAAATATCTTAACACGAAAATTACAATAAGAACGCAAAACATTCGTTTAAGGACCAATATTTCAAACAGAGTGTTTCAACACCGCCAGAGGCATTTTGAAAAGTTAAAAAGATTTTGCCAAAGATCAGAGGATGCCACTGATTTCAGCGGTATAAAAAACCCTGTTCAAACGTTTAAAAAATGTACTTACTTTTTTTCGATCCCCAAATCCAACACCAGTCCAAAAATTATTTAACTCAGATTTTTGTTTTAAAACAAAAACAACATTTTTTGATTGTGGTTCATAGGCCCATTGAAGGGAATAATCTCCAGCTTTAAAAGAACATAGCTTTTGATTTAAATGTACTGTTGAAAGTGGTGCTCCAATTGAACATGGAATTAAAAAAGTGATTAAAAATAGAATCTTTGATAACCCAAAAATTTTCTTTTTCAACAATGACAGAATCATTGTCGGTTACCTAAAAAAGGAAAAAAATTTGCATATTTTTAAAGGTTTAAAAACAGAGGATACAATTCATATAAAGTTTTTTATCTGGCCAAACCTGAAAATCAGGGAATGTTGGAAGTATGCTTTTTTCAGCTTCCATTTGCCACAAAGAACAACTTCAACAACAAATCCCTGATTTTCAGGTGCGATCAGATAAAAAAGTTTTATGCAAAACGCAATCGCCTCATTAAAAAACGAAAATTGTTACAAACAAAAAAAACACGGAAATTATATTTGTGAAATCCTGAACGCCTTCTGTTTTTTCACTTTCATCTTTTTTTTATTGTTTTACATTAACCTCGTAATAAACAAAAAAATATAAAATAGTTTATATATTCCAACAAAAAATTAATTGACTGTATATTTTTCATGGGAGAAAGAAGGAAGGAAGAAGAAAAAACAAAAGGATTTTTAGAGGAGGCATCATCACCAGAAACTAGGAAGTCATCGGAAGTAAGTTTATCGAAAAAGAATAGAGAGATAGGAAGGAAAGGAAGAAACTGGATTTCAGTTAAAAAATGACCAAAGCACGTTTTACAAAAAAATGCAGAAGAAAGAAAGAGAGAAAGAGAGAAGGATCATCATTGATTTACAGGATGGTAAAAAATATTTATATGGAACTGAATTAAAAAATATAAAAGTGGATAATGGGATTAGGTTTTTAGTACTTTTTTGGTTTTAGTTTGTTTGATTATTGACAGAAAAAAAGAGAAAAAACAGCTCATAATAGTTTTAAAGAGACAGGTTTGTTAATTTGCGTTTTAGAAAATTTGCATAAACCTTACCGGGAACTAAATTAAATAACAGTCACGGATTTTAAATTTTGAGTCAATTTTGAATAGGGATTGTCGAGATCCGACACGGGATGTTTTAAAGAGGATTAACCAAAATCTGAGGGCTTACTTTAAATGCGGCAAAAATCAAAGGAAAGAATCTGATGGAAACGGTTTGAACAGTTCAAAAAATACCCCGACGTCAGATTTGTCTAATCCCATATCAGAACAATCTTATTAAAACTTTCACTTTTTAAAATCTTTCCGTTTTTGTTGTTATAGTAGTCATACCTAAATTTACAACATTGGCACAGAAAAATTTGCATATTACCTGAAACACCACTACTATTGAAAAGCAACAACTTTAAAAAATATTTTTAGTTGAAGAAAGAAAAAAAAATGTCTTGACTTGTAAGTGACAGGTGCTTTTGAGACATTTATTTTAAAAAAGTAACATACCTATTAAAGTTTTTTGTTGATGCCGAGAAAAATGAAAGAAAAAAAGTATAAATTAAAAAATTGTGGTGGTGTATTATTAAAAAAATGTTTTTGGTATTTTTGATATATTAAAAAAAGTAAATTGTGTATGGGGGCCACAAAATATTGCTATGATTCTGATGATGAAAAAAGGCAAAAAAAGTTGAATGTGAAAATAGGGAGAAAAATAGGTGGGAATAAGTCAAAAAAGGTGCTTGCAAAATGGTTAATCAAATCAAATCGAAAAAAAAACCATGAAACATGTTTCATTTTTCTTTTCTGTATTTTATATATTAGCTATTTTTTCACAAGACAAAGACAGATTAGGTTCTTTTGTTATTTTAGAGGCATGGCCAAAAACGTAAAAAAACGTGTTTCATTAATATAAAAGGTGTTTTTCTCTTTGGATTTTATTTTTAAGGATATATTTGGAAGATGGTAGTAAACAAACGTTTATTTTAAAGGAGGAATAAAAAGCTAAATTGGTTGGACCGGTTTAATTTATGAACAAATATGGTTTTTTGGACACGGAAGAAATGGCTTTACGGTAATTGGGACCAATTTATTAAAATTGTAAAAGGAAGAGATTGCGAAACCGTATTTTGAGGTATTTAAAGCCATTTTTTAGTTAACAGCAATTATCAGATTTGGGAATAAAACAGGATTAAACATTCAGGAACAAAGGAAGAAGGTGTTCCAAAACATATTGATATACAGTATGCCCCCTGAGGCAAATGTTCAGAAGCTATTCAACAATTGACAAATAAACAAGGAACACAATATTTTCTTTAAAAACTGAATCATCGGTAAAAGCTTTTAAATAAAAACTGGAAAAAGCCACTAAAATACATTCCATTTTTATGGAATCCAAAAAAGAAAGAAAACAATAGATTACGAAAATAAAAAAAATTGCCTAAAATTAAGATTACATGATTTTTCTCTCTCTAATTCCTAAAAGATTTGACTACAAAAGAATCAAACAACCATATATAAAATGTGATGGAATAAATAAGTGATGAGTGACCATGGTCACTCATCTCATCTCACTTATTTTAATTTTTAAAAACTTTATTTTTTAAAGTGATTTTTATTTTTTTATTAAAAAAAGACGCAATCAGATCCACATCAAAAAAATGAAAAAGAAGAAGTGAATCTTCACTTCCATAATTTTTTTTTTCGTCCTTCTCTAACTTCCTTCTTCTTTTCATTCTTTTTTTCACAGTTATTTTGCCTCCTAAATTTTTTTTTCATAATTTTTTTCGATTCAAAAAAATTTAGAAAAGAGAAAAAGAAGAATCAAGGAAGCCCGTTACGGCTGTTCTTGTTTGATGCCTTTGATGCCGTCTTTTTTTGGTGTTCTTGATTTTTTTTTCTTTGATTCAATTGCGGCGAATTCGTGAATCTCCGCCTTCTCTTTTCTTTTTTCAAATCAAAAAAAAGATCAAAAAAATGATGAAAAGCAAAAAAGCGTTTATTCCATCTCTCTCAAACACACTTATTTTTCTTCCTTCTTCGTCAATTTATATTTTTTTGTTTAAATCTCATCTCATAGAAATAGAAATAAATATAAAAAAATCAAGGAAAAACGACTGTGTTTTTTTATTATTTCACGGATCGCATCACACAGAACAATTTCAAGCCAGAACAAAAACAGACAATCAAAAACCTTTTCTGCCAAGGCTGAACGCTTTTCTTTTTTCTTTGAATCATTTTTTTTATTATTACGGTTGTCCTTCAGAAAAGGCAAGAAAAAAATAAAGAAGTTGTTGATGAAAAAAATTTTGATTTGCCTTTTTTCATCCTTCAAATACTTTTTTGCATGTTAGCCTTGGCAGTTGCATGCCACTTTGCTGTTCTTGCAAAAAAACTTCAAAGAAAAACTTTAAAAAAATGAAAAACGGTTCAACTTGATTGAACAACAACATTCTAAAATACAAAAAAACCCAATTGGCCCGATTTTGTTTAACCTTGGATTACTTTAAGAAAAAGGTGTTACAAAATTGAATTAAATTTTTTCAAGAAATCAAAAAAAGTGTCAAAAAACTGATTAAAAACAAAGCCATATTTTTTGTGTAACGGTCAAAAATTAATAATGAAAATGATATTACATTTTAGCATAGAAATAATGTTTGAAAGACAGGGTCAGGGTCGTCAAAAAACAAAAACTTTTCAAATAAAACAATATATTTTTTTGGAAAACTTAAATATCAAAATGAAGTTGTCTTTAAAAAACTAAATTTTAAAAACTTGGCAAAAAAAATATTCAAAAATGGTATTCAGAAAAGGTTGTAATTTACTGCAAAATAGTAACAACAAATACATTTATTTTAAAATACCAGGTGTTTACCACACATGAAAATTACTTAGAAAATGATAATCTTTAATGTCAGAATTTTAAGAACAAAAATAATTGCTTTTATCTCTAAAAAAATAACAAAACGTTTTTCTTTAACTAAACCTGAAAATCAGGGATTCAATGGAGCTTCGCATTTTTGTTAATCAAAACTATTTTTTCAATGTCTTTCAACATCAGCTCCAAAAAATCCCTGAATTTAAAGTATGACCAGAATAAAGAATTCGAATGAATTTAAAATGTCTCATTAAAAATGGGAAAACTATCAGTATCCCGTAAACTAATTTAGGGATACTTTGGACAAATCGTTCCAAAACAAAAATGTTAATATTTATGATTCAAATTCAACCATTTCTTATTCAAGCCCAAAATATGTCAAACATCTTTCACCTGTCCTTTAAATAATTTCGAACTTTTATTATTATCCAAAAAAGTAGGCTGCCAAGTTCAAGTTCTTTCTATAAAAAAAACTTTGAACCACACCCAATCCTTAAAAAACATGGTTCTTCTTCTTCAAAAATTAAATTGAGTCAAATGAATCATAAAAGTTCGTCAATTAAAAAATTTAAAAATGACGAAAAGTCTATAATTTTTGGACCTCAAAAAACCTCTTTTTTAAAATACTTGCAAAATTTATAAAAAAAACAGTAAAACCTGAATTTTTTAAAAAAAAAAAGCAAAAAAAAATAAAATTCTCCAACTTTGTAGTAATTTTTATTTTCATTCAACCTTTTAAAATGGTCCTCAGAGATTTTACATTCTAAAATAATTCGAAGTTATTACTTTTTTTTATTTATTAATAAAAATAAATATAGCAATTTTCTGTATCGAGTACATTTTTTGAGAATGCCGCTTAGAAACGGGGCAATGACTTTTATTTTCATTGTTAAAGTTGTTGTTTTTGCTTTTATTTTATTTTTTTGCTTCAAAAAGTACATCTATTAGCAATACATCAAAAAGCAAATTATTATTTAACAACAATACGCCAAAATAGACTAATTAAGTTTTTTAAAAAAGTAATTATGTTACTGTAACTATAAAAATTTGCATATTATACATCGTAAAAGCTTTGAATTTTTTCTTATAACAATATTTCTACCGTAATTATATTTTACAGATACCGTATAATAAAATGTACAACTTTAAAAATGTTTTAAACAAATCATGTAAATATTTTTAAGTAAATATTTGCATAACTGTTATGATGATTCATTATTAAAACTATTTCGAAATCTTATATTTTATCAGTGTCTCTTAGGATGCAAAAAATGGAATTCTTTTTTGACCCTTTCTTTAAAGTTAAAAACACAAACCATAGAAAAAAAAGCAGGAAAAAATACGTTAGAATGTGTCTGTTTTGTGCTTGCAAAGGTTTTTTTAAAATTTTGAGCACATTTGAGAAACAAAAATTTTTTTCGTTTATAAAGCTTTTGTCATCCTTGAGGTTTTTTGTTGCTGTTGCTCACTCTGTTCCTCAAACATAAAAAAAATAAAACATTGTGACTAAGTTTTTTTTTTTGAGGTTTTGTTAAAAATTGGATCGATTTAAGCTTTGTTTTATCAGGTTTAAAGGTTTACAAAACTGTAACCAAGACATTTCAAGAAAAGTCCCGATTTTCTTTCAAAGTTATGCAAATTTTGCTTGATCATTTCAGAGACAAGCAAAATTTGCATTATAGATTTAAACTATAGAGTATCAGGGTGGTACCATTATTTTTAACAACAAATTTTTAGTGTTTAAGGGGGTCAAAAAATTTTTTGTTGGAAGTCCTTGTTCTAGACGTCGCCCGATTAAAGTCCAATTCGCTCCAAAAAATGTAGTTTGAACGTATCTGTTTTTTTCCTTCTAAAAATTGCGTCTGCAAATAAAAAAATAAAATAGATGAGTTTGAAAGCTTTTGAAAGTTATCATTTTTCTTCCTTTTTTCTGTCCCATTTTTCATTGTTTTATTTAAACTCCATTTAACAAATGAATTTTTAACATTATTTATTACTAAAATTATAAACAACAAAAAACTGCTGCTGTTTTAAACACTTTTCAAATTCTTCAGTTTATTCAGTGCATTTATTCATTCATTTTTGTCAGTCAGTCCGATTCTCTCCTCCAAGACATCGAAGAACAACAACCCTCTTTCTTCATCCAACAAAAATACGTTTTTTCCCTGTGTTGTTGACTTGTTTTTTCTTTTTTTCTCTTCTTCTGTTGGTTGTTATTTATTTCGCAAAAAAGTATGTCTATTTCATTCGATTTCAATTTCAATTTTTTCAAACCGAAAAAAAATATGGCTAAAATTTTGTTTGTCATTGAAACAATTTTTTTAACAAAAATGTTTCGGGTGATTTTTTTAATAATTTTTTAAAGCTTTATTTTACTTCCTTCTTTCTGAAATTCCGTCAAAATTCCACTTTTTTCCGATCATAAAAATTCCTATTCAAACTTTTTTACCTTTCATTTTCGCGCTTTTTCGAACGACAATTTTTAATCAAAAAAAGAATTGAATTTAAGCCATAAACATTTTTGCCAAACCCGATATTACTTTTTTTCCCGATCAAAAACCTCGTTGCCTTTTTCTTCCTTTTTTTACAACTTAATTTTTACAATATTTATTTCCAGTATCCTTTATTCACGGGAATAATACCGCCAAACTTTCTTTCTTTTTTGTTCCGTTTCTTTTAATTTAATTTAATATATTTTTTCTTTGGTCATGGTTTGTTTGAGTTTTTCTTTGATTGCGCAAATATGTTTTGGTTTTTTGTTGTTGTTTTTCCTTCTTTTTTGACCCTTTTTGATGCCGCCATCACCGTTTGAAAGCCTTTTTTTGATTACTTTTTGTGTTGAAAGGGGAAACATAACTTTTTTAAAGAATTTGAAATGGTGAAAGTCAGGGAAAAAATTAATGCAAATATTAACGTTAAGCAATAAATTATTTCATTGAGCTGTTCTAATACTGTAACTATAGATACCGTAACACACAAGCAGAAATCCGTTGAAGTTTCGAAGCGGAGCATAAATATTTTTTATTTTAGTGGGAGATACAGTAACCATAGCCACGATAAATATGAATTTATGTATTGTTACTGTAGCAGCAAAAAATGCAAACTAAAAAGAGGAAAAACTTCAATGTAAAAAATTATAAATACACATTGCTTCTCAACAAAGCATAAATATTTTGATTTACTTTTTCTAGATTCGCTAATTAAACCAATTTGGTCCAAAAATTTTAAACCTAAGATTTTTATACTTTAAATTTTGTACCGTAATTCTTTGCAATTACAAAACAGTTTTGCTCTTACCGCGATTTTCACATTGTCCAAAATTAACATTTTTTTACAAAAGTTTTCTCGTGTCTAGCAATTTACTTTTTTGAAAATTTTTCTCTTTATTTTTCTTCGTTTAATAATTTTCATCTCTTTTATTTTTTTAGCCGACAATCAACAACATTTACCAAAAGAATAAGAAGACAACAATTAAAATGGCGACAACAAGTTCATCAATGACCTCAGAACCAAGTGATATTCCAACTGCACAATCTCCTTCCACAGATTCTGCTGTCACTCCACCCACAGATCCAGAATTACGAATGGCAATTGAAGATCAAATTCAACATGAAATTGCATTACAAGAAGCAGGCTCAGGTTCTCGATGGTTGTAAGTTTTTTTTCTATAATGTTAACCGTGGATTAGGAGATATACTTTGTTAGGCTTATATAAATATATATTGTATTTTTAGAAGTATGATTGGATGGGATCGATTTGATTCAAAGAAATTGATGAAAGCTGAATCTACATTGCTTGGAAGAGTTGGCTCAGCAGTATTATCACGATTAATTCCAGTTAAATTATTTAATTCAAGTATTTATACTGTTACAACCAAAGCTGAAGCTGTTCCAGAATCAAAAACACCATTTGTTTTGTTGCATGGTTTTGGAGCTGGAATTGGTAAACATTTCTTTGTACTTTTTCTCATCTAATTTTAAATTTTTAGGTATTTGGGCAGCAAATTTGGATTCTCTTGCCTCGCAACGACCAGTTCATGCAATTGATTTACTTGGATTTGGACGTTCTTCCCGACCTCCATTTAATGATGATGCAACACTTGCAGAATTGGAATATGTTCAGTCAATTGAAGATTGGAGAAAAGCAATGAATATTGATAGAATGGTTTTGGTTGGACATTCATTTGGCGGATATTTAGCTTCTTCATATGCTTTAGAACATCCTTCCCGAGTTCGACATTTGGTTCTTGTTGATCCATGGGGTTTTCCAGATCGTCCACCGAATGCTGAAACACAGGTAGGAAGGATTTTTGAAGATATGATAATTTGAATATATTGAAATTTTGTAGATGAAAATGCCAATGTGGGTTCGAGCTGTTGGAAAACTTGCAGCATATTTTAATCCATTAAGTTCATTAAGAATGGCAGGTCCATATGGTAAGATCTTGTTTTGCTTATTACATTATAATAGGTATACTGTAACTATGTCTTTTTTAGGTATTGCAGTAATTCGTCGAATGCGTCCAGATCTTGGAATACGGTATAATATTGCCGATGATCCAAATGCAATTTATGAATATATTTATCAAATTAATTCTCGAAAGCCTACTGGTGAACTTGCTTTTAAAAGTATGACGAAAGGATTTGCATGGGCTCGACGGCCAATGCTTCATCGGTAAGGCTTTATCTCTATGATTATGCAAATTTTAATCTACTTTTTGTTGCAGGTTTGGAAATCTTGATAATCGTGTTCCTGTTACATTTGTATACGGTAGTCGATCATGGATTGATGCGGGTTCAGGTTTTGAAGTACAAGCTCAACGACCAAATTGTTATGTTGATGTTCGAACTATTCCAGCTGCGGGTAGGCCTCTTTATCATTCCCTAATATGTAAATTATTCAAATTTTCAGGTCATCATGTATATGCTGATAATCATGAAGCATTTAATCTTGCAATGACAGAAATTTCTCAAATTGTCGACGAAGAAAGGGATATCACAAATCCAAAACATGGTGGATCTGGTGATGCTGCTGCTGATCATAGTGATGAAAATGCGAATAAGAATACTGTAACCGAATAAATGTTTTATTTTTGAGAAAAAATGGAATGAATTATTATTAAACTGATTTTGTATATAATTGTATAGTTTTATTTTTAGAAGTATGAGTAGTTTTTGTGTGTGTATCTCTTTGCAAAGATTTAATAAAAGAATTTATAAAATTTTTATTTATCCTCTACGAAAATAAGTTACACCTTTAGAAATCTGAAGTGACACTACTTTCAAAAAAATCTTTTGAATTCGTATGCAAAAGATCAGTGACAATTTTTAATGTACCGTCTTCAAATTCGAGCCATATCATCAAAGTTGAAGATCTCGAATTAATGCTTCTTTGCTCTTTATATTGACCATGTTCTTCATCAATAGCCTAAAAACATGTTTATTAATTTTTTAAAAATCTTTTTCATGTATTTTTTTCTTTGCAAAAATTTCTAAAAAATTCAAAACGGATCTTCTCAACAAAAATGAAAAAAAGTAAAAAGCTTTGGTTTGAAAAGTGTCTTTAATTGTTTTGATTTTTTTTGTAAAACAAAACATTGAAAAAAGGGATGATCAATTTTTTTACATTCTTGTAAATTTTTTTCAGTTTTTTAAAAATTTTATAAAATGCAATCTTTTTCCAAAGCCGAGATTTCTGAGAAGTTTTTTCATAGTGGGTTGAGGTGGTCTTTGAAAATATTTAAGAAAACCCTTTTGCTAATAATTATATAAATTAAACATGCAATAAAATCAAATATTTGCATGTTTAATTTGACTCCAAAGTCCAAGTTTTTAAATTAAAAATGGTTTATTTTCGAACTTCAATGCAAAACTTAAATTTTAAAACACATGCGTTATAAGATGAGGATAAATTTTTATAATTTATGGGATACTTACAGAACATGCTCCCGAAAATTGTGAATGTTTTTATTTAAAGGATCTCAATAGGTTTTACAAAGATTTTGCAACAAAGGCTGCAGTTTCAATATCATTTAAAATGTTTTGAGTAGAAATTGGCATGGTTTTGTTAATGCATCTTTATCTTTATTCATGTCTTCTTGAATAATGGTTTTGCATATCTTTTCAAGTCGATTCTAAACTGCTTGCTTTTTACTGATCAAAATTCTTCAAAAGCCCATAGTTTTGGGCAACTTTACAATTTTCATTCTCTCTTTCGTTCTTCTTTTCATTGTTTTCTCCATATTCAAGGATTTACATTTTGTTAGTTTAAATAAATAAATCTGTAATCCTTGTTCATAGAGAAAACAAAGAAAATGAAGGAAAGAGAGAAGTTAAAGATTTCTTAAAAATTCAAATAAAAGATGCCAAAATTACAGAAAATAAAAATTTTTAAGAGTTATCATTTTTAAAGAAAAAAGCATCTGCATCAGAACAACTTGTTGCGGGGCAACAACAATTTTTATTCAAATTTTTATTGCTCAGTAAAATCTCTGAAAAAAAAGAAAAAAATCCAGCCATGGGTTGCTGTTATAACAACAACAAGGATGACCAGAAAAATAGTTGCCATGAGCAATTTTTTTGATACGAAAGAGATTTTATTACATAATGGTAACCAGCAATAAAAATTTGAATAAAAACTGTTGTTGCCGTGCAACAAATTGATCCGAGGCAGATGCTTTTTTCTTTAAAAAATTTAAAAACTCTTTTGAAAATTTTTATATTCTTTGATTTCGGCATCTTTTCTTTGAATTTTTAAGAAATCTTCTCTCTCAAAAATAATAATTAATGTAACTCATCCATTTTTATTCAAATTTTTGCATTTTTTGGCATTGGATCTCCCAAATACCACGAAAGAAGACAGTTATAATGATGTTAACAAAAACTAATGTCCAATGAAGTTGTAAACGATTATTAAATTGACATAGAATTTTGAAAGTTTGTTTCATGTGCAAATTACTAAATAATTTTTTAAAAAGCGTGGCAATGTGTTCAAATGGCTGATGCTATTGAACATCATGACAGTACAAAAAATCATTTTTACAGTATTATTAAGCTTGCAAAAGAATGAAAACTAAATATTTGACACGAATTCGTAATTTGCTAAAAAATTCATGTCAAATACAGGAAAAAATTAATTTATAGAAGACAAAAAAGACGTTGTGCAAGAATGTTAAAAATTGATTGTCCTTTTTTTCAATGTTATGTTTTACACAGTGTTATCGCGCTCCCGCTTCCGCTCCCACTATGAGGGAGCGGTTCGGGAGCGGGAGCGCGCTCCCAAAAGCTTCCAATAATTTTTTATCAATATAATAATAAGGAATTGGAAGTTAATTTTGCAATTTCAACAGCATCTTCAGTCATTTTAAATTTAAAAAAAAACAGTGTCGTCTGGATAACCTAAAATAGAAGCGACAAACGTTTATGAAACTGAAAATAAAACAAAAAAAAGATACCTGATCTCGGGCGGGCTCGAACCACCGACCTTCTGCGTGTTAGGCAGACGTGATAACCGCTACACCACGAGACCGACGGAAAGGGCTCTCATGTTATTTTATTTATTTATGTAAGGGCTCTCATTTGGAGACTCTTTTAGTTTTTTTGCAGCAAAAAAAAAAAAAATTGGCATAACTGGATGAAAATCCAGTTTTTTGAATTCAATCGGGAAAATTTACAATAGAAAAAAATTTTACAGTAACATTTTATCCTTTAAAAAAGCTGGAAGCGGGAGCGGCACATATCAGGAGCGCTCCCGGGAACAACAAAAATAATCAAAACAGTCAAAGACTTTTTCAAACAAAAGTTTTTCATGTTTTTCAATTTTCATATTGTTGAAAAAGTGCTTTTTGAGTTTACATAAGAAAAATTTTGTAAATAAAAAAAATAAAATTGATGTGTAAATTTTTAAATAATATTGTTTTACATTTTAGCAACTCAAGTAACAAATTCTTCTATTTTATTACTTTATCTTCCAACAATAATTTTCTTTGTTTCTTCCATAAACAACTTCAAAAAATGGTAACTGTAATTCACCAAAATCACTTCTTTCTAATTTTTGTGCTAAACTTGAAGAAATAAAGCCTTTGCTGTTAATGTTTGGTCCCAAATTTATTTATGATGCTCAAAAGCTTTTTTGTTTGAAATAAATAATTATACCAAAATATCTTTGTATTATTTTTGCAATCCATCATTTTTTTTAAAAAACAGATAAAATTGTAGTTGTAAAAAAGCACAAAAGAAATTTACTGTAACGAAATTACAACAATGTTTTTCTAATATTTTTTCTGGCCAGAAACATTCGCCAGAAATGTGCGCAAATGATGTTTTTAAAATAAATAAATTGTGATGTGTATGGTCATCAATTGTCAATCGTTTGTTATTCCTTTAAAAACACAAAAGAAATCTGCTGTAACGAAATAAAAGTTCTATTACAACAATATTTTTAATTTAATCTACTATTTTTTTTGGCCAGAAACATTCGCCATTTGCCACAAATATGCGCAAACGGTGAACTTCAAAACCAATAATTTTTTAAATAAAATAGATGGATCGTGGGGTGTATGGTCATCAATTGTCTATTTATTATTATTTATTTCTGGCAAACACAAGTTTTTTTGTGGACAACACAATTGTGTAAAACCAATGACCATTTGCCGATAGGATTTTAAGCGGGAAAAAAACATAATCTCTTGGGGAAAGGACACAATTGGAGAGGTGTGTTATTGTTACTCAAAGAAAGAAAATAATGTAAAAAAAGGTGTGACAATTTAACTTAAAACATTAGGGCTCTTTAAGTATCATTTATTTTCGCGCCTTTTTTTAATTTTTTGTTATTTTTAGTGTTTTCTTTTTGCCTATTTTGAGACACTTCTTTTTGAGAAGAATGTTTAATTTAGTAGGGATATAGTTTTTCAAATATTCAGTTTCTAAATGTATATAACTCTTTGATTTTTTGCCCTTTTTCAAATTATGAACAACTGTCCCAATTTCTTCATGTATAAAAATATTTTTATAGTGCAGGATAAAAGTGTTACAAATGATTATCCCAAAAGAATTTTTTGATGCTTGTGATCCATCATACCAACAAATTATTAGCAAATTAGAAGAAGAAATTGCTGAAATCAAAGCAAAGTTTCCTGTAAATGATGTTCAAAATGATGGCAACAGTGATGATGGTGACGAAAATGTTGATTTTGGTTTTGATATCAATGAAGATGAAGATATTAATGAAGATGTTGATGTTGATGAAGATGTTGATAGTGATGAACAAGGAAGTGATGATGATGATGATGACGAAAGCCATGGCATTGATGATATGGATATGGATTTTGGAGCTGATGATAATGAAGCTGAAAAAGAAATCCGTGAACTGATTATGAAATATGGAAACATTTGCATTCTTCCAAAAGCATATTGGGATTTTTGCATCAATAACATTTCTGGAGGATTCCTTGATTTTGGAAATCAAAATCAACTTAAAGCATACGAACAAATTACCACTGAAGCAGAATATCATTTTTATTTTGATAAAGAAACAGAAGAATTGCGTCAAAGAGTAAGTGTGCAAATATTTACTGTTTTTATAAACATTTTTTATATAGGATGGACCAAAGAAACGACTTCTTGAATTTATTGATGAAGTTAGTCTTGGCTTTGGTCAGCATGTTGTTACAGAAAAAGATCTCTCTTATCCCCATTCCCATATTGTTCCTTGTTTTCAATATTTTGAGAGTCAGTCATGTAAGTTAACAAAATTTAATCAAAAAAATATATTGAATTTAAATGAGCTTCCCTAAGGGGTACCGGTGCGACTTTATGGGTTTAAGGGCCGAAACACTAGTTTCAGTTTCTATTTAATTACATATCTAAAACCTTTTTTCCTTTTAAATTTAGCAAAAAATGACAATTTTTGAAAAAAGTGACAAAATTTTTATGGCATTTTTTAAAAAATTTTGTATTTTTCCAAGCAAAAAGTTTAAAAAAAATTGTAAAATCAAATATTTAAAAATGCAAATATTTTTAGTGACTTCACCATCAAATACAATTTGCAAAAAATATGTTGAAATGAAAGAATTGTATTCCAACATAAAATCTGCTGAAAATGACGTCCAAAAATGGATAAATTATCTTGCTGAAACAAATGATCATGAATTTGTTCAAGAAAATGTTGAATATCGTCTTTTTAAAAATTTTCTTGATAAATCACTTTGGAAATGTTATATCAATTTTCTCAACCAAAATGGCCTTGTTAAAGAAATGCTTGAAATTGTATCTCGTTATCTTCGATTTTTTATGGATGATTTTGAAATGAAAGAACAATACAAGATTGAACTTGAAAAATATGGAAAACCATTGAATCTCAAATGGAAAAATTTATTTGATTTTGAAATTGGTTTTGTTGAAATTGATCCAATTGAAAATGAAAATATTGAACCCAAAAATGCCGAAAAAACTGAAGATGAAAAAATTGCAACAAAAAAGGATAAAATGGCAAAACTTGATCGACAACTTTGCAAACATTTCTTCAATAATTTTGCTGCTCAAAATTTTGATTTTCGTCAAACTTTAATGAATTACATTTTTGAAAATGCTAAACTTTCACTTCTTCAAAAGCTTCAAAAATGTTGCAAAAATTTTTATACAAGAAAGGATATTCCCCTTTGCTATTTGCTTAAAGCTACTTCTGGCTCAACAAAATTCAAGCAAGAATCCCTTTCACTAAAATATAAACAAAAAAGAGAAAATGTTTTAAAGAAAACTTGGATTTTTGGTTCAATCATTGCAAAAACTGATGGCTTCTATTTTGTTCCATCAAATTTTATTTCATCATGCATTCCACATCTTTATCAATGTTCTGCAAAACATGTCATCCTTGAAAAGCAACATTTAACTTTTTCTGAACTCAAATTTTTGATTGGTAGTGGAAATGTTGTACAATTTAAAATGAGCAATGGAAAAATTACCGCTGCTAAAAATGGAGAATTTCTTCAATTGGAACAAATTTTGGAACTTTTACCAAATATTCGAACACTGTCGTAAGTTGTGTTGTACAATTAAAGGAGATCTATCATTTGCTGCTTTTTTAATTTTGCAAGAAAGTTCTCGAAGTCTTAAAGCTGAAAGTTATTGAAAATCAGGAACTTTCGCTTTTTTCTAATGTTAATGTTAAAAAATTGAGAAAAAGCGAAAATCCTTGATCTTCAATAACTTGCAGCTTCGAAAACTTTCTTGCAAAATTTAAAAAAGCAGTAAATAAAATATCTCTTTTAAAAGTCCAAGGGTAAACAAAATTATACATAAATTTTAGATTACCAACAATAAATGTCAATAAAAATACCCCAGCAGCAATTTCAACTTTAACATTTTTCAAAAAACTTTCATCATTTTCAATTTTGCCTATTCTCGGTGAACAATTCGATCCAAATGAATTCCTCAATTTTTGTATTGTAAGTGCCATTCTTTTTTGTGCATCAAAAAATAAGTAGTCATTTTTACAGAAAATTCGTGATGCAGAAACCTTTTCATTATCACTGGGCCTCCATCCTCATAGTTTCAATGATGAATTTGTTAATAACTTTAAGCAAGTTATGAATCAATACAAAATGGAATGCAAAGATAATGACAAAACAGAAATTCAAATTTTCCAAACTAATGATGCCATGCTTGAAGCAATTATTTAATTATATGTTTGTTTAAAAATTGTTTGAATTTGTTATTGCTTTTTTTTGTAATGTGTTTTTTTAATCATTTGTGGGATTTTCTTTTTAGTAATAACGAAGTGTTTTTTTTTGAAGTGTTTTTTATATTATTTTTTCAACTATCTTTTTTGCTTTTTTATAATAACATTACTGTAATAATGATTATGTGTAGCCCAAAAAATTTGGACAAAAATTGATAGTTTTTGTAAGAAGCGGACAAAAAAATGTATGATTAATCATTTGTTGAGAAATAAAATTTGCATAAAAATATAGGATTGAATAGTTCTTTTTTTCATTATTCAAATAGTGTTATACTTACATGATTTCATACATAAGAAGCTTATGTCAATTAATATATTTTATTCAAGAGAGATAAATCGGAAACAAAAATAAAAGAAAGATAAAATGTGACTAAAATGTAATTAAAAATGTGATAAAATTTGCAAGCTAACATATAAATATTTTTTCTTACAAAAAAATTAAAACATGACAGTAAATTTGTCTTTTAAAATTTTAAAGCTTACCCGATTCATTTGTAAAACATCTAAAAAATTCAAAACGTGTGACTGGAAAAACAATGTTTTAAAATTAAAAAAAAATATTTGTGCAAGAATATTAAAAAAAAATGATCGCCCTTTTTTTCAATGTTTTGTTTTACAACAAAAATAAAAACAACCAAAGACTTTTTCAAAGAAAAGCATTTTACTGTTTTTAAAATTTTTTTGTTGAGAAGAAAATGCGTTTTGAATTTTTAAGAAATTTTATAAAATAAATTAATCTATTACCGTATCTGAGAAAAAAAAGAGGTTCGAAAAATCGTTGAAAATTTTAAAGCTAATTATCGCCAATTTGAAGACTACGGCGAAGATACGAATATTATTGAATTTTCTGTCACTTTACAGATTCCTGTATCCATTCTGATGCTGCAGCATCAGCGCTGAAGATTACCATTCTCGTTTTGATGCGAAATTTGAGAAACTGTAACCTATTATTGCAGTTGAAAACAATACAAAAAGACGAAAACATAATAATGATGCTGATGGAAACAAAAAAAGCTAAGGCTGCCTCATTTATCCGAAAAAAATATTTTTAAACAATGCATTCTTGAGATAAAAAACTGATTTGAGAATATTGAAAAAAAAAGTTGGTCATTCTTTTTGAATGTTTTGTTTTACAATTAAAATAATCAAAACAGTCTCAAAAACTTTTTCAAAGAAAAAGCATTTTACTTTTTTTCATTTTTTGTTGAAAAGAAAATGCGTTTGAATTTTTGAGATTTTTTTGCAAATCTTTGTCTAAATTAATGTTAATTCTAACGAAGATAAAGTTATTGTAATTTGCTATAACGAGATCTTCGTGTTTTTTCCAGTAAACATAAAGAAGAAGAGAATACAGGTTTTTGGCAAGCATTTTTGATGTTATTGTTGGCTTCAAAATATTTCAAAACTGAAAATGTTTGTTCTTTTCTTACATTCATCATTTTTGGGGATCATGCTTCGATTTAAATATTTTATTTTATTCAAGTGAGATAGAAAATAAATAATATCACAAAATAAATGAAATTTCATAAAACGTTAATGATTTGAAAAGCCTCGTTTGTTTTTAAACTGGTCCATTTGTAAAATTTAACAGTATTATTTGACCTCAACATGTGACAAATAATTTTTCTTTTATAACTTTTAAGTTTATTCTAAGCCTTTTTCATACATTTTGCAATAAAAAATCTAAAAAATTCAAAACGTTTTTAAGGAAAAAATTATTTTTGAATACAAAAAAGACGTTGTGTAAGAATATTGATTTGCTTTTTTAAAATGTATTGTTTTACACTAAAATAAAAACAATCGAAAACTTTTTCAAACAAATGCTTTTTTTATCATTTTTTTTGAGAAGAAGAAGCGTTTTGAATTTTTAAGAAATTTTTCAAATAAAAATGTTAATAAATTATCATTAAAATTTACATTTAAAAAAATTAATGTAAATTCTAATGATATTGAGCTTGGAGTTTATCAGGAAAGAAAAGAACTGAAAAATAACCATTATTTATTTTTATAGTTACCTGACTACTACCGTAACATTAATTTGAAAAAATTGATAATTTCTTTTTTTCTTTATCTCTTCCAATTTATTACCGTATTCCTTTTTGCCGGGGTAATTGTCATTAAAAAAATTGACTGTCAAATTTATTTTTTTTATTTTTTAAGATTATAATTCACATGTAGTTAGAAGGGATTTGTAATGACAAATTTAATACTAATCTTTTATTTAATAATATTTATTTATTAAAAATGAGTAATAAACAGACGCAAAAATTACACTACAACGAAATATTAAAAGAAAAGGAGATTAACCTTAAACCCGTTTTTTTCTTCCTTCCTTTTTACATTAATCTTCGGCAGCGGAAAAGCTTCTTGACGTTCGTGTTTCATTTTCACCTGACCTTTTTTCTTCGAAAAAGCTGATGTTGCCACCCGGCATCGTCGTTTTTACAATTTTTGTAATTTCTTGTACAAGGAAGTTCCCCTTTCTTTCATCATTTCAATTTTGTACTTTTAACCTTCATTTAATCTCACACTATTGATGGTAGAAAGTAATGGTATTTCTTTCAACACAAAAAAAGTAGGACTTCCGTGCCTTCTTGCTCCACATTCCTTCTTTCTCGCTTCTTTTAAATTTTCAAGGCCATTTTATTCAATTTTTTTAAAAGAATTTGTATATCAAACATTTAAGTGTTGGTCGAAAAAAAGAAGAAGAATGACCATCGCATTTTTTGGGTTTGAGCCAATTTTTTTAAAAGACCCAAAAACATGTCTGATGCCAAAAAAAAGTATGTAGTAGCCAGAGGGAAGGAATAAAAAATACGATGAAGAAGGACTACAATTCTATTTTTTGATATTTTGAATATGTTCCATGAAAATATAAGAATGAAGAAAGAAAGCAAAGCTTTTTTCAACAGCAAAAAAGAGTTCAACTTCATTTTTTCGTGTGCTTAAAAAAAGGCTTTGCTACTTCCAAAGTACGCTTACGTTCTGTTCATTTTTTCTAGTCTATTTCCCTAAATTTTTTGTTTCCTCTTCTTTCCTCTTGACGCGTGTATTTTTTTGCCACCCACAAAAAATATATATTTAAAAAATAGAATAACGACATATAGACAGACAAAAGTAAAAAAAAAGAAAAGTAGAGAGAAATACCCCGAGAAACCAGCTGAGAGGAAGGAAGAAAAAGAAGGGGGGATTACGAATAGCTCTAGACAGAGCAAGCATGCAAGCAACTACGACAACCACAAAAAACTATAACGAATTTTTATAAAAATGACAGAAAAAAGGAGAGAAATTTTTTTACAAATGAAAACACAAAAATAAAGAAAGAAAAAGAAAAAGAGACAATCAAAAACAAATTCAAAAATAAAAAGTGATGGTGGAAGGTAGGTAGTAGTGGACAGTGGTCAATAAACAACATTAAAAAATTCCTTTCTCTAACGACTGTCGTTTTTAGTCTTTCTTTCTTTCGTTTTTGTGTTTCACTGTCCAAATATAAGCAGCAAAACCTCAAGCAAGCAAAAAGGGAGAGGGATGAAAGTCCGAGGAACAACGTCAAAAATGGTTCGTGATTGTGAAAGAAAAAAAGTCGAAAAAAGGAAAGAATTTCAAACATGTGACTTTTTTTAAATAAAATTCAAAATGCAATATACAAAAAATTAAATTTCAAACAAAAACAAACCAAATTGACGCTTGTAGTTCTGCTGTGTTTTTTGAGAACAAGATTTGATTTAGAGACTGTTAAATATGGGAAAAGTTCTGATTTGCATGTTTAATCAAAAAAATAAATGTTTAAAGTATCCCTTTAATGGAATGCTTTGAAACATTTCGAAACAACTATAAAAAACACCTGAAAGTCTACCTTTTTTACTGCAAAAAGATGTCTTCAAAAATGAATGTACGATAAAAAGAAATTGCACAATATTACCTTTGTATTCTTGGAAAAAAAGGAACACTCAAACCCCCTGTGTAAAATATAAAATGATGTTATGTACTTCAAAAAACACCTGTGATTCACAGTCTATGAAATTGCTTAAATTGTTTTGATCGTTTAAAATGTAATAAAATTTAACTCATTTTTAAAATTAACTTCAAAATGGATATTGAAGTTCTCCTTTTACAACTGAAAAGCTGCCAAAACTTTTCATAAAACCTTAAGGCTTTATTTAATTTGTCAAAAATTGAAATTTTGATAATCTTTTAACTTTTTGGACTCCTTTAATTTAATTTGGTAATTTAAATATTTAACGTTACCAAATTATGTTTAAAGTCAGTTTAAAACATTGTAACAGTTTTAAAAAATATATCAATGTCCCCCTCATTTTTCTTTTTTCTGTACAGAATAATTTTTGCCCTTTTTCAGGCATCAATGAGAGGTACTTTCATTCATAATCTTTAATCTCTTATTTTATTTGCATATTTTTCATTGTTTCCCTTCTAATAAAACAGTTTTTGCACAGAACAAAAACAAGCGTAAGCCAAAAGAAGAAGAAAAAGAACCCTTTTTTTCCATGTTCTCCCCTCAAGCGATTTGATTTTTTTCTCTTCTCTTTTTTTCTCATTTTTGATCCATTTCTGAAAAATGTATATTCGCCAACGCTTGTTCTGCATTCTTTTTTTATCCGATCATCGAACTTCTCCTTTCTTTTCTTCCTTTGCTTTGCCTTTCCCCCTTTTCAGAACAATATTTCTGTGTCTTTCTTTCTTGTTCGACCTAACCAGCTTTTTTTAAGGTTAGAAAAAAATTGAACAGGCATTTCCAAATGAAAAAAATGGACATACATTTCATATCTTTGCTGCTGCTGTTCATCTTAATGCATAGTTTTTATATGTTCATATAACGTGAAAAGTACAACATGGACAAACTTTTATATAATTTTTTTCAATTTTAAAAAAGAAGGAATTTTCCTCGCCTTTTTCTTGGTCTTTCCCAAAGGATGAGACAAACTTATAGAATTTGTCTATATGAAAAAAAAGTTTTGTATGTCCTCTTCCCAGTCAGTCAGCAATGTCAGGCATCTTTTTTGGAGACGAAACACGACTGCTTTTTTTCACGACGACAAGAAGCAAGACAGACCAGCTGTGAACCGGCTGACTTTTTTCTTTTGGGAGGAAAAAAAGAAAGCAAGCGAGTTTGGCGCTTTAAGTACAAAAAAAGCGCATGTATTTCTTTCCAAGACACACACATCCATAGAATTCAATGTTGAAACACGCCTGCTTTCTTTTAGATGAACGCGCGCACACATATATTTTAGCGCGCACACAAAAAGTTAAAAAAAGGAATGTGTAACACAGCAAGCGAAAGAAAGAAGTCGGTGGTCCCAAAATTCTTTCCCTTCCCTTTTTTTCTCTCCTTTATAAAGTATATTTTATATATATTGATTTTGGGTCTCTTCTTCTTCTTCTAAAGTTTGTCCGTAGAAAGTATATATATTTTTTCTTTCTTTTTTTTTTCTGCGTCATGCGTTAGTTTTTTTTTCTTGCTCGAAGTACTCCTCGATGTTTGAAGCTCTCTTTTTATATATTTTGTGTCTCTTTCTCTCTCTCTTTATCCTCTATCAAAAAATTATATAATATAAATCAGCTGATTAATATTATCTTGGAGAAATAATAGCTTAAAAGATTGTAATAAAGTAAACGGCTTTAAGAGAGATATTACAATAATAATAATATCTATGATAAAAACTTAAACATCTTTTTCAATGCCTCTTTTTTTCTGTGTCTTTAAAATTTTTGAAAAAATAAAAAAAAGTGTGACTCGTGAAAAATATAATGAAAGAAGGGGCAAAAAAAGTGGCAGTTCGTGAACTCTGATCGTCAAAAAAAGAGGAAATGGGTTTAACCGCGCAAATTATTACATGATTAGTTATTAAAAAAGTATTCCTCAAAAGGCAAAGAAGACTTTCTGAGATCTTTTTTTGAGAATCACTATCATGCGTATTGATGATAATTAGCACTAATGATAATAACCAACTTCTATGTCTCTCTCTCTCTTTCTCTTCTTCCTTTCTAATAATTATAGTGAAAAGGAGGTGATCGATCGATTGATCGGTGATGGTATTACGTCGTTATAAAATATAATATATATCGGGGGGTGGCGCAAAGGAATACGCGCTTTTGAGTCTCTCCTTCTCTTCTAAAAAAAGATTCCATCAAAGGGGGGAAAGGAAGGAAGGATAAAGGGTAAATGGGGTTATCTTTCTCTCTCTCTTTTGATGTGTCTTTAATTATCGCTCTTCTGCCTCCTTGCCTTGCCTTGATCACCTTCTCCTTCTATCAAGAGGAAGACTTTCAAATAGATTTTATGTAAAAAAAAGCGAGAATTCCGATGACAGAAGATAGAAGCGGGAAAATGGGGCTTTGTTTTTGGTTATTAAGAAGGAAGGAGCTTATCTAAGGTTAACAAAAGGTATTTAAGAAAACTGGATTCCTTCCGCGTCAAGCGCCAGCCTCTTTAGCTTTTGAAGGAAGGAAAGAAAAAAAATATTTTCGGGAATTTTTTGATTTTGATTGATTTCTTGTAATCTTTCTCTCCATATTTCCTGCAACATGATGTACTAGTTGCCGACATGGTGTTCAGGATTGAATATAATTTGAGCGGAAGTTGACCTTATTAAAATTATATTATGCAAAAAGAAGAAAATTTTAAAGGTATTTAATCGGCGGGGAAAGATCATCAAGTCGAGAGGGAGAAAGAGAGCGAAACAGGCAGACACTAATTAGTACATGGCAGACAAAAAGAATGTTGGCATCATGCCAAAAAATATTAGGGATGACTTTTTTGGGAATGAATAATCTTGATTTATTGCGTTTTAATTTGATTTATTTGAGGGATTTAAAAAATATTTGTTACATAATAATTTTGGCATTTTATCAGGATTTCTCTATATTTTGATCAGGAAAGGAAATTGAGAGGGAGTTCCGTTTATAATTAAGTGTTCCTTTTTTGTCGTGTGCCACTTATAAGGCTTATCTTCTCCTTTGAAGTATCTCATTGTTCAAGATTCCTATTTTTTACCTTCTTTAATTTCTTCTTCCAGAATCTCTAATTATGTTTATTTTAATTGATTCTTTTCCAACTTTTCTAAAAATATACAATCAAAAAATTTTGCTTCTTTGTTTGTTCGTGGTTGCAGCAGCAGCTTTGATTCTACATTTTTTCCATGTTTCTTTCATTATCGATTACCAATCATTTTCCTTCTGCCTCTTTGATTTTTTATCATTGATTAATCATTGCCTCTTTTAATTGTTTCAGCTTTTAAAACACATAAAAAAGCAATGTCCGATGATCCGGACACTTCAATACCTACATCAACAACAACAACCTCAGCAGCAGGATCAGGATCATTGAGAAGATCAAAGAGAAATAAATTTCATCTTGATGTTGCTGCAATTCATCATGGTCGTTCACGATCCCCGGCACATTTTACTGTTCTTCAACCTCTTCAACCCCAACAACAGCAACAAAGTTCACAACCTGGTCCATCAGCAATAATAAAAGCATCCCCGAGAGATTCACCAATTATTTGTACATTACAAAAACAATCAGAAGAAATTATTATTGCCGCAGTTGAAGAACCTCTAATAGCAAGAACATTAACCCCAAATAATAATGGTTCGAAAAAAATTCAAATTAAAAAATCTTCAGTTGCTGCAACACAAAATATTATTTCTCGAGAAGAAACTGCAACTCCAGAATCCCTTGGAAAAAGGAAGCGAAAGGCGGCAGTCTTTGATGATTTTAGTTATTCAATTGATTCTGAAGATGATGCTGAATCACATATTATCATCAACACTAATTCTTCTCGGGTTGAAATGGAATATGCAAATCATACTCCTCCTGATCATCATAGTTCGACTCCAACAGGAATTAAGGTAGGTTTTATTTACCTTTAGGTAAAAAAGGGATACTTCAGCCTATCAATTGTTGGGTTGGAGTTACTCCGATTTCAAAGTCGGCACCATTCAACTCTAATAATTTCGGTTTAATCCGTCTTTTTTATAGTCAGAAAATGAATATCCATGTCCGAGATGTCCGGCACAATTTGAAACTCGTGTGGGTCTTACCAATCATTTGAAGCTTCATGGTGCCAATAAAACCTTTCCCTGCCATTCCTGTGATTTTTCTTGTACAAATCGAAAAACTATGCGGCAACATAAAAGAGTTCATGGACAATCTGCACCAGCAAAAAAGCGGAAATCTGTTGATGTTAAGGTGAGGAAAAATTTGCATAATTTTAGGATCATGTATGAGAGAGGTACTTCAAGGTTTTGGGAAACCAAAACTAAAGTTTTTTAAATTATTGAGGGAATCTATTGTTTCTTAAATGGCATTATCATCAATTTTTGACAGGTATTGATAATTGTATTTCAGAAGCCTTCACCATTCAATGTTGACAATATTCTTGGAAATGATGGCAAAAAGCCAAAACGAACTTTTCCATGTCCATGGTGTTGTTATGTAAGTAATATTACTATTACCGTAACATTAAACATTGTATAACATTTTTTTAGAAAACTCATACATTTGCACGTTTAATTCCGCATAAACTTGGACATTTCAAGACACATGGATATCAATGCCCAAATTGTACTTTTCGGTAAGATTTTTTTTAATTGCATTTAATTTTAATTGAAGGACCTTTTTCCCATGAAAAGATTTATCATTTTTTGTTTCAAAGAATTTTTTAACAAAAAAAAACAGCTCTGACATTTGCTGCATTTTTTTCCGGTTTTTTCTCTTTTTTGATTTTTTCGATGAAGTTCGTTCAGTTTTTTGTTGCAGGAAAAAGAAAAAAGGTGGAAGCGTTCCTTTTTTCTTTTTTCCTTCAAGGAAGTTCTTTCTCTGTGTTTGATTTTCAATGCCTTTTTTTTGTGCTGATAAAAAAAAATAGAAGCAAAGCAATAAAAAAAAACATTGAGAAAAAATCACTGATAGAAAAAAATTTGACAGGTTTCAATTTTTTGGGGATAAGAATTAAATCAAGTAAAATCAATAAAATTTTTTGAAACAAAAAATTGATTATTAAAATTTTTAAAAAAAGTTAAAATTTCAATTTTTTGCGTAGTTTGTGTTTTTTTCGAATATCAAAATATTATGAATCATGGATAATATATTATAAAATAAAATATGAGAGACAACCACATCTTTTTTAATGAGGTAGTAGGAGAAGAGAGAAGCAGCAAAAAATTAAATGGATGTTTTATGAATTGAAAAAATGAACGAAGAAAAAAGAACTGCTCATTTCCTTATTTTTTAATTCTTCGAAAAAAACATTTAATCGGTTTATAAGAAAAACATTAGAAAAAAAGTGAAGGAGTCAGCAAAAAACAAAACATATGGGTGTAATAAGTACCTTAAAAATTGTATAGTTCAAAGATTTTTCCATTGAAAAATAAAGCAAATTATTATAATTTTAATGTCATCAAAAAACGAGTAAATTCAATGTTGTTTAGTTTAGTAAGATTTAGTTTTATTAAAACTTTATTTACAGTTGTCAGAGTAATGTACTGTAATATAGAGTTACAGTAATGCTTCAACTGGTTACTGTAGCTACAGTAATCTTTTTTGTTTAACGCAACATTCTAAATAATTTTTAAACATGATCCTTGTTCATAAATTCGTATTTAATCTTAAATATTACTATGTTTAAAGATTCTTACAGTATCCTTCTTTATTAAATTCTTTCTTTCATTTTTAGTGCCGAATCACAATCATACCTTCGAAATCATCTTGCTTTACATGGTAAACAAGCCCTTGAACTTTGGCCACCCGTTTACATGACTTCAGAATCTCCAGATCTTCCGCTGATTCCAATAAAAATTATTCGAAAATCCTTTCATCCTGAACGTCCACTTTTATCATGTAATGATTGTGATTTTGAGACTCGACTTCGACTTCGCTTTGAACGACACTGCCGAAAAAAGCATTCAAAAACAAAATCTCAACGAAGAAAAGCTCGTCGAATAAAAGTTAGTTTGTTTAATTCTTTTTTGTGTTTTATTTGTTGTTCTTTAAAACCTGGAAGAAAATTTCTGTTTTAAAAAAAGACAAGAAGGTGCTAAAAATAAACTTTAACGTTTTTTAGCAAAGCTCAAAGTTACTTGAACTTTTACCAAAAACTTTACAATTAAAATGTGTAATACATCGGACATGTCCATATTGTGGTAAACGATGTCTATCAGAAGGTCATTACCGTGTTCATTATGCCCTAAGGCATTTCACAAATCAACGAATGTTTCGTCCGAATTCTATCGCAATGGTCAATGAAAGATTTGGAAGATCTGAATAGTATGTTTTTTAATGATATTTATTGTTTTTGGAAAACAAAAAAATGATGTTGTTTTTTAACTCAATGTTTCCCTCTATCTTTTTTTAAATGGCAGTTAGGAAACGGAGGGTGAGGGTGGTGGTTTGGTATTTGTTGCTTGTTTGTTGCTTACATTTTTTAAAAAGTCCCATTTGTTTTTTTACTTGAAATTTTTTGCTGTTTTAGTTTTTAACTTTGAAGAGAAAAACTTGGAAAAATTATTCCTCGTATTTTAATAGTTTTTTGTTCATAAATTTTCAATTCTGAAAGTGCCGATCGTAAAAAATCAGCTGTTTTTGCTAAACAATAATGATCTTTTCTGGATTTTTAATAGTTAAATTTTTTTATTTCAATTTTTTCGGATGATGCTTTTTAACAAACAAATTTTGCAATTTTTTAAATATTAAAAAAAGTTTCAAATAATTACGGTAGTTTTTATACTTACGGATACAAAAATTACTGTAAAAATTATAACTCATTTCCCCTCCAAAACAATAAATCTTTTACTATTTTTTGATATAAAATTCTTGTACGTTTATTTTTTTTCAGTTTGGATTCCATTTATGCAGACAATAAAAATCCACAAGAATTTATTGGCCATGTCGCTGTAAGTTTTTTTTACAGTCATTTTTTCAAAACATTGTTCATAGACATTTTTTGCAGGCATTAGGTCCACAAAGTATGATCGGAGAATTAATTGCTGGATTAACAAATTTTGAATGCTCTGAATGTCCATACAAAACCAATAATAAAGAAAAGATGAATGGACATACCCAGAGGCATATCGAAAAATCTGATTATCAGGTAAGGGAAATTTGCATATTGATAATTCAATTTTTAAATGTTTTATTTCTCACAGTTAGAAATATCTCTGATCGCTGAAAATTGTAATTTCAGTAACTTGACTGGTACAGTAATCAAAAAATGCAAACTTTACACATTTTTGTTACTATCATTTTCCAGTCGAGACAATCAATACTTTTTTCTGACAAAGAATGTCAAAAAAAATGACCCTTTGAAAAAAGGAATCTCATGAATCACCCTAGACTTCTTTGGTCAAGAGTTATTCCCTCTGTTTGATGATTACCTTTTTCAAAGTCCACTTTTTTGTATCACTTTTCTTTACTAAAATTACTCATCAAAATTTTTCTCTCTCCCCATCTAATATTGTGCAACCTCATCAAAAAAAAAATTTTACAAAGCCTATGATTTTTAGTGTCAAAATTGCACGTATTCCTGTAAATTGATTGAAAGCTTCAACAAACATCAACAACTTCATGCAACAACAATGGTCCCGAATCCAATCAAGGCTGAAGATACTTCTCTGCTGATAGCGTCTGTATCTTCTGGAACTTCAGAATCCAAGGTTTCTACAGCTACATCGATTCAACCACAACAATCATCAGCATCAGTATCAAGGAAACCTGTAAGTTTCTATTTTTTTCAAATCGAGGCAATCTTTTTTTGTGTTTCTTTTAAAAATAATTTTTTGATGCGTTAAAAAAACTGCGAAAAAATTTTTGTGCGTGTTATTTTTTTCGAGTTGAGCAGCAGCAGCACCGGCGCAGGGCGTTTCTCCTCTCCTTTCTTCTTCTTCTTCTTTCCTCCATTACATTCTCCCTTCTATCTCTCTCTCTTTCTTTCCTTCCTTCTTCCAGCACCTAAAAAAATGAATTATATTTTGTTGAATTTTTTTTATGTGTATGAAAAAAGGCTGCTGCTACAAATCAAAACCAAAATAATTATTATTCGCTTGCTATAAAAAAAATCATTTTAAAAATAATATGATTTTACTTTATTAGGTTAAAAAAAAGTATAGCTTCTTTTTAAAAGACTTACTAAAATTCCATGTAAAAAAAGAAAGCGGAAACAATTGTTTGATTTCTTTTTTTCGCTTTGATTTTTTTATTGATTTGATAAATTTGAAAGTTTCCCTCTCTTTTGATGACATATTTTCTTTTGTTTCCTTTTTAACTTGATAATATATTGTTTTAAACTTAATTTTGTTTATTATTATTTTTTAGGAATTATCACTTCGGTGTCCATCTTGTCCATATCGATCTAAACACGGATGTGATATGAAAGCCCATCAAAAGATGCATTCCTTTGAGCGTGGAACTTTTCGATGTATGTATTGTTCATATTCAACGATGCGGCTGAATGCTTTGAAATCACATATCGCTTTACATGATGAAGATACTGGATCAATTACAAATGAACAAGCTTCAACGCCAACTCCATCTCAACCAATGGTTCAAAAATTGCCAGAAAAAGATAAAGAATCTGAATTCCTTCCAAAAGAAGTTACAACCGCAAAGTTATGGGATGAATCTCATCAACAAGTTATGGGCAAAAAGATGATCAAAAATAATGGTTCTGCTTTTTATCGATGTTCACATTGCCCTTTTGAAGCAAAATATCCGTCAACGCTGAATCAACATTTTAGGTAAGATATTTTTTGAACTTTTATAACTGCTATGGTTACTGTAGTTGTTACAGTAATACAAAAAAGGTGATTACAAAAGATTATTGATTTTTTTGATTGCAGTTTTTGATTTAATCAATGCTATTGTATTATAAAATTGCTATTAGACGTGTGTTATCAAAAAGTTGTTAACATTCAATTTAAAAAATCTTTTTTTTCTCAACTTTTCTTTTCGATTGATTTTTGTTCTCTTTTTTTATGACGTCGACTAAACTCTTTCTTTTCTTTTCGATGTGGTCGAAAGGGGATGAAAAATAATGGACGTTAAGAGTTATACAATTTTCATTTTGTGTTGTTTGTTGTTTGATAAACACACTCATGGAAAAATAAAATGAACAACAAAAAAGTATCATAGATGAGCTAGAAAAAATGTTGGTCTTTGAGATCTTGATCTACAGTATCCTCTTTTAAAAATATTACCGTAATCATAAATTGTTATACTTTTTGTATTTTTAGATACCATAATAGAATTGCGAAATATAAATGTCCAAAATGTACATTTGCTACTGATCGAGATGACATTCTTCCAAAGCATATTGATTCACATCAAAATGAACCCCCTCCAGGTGGATATAAATGTACAGCATGCCCGTATATGGCTGATAGTTATGGCAAACAATGGCATCACGTTCAAAAGCATAAAAAAGTCGGAAGATTTAATTGTGAAATATGTAAATTTGGTGTTGGGTCAATTCAATCATACAATGATCATATGATGTTACATGGAATTATTGTTGGTGCAAATCCAATTGAACATCCTATTCCACAACCAATAACTACAGTATCCAATGCTACAGTACTTCCATCAACAACTTTGAAGCAAACAAGTGTCGAATCTGCAACAACCACAGATATTTCTTCAATGGGAACAGAACGTCGAACTCCAGATGCCACATCTTCAGTAGCTTCAACGTCAAGTGAAAAGGATAAATCTGAAGAGCGATCAACAACGAACAGCCTGCCCGGGATTGCAATTGCACAAGATTTTGAACTTGATATGGATTGGTCTGGAGCATCTCCAAATCCACCACCAATTTTATCCCAACGTGAAACAAGAAATAATACTGAATCTCCTTTGAATGGTCCAACAACTCGTGGAAAATACAATAAATCTCCAGCAAAGCGAACTCCCCTAAAATCTCAACAACCTCCACAAATGCCACTCCTAAATGGCCCTTACAAAAATACAATTCAAATTGAACTTCCACCTGTTCCAGCAGCAATTCGACCACGACAAAAGAATCGTCAACTCTCAGATTCTTCTCTTCAACAACCATCTTCTCGGGATGAAGAAGATGATGAAAAAATTCATGAATGTAAACATTGCCCTTTCACATGTTTGGATTCAAAAATGCTTAAATTTCATTCTCGAATGCATTTTGGTGAACGTCCACAAAAATGTGCAATGTGCACCTTCTCTTGTTTCAATATTGATGCCCTTTATTCACATATGAATGTTCATGCTCCACAACTTCCTGAAACTATGCTAAATTTGTTGAAGAAAAAGGTAGCAGCTCGACGGCGAAATGGCTCTTTAATGGAAAGGGAAACAATTTCCCCAAATGCCACAAATGTCTTCCAATGCCAACAATGCTCTTTCAAAACAACATATCAAGAACGATTTTTACAACATCGAATGGAACATGTTCAAGTATGTGTTTTGTCTTACTGTAGAAATATTTTTTTTAATATTACTGTATCTTTTAGCTTTTACAACAACGTTTAATGACACAAATGAAACGTGCGGCAAATGATGATCGAGATGGAAGAAAATCAAAAAATGTTAATCGAAAAAGGGTTGAAAGAAAATGGGTATGTTTTTTAATTGGTTTTAATAATTTTTTGGCCATGGGGGTCGAACCTGGGACCTTCTGATTCTTGGGCTGGGTCACTCCCACTAAGTTATTGCAACAAAAATTCAAAAAGTATAGTAACATATTTTTTAATGTTAATCAATTTCAGAATTACTGTACACAATGTTCATTCCGATGTGATACTTTGGTAGCTTTAATGAATCATCAAGAATACCATGGTTCACGAAATAATATTTTCAAATGCCGATATTGTGATTATTCTGCTAATAGCCATGACGTTGTTACCTATCATGAAAATACTCATCACATGGATTTACCTGCTACAAATCAATCTTTGAATTTTAATGCTGTTAATGGAATTAATGATACTGTAAGTATATTTTATTTATGCTTACACTTACCATAGTAAACATTAAATTTTTTAGGATGAAGTTTCTGAAAAACGACAAAAATATAAATGTTCTCGATGCTTGTATGTTTGTCATGAGCTATCAGATTATATTAGCCATTTTGAAAAGAATCATATTGGTGAACCAGAATTTGAAGAGATTATTCAAAAACTTAAAATGGGTCTTCTTCCAACTCTTCCCCTCCGGGCTTCCATTCAACAACAGCAGCAACAAACATGCCATGCTTCAATTGCTCAGGAACAACAACAATCCTGCTCTTCAATTGTTTCCCCAATTTCCGCGGTCGCCTTATCTGAAGCAACTTTGTAAATTCTAAGTTGCTTTTAAAATATATATTTAAAATAGTTTTTATAAAACTCTAAGTCTTTCTGTTTTTGTAAATCCAGAGATTTCATATATCCAGTCTTTCATTGATTTTTTTTATTAATGCTTTCAAAAAGTTTTTTTTGTAATGCCTGATTCTTGCAAAAAATTTATATTGTTTTTGTATTTTTTTATTAATTAAATGTGCCCATATTTAAACATTATTACTGTATCATCGCTAAATGGTTTTTGTCCCAAAAATTTCAAATTTTTTCATTTATCTTTTTTTTATCTCTCTTTGGCCTTTTATTAATCTCCAAAAAAAGCTGGCCTTAAACTTTTAAAAAATCTTTCATTTTGCAAAAATTTTCATCGAAGTTTATTATTTTTGCCTTTAAAAATTTATTCTCAAAAAGCTTTGTTATTACTGTATTTCTCTATTCTATTTTTTTGATATCTCCATGTCACTTTTCTGATATTCATACTCAAAAACATTTATTCAAATTTCTGAATTATTCCTTCTCACTTTTTTGTTTCTTTGCTTTCAAAAAATTTTTATCATTTTTTTGCAAGTCTTTCAACCCATATTTTTTATTATACAAATATATATTTTTATTATTTTTTTAATATTGTAATTTTTTATTTTAAACAATAAACATTTAATACTCTATTTTGAAGATATTTTTAAAAAACAATGAATTGAAAATGGTTACTGTAATTACAAGTTTACATTTTTGAAGTTACTGTAGTTTTCATAATTGCGCCGACAACAGTAATTTCTACTTTTATAGAATCAGTGTATTTAGTGAATTGTTAATGTTGGAAAACTAACTATAATATTCAAATTTTTCAATACCATCAAATTTATTTTCGTATCAAAAAATGCTACAAAATCAAAGCTACAGTATCCTGTAAATATAAAATTATGCAAAAAAGTATTGTATCCGTAAATGACATAAATAGAAATAATTCCCTATTGCATAAATAATAATAGTGTATTTTTAAACTTCAAAACGAGTATAAACTTCATTGGTTTGTCGAGCAACACAGATGAAGGTGGTCCGTTTTGGAAGTTCCTTCAACTTTGCGGATCCAGTGTAGGTGCAAGCAGACCGAAGACCCCCAAGGATATCCAAAATTGTATTATTAACATCACCACGATATGGAATTTGAATGGTTTTTCCTTCTGATGCTCGATATTCTGCAACACTTCCATGATGCTTTTTCATTGCAGTATCCGAAGACATTCCATAAAAAAGTTTATACTTTTTACCTAAAAAATACGTTTACTTTAAAATTTGGTCTTGTAACATAAAGGGACGTAAAATCAGTTTCTGACTAAACTTGAAAATCAAGGTTTTATTGGAACTGTCTATTGGTAACTTCTTGAATCTCCAATGAATTTCCTTATTTTTAAGTCTGGTTAGAACTGATGTGAGGTACCACAACCATTAAAGACTACACATACCTCCAGTTTCGATAACCTCTCCACCAGATTGGTCATGCCCTGCGAGCATCCCACCAAGCATAACAAAATCAGCTCCAGCTCCGAAGGCTTTTGCAACATCGCCCGGATTGGTGCAGCCTCCATCAGACATTACATGTCCCTTAAGGCCATGGGCAGCATCAGCTGAAAAGAAGGATATGGTAATTTTAACAACTATTACTGCTAAAAATATTACCGCATTCAAGAACAGCAGAAAGTTGAGGATATCCAACTCCAGCCTTTTTACGGGTTGTACAAACTGATCCTGGACCAATTCCAACCTAAAAATAAATAGAAATTTGCATATTTGGGGTAAAACAAGTTTTGGTTAAAAAAATTTAAACAGTATTATCAACGGATAAAAATAGTTAATTCTGAAGATATTGAAAATGACTGATAATAAGCTACTGTAAGATACTGTAATTACAGAACTACAGTAAGATCAATAATTTAACATTTAATTTCCACTTATTTTTGTTATTTTTGTTATCAGCTGATAAAATTCGACTAAAAAAACTGATAAGACAAAACAAACTTTAACGATATCAGCTCCAGAAAGGATTAACTCTTCCACCATTTCACCTGTGACAACATTGCCAGCAAAAATTGTATGTTTATTAAATTGTTCTCGAACTTTTCGAATAAAATGAACAAAATGCTCAGAGTACCCATTTGCAACATCTAGACAAATAAATTTCAGTTCTGGAATCTTATCAATAATTTGCGTCAGTTTTGTAAAATCAGATTCTGAAGTTCCTGCCGAAACTGCAATATGATCAAGGATCTACAAAAAAAGGATATAGGATAGAAGGATTTTAGATATCCGGGAATGTAGTACCTTTGGATCTCGATTAATGCTATCTGCAAAAGCTTCCCATTCATCAATGGAATAATGTTTATGAATGGTTGTGAAAAGGGTATGTCCAGCAAGGGTTTTGGCCATTTCAAATGTCCCAACCGTGTCCATATTGGATGCTACAATTGGTATCCCTTCGTAATGATGTTTGGAATGCCGAAAATCATAACTAAAAGGATTTTATATATCTCTTTGTGGAAAATAATGAATAATTACTCTCGAGTTAAAACAACTTCGGATCGGCTGTTTAAAGTTGAACGCTTTGGACGAAGCATAACATCCGCAAAATCCAGCTTTGGATCAGTTTCAATTCGAGGCATCCTTTTTGATTGTGGTGGTGGCTAAATTATTTTTCTCTAAAAAAGAAGATAAAATTAGTCGTAGACAGTCTGATGGATCCATGAAAAAAACAAAGTCATCAAATTTTTTGTTTCATAGACAGAAAAAAAAATCAAGGAAGGAAAAGAAAGCTGGAAAATGGCCAGATTTTTTAGCTTTTCTCTTCCTTGTTTTTCCCTCCTTCCTTCGCGTTGAGAAAAGATAAATGATGCTTCTTTTTTTGATTGAAAAAGCAGCAGTTGATTATTGGGGACGACTGACTAGTCAAGAGCAATTCGAAAAAGAAAGGAATAAACTAAACACTAAACAAATGGAAAAAATCAACCGATAACTCAAGTACAAGTTGCCCTTAGAGAATGAACGAAGAGGAGATTACGGTAACTGCATTTCCCTTTTGGCATTTACAAAAGTTGGTCATAAATTTTAAGGTTCTAAAGGAAAAAAATTTTTGTATCCACATTGAAGATAACCACTTTTAGATTTACCGTAGCTCATCAATATTACAGTATGCCTATGTTTGGTGAATAAAAGTTTCTTCTTCCCTTTTGAATCCTGTAGAATCCGAATCCCATTTTTGCCTTTTTTTCAATTCCTTTAAGGTTTTTTTTGATACTCAAATCCACGGTTGTAAATTTTGAAATAAACGTTTTCTTTAATTTTCACATTTGCATTCTACGCTTTAAAATTACATGATTACTGTAGAAATTTGAATAAAATTAAGTTTATTAAAATTATTAATGTTTTAATATTATTAAAATTGATTTAAATTGAAAATCGATAATTTCCTTCTTTTTCATTTGTATCTTCACTGGGTTCAACTTCTGAAGCAGCAGCAACAGCAACCATCGATGGCATTGCAGGGACATAAATGTGTGATACTCCACAATCAGAAGGGCACATGCCTTCAGGGATTCCAGGCTCCCCAGGTGGACCCCATCCACCAGCTTCTCCAGGGCCTCCAGAATATCCAGGAGGACCTTCAGGGCCATGGACACCGGGTTTACCAGGCATTCCAGAATCTTTTGATGATTTTCCTGGTACACCAGGTCGACCCTTGGGCCCAGCAGGTCCAGGGGGTCCTTTGGGACCTTTAAGGCCGACACCCGCAAAAACAGTACCTGAATTAAAGAATACTGTAAGTGTTGATGAAATGAAAAAGTTACTGTACCTCCGGGAATGCCGATTGGACCAAGGGCACCTTTAAGTCCAGGACGACCAGCAAGTCCCCGATCTCCAGGAGGGCCTTCAGGTCCTGGGTTGCCATGGTCTCCTTCCATTCCAGGATGTCCAGCAAATCCAGATTCACCACGCTCTCCTTGATTCCCACGTAATCCAGGTGGACCTAAATTATTCAAAATTATTCAAATTTCAAACTTTGATTTTTTTATACCTCCAGGGCAAATTACACATGGATATTCAACTCCGCCATCATCAATTTCGATATCCAAGCCATCTTCCCCTGCAGGGCCAGTATTTCCTGGCATTCCAGGAATGCCATCATCTCCAGATGAACCAGGTAATCCGAGAGGCCCA